>CM039607.1:26068096-26465458 GCA_022457205.1 Saccharum spontaneum | reverse complement strand
TCTATGACAGAGGATTTCAAGCACAAGTATTTTTTTTTCTCAAGCGCCACAATTGATGCTACTGCTCCTATGTTTTATGTTTCCCCTCCAAATCAGACCTCAAACCACATTTAACAACTTTGACCAAATGGGGAAAACAGAGAGTATATCAATACTGATGTTTCAAAATTTTCTTAACATGGTTTCTTCCAATTCATCCAAACTTCCCTCGGCACTGTCAATTCCAGCAGCCAGATGACCCATCATCCACTAACTACTTGCTAACTCGAATTCGAAAAGAATTGGTGGAAATAAATCTATTTTCAACTGGAACCCTCAAACTGTGAGCTTGCCTGCATCCCTCAAACTGCAGCAATGTTAGCTTGTTTTTCATTTCTAGTCAGTGTAAGGGTATGTCATTTTCTGTGGTCCCCCCAGACAGGTAGAATAGGACCAATTAATCATGAACCCAACGAATAGAAAAAATATCGACCTACTGAAGCAAGCATCTGCACAGTAGTTGTGCTCACCAGGGCCTCCCTCTAAGATCAACGCTCCAATTTGAGTAGTGAGAAAGGTCACCGTCGCCTGATCTGGTACAACCAGCATGAATCAAAAGATTATTACTTGCAAAATCAACATAATACCATCAATCTGTGTACGATTTGAAATCAGAGGGGGCATTGGCGGACTAACCTGCAGACCTCAGGGGAGGACAAATAGTGAGAGAGGAAGAAGCCCGTTTCTTGCTTCGCGAGATCCGCCCGCTGGCGAGGGGGCATGTCGCTCATCTCTGCAAGATCCACCCCAGCGAGCCGGCCGCCCGTCCCCCGGCGACCGAATGCACTTCAGAAGTGTCAGAGGGATCGAGATGCCAGCGTTGGAGAGGAAATGGCGGCTGCCGGTGCCTCCGGGCAGCACGCAGAGGAGGCCACTGAGACTGAGTGACGCGCTCCGTGGGTCGCCGCCGCGGTGCGATGCGATGCGACCGTGGAGGCAGCGGGGGGCAGGTCACGAAGGCAAAGATGGTCGCGGACGGCGACGGGGTCTCACGGCGAGCGGCGTCATGCGTGGGCGGCTGTTCTCGAGTGGGGCGGGGGCTGCGGTTCCAGCGTTTTTTTATCGGAGCGGGGCGGGGTATCTAGCAGCGGGGGGGGGGGGGGCGGGGCGGGGCGGGGCGATCGTCTAACTAAGACAATAACATTTGAGGCTTTTTAGTTGTAGAGATTAGAGTTTATGTTGGGGAGAGAAACAAGGAGCCAGGGCTAGGTGCCTGGGGCTGAGCTCCTCTATTTATACCCTATAACCAATTGAGATTGAATCAAGCAATGAACAAACCTATTCCTAATCTCCATGTTCTATCTTAATCTCATCCCCTTCAACATAGGGCGTCCAGGGGATAAACCCCATGCCATTACTAACCCAAGCTACGAGCTTCATAGTCGAGGGCCAGCTACTTGAGCACCAACGCCCTTGACAACCTGGTATTGGGTTTATGTCAATCCTCATTTATCCCTGCGCCTCCTCCACCAGCAGCCACCACTGCGCTAGCCACCGCGCCACCATCTTCACCTTACTCCTCCGCTACCTCTATCTCCTTGCCCATGGCTAAACCCACCATGGCCAATTTGGCCAAACTCATCCAAACCCTCACGGCCTCCGTCAGTGCCTTGCAAGGGCAAGTTGCCGCCCTGCAGCAAGAGCGTCCAGCGGTCGCCTGCTTCTCTGGCTCTAGGGGATCGGGCAACGGCGAACAACATGGTGATCGCCCTCCCCGTTTCGAGAAGCTAGACTTTCCCAAGTTCGATGGCAAGTCTGACCCACTGGCATTCATCAACCGCTACGAGTCCTACTTCCATCAATAATGCATCGCAGCCGAGGAGTAGGTTTGGATGGCCTCCTACAACCTGGAGCCGGCGCCCAAATGTGGTTCCTCCATGTCCAACAAGATGAAGGCACTCCGTCCTAGCGCTGTTTTCACTGAGCTCCTCAACCTCCACTTGGGTCCTGCAATCCGCTCCAACCCGCTAGGTGAACTCATGGACTACAAGAGAACCAGCTCCGTCAGCGACTACCAGGACCAGTTCGAGGCCCTGCTCCCCAGCGTGGGTGCACTTTCAGAGGCACAATGGGTCCAAGCCTTCACCGCTAGGCTTTAGCCACCTCTTAGCCTCGACATCGAGCAACACAATCCCCAGTCGCTCGTTGTCACCATGAGCCTTGCTCGCAAGATGGAGCTCCGCGAGCAGTACGCTGCTGTCGCGTCGCCTCCTGCACCACCAAGTAACCAGCAGTAGGGCCTCCTTCTGGTGCCTCCACCACGTCTCGCTCTTCCGGCTCTACCACCTGTCGCGACTGCCGTAGCTGCCACCGTCATGGTGGAGGGCTACCCCGTCAGGCACCTGTTGATGTCTGAGATGGAAGAACGCTGCCGGCTCGGCCTTTGCTTCAATTGCAATGAAAAGTTCGGGCATGGTCACAACCAAGTGTGCCAGCGCCTGTTCTTGTTGGACCTGGCGATGGTGGATGATGACCACGACACCACCCCCGATGACTCTGACACTACGAAACCACCACTATCGCTCCACGCAGTCACCAGCGTCCACACCAGCAACACCATGCTGGTGCGCCTCCGACTGGGCGACGTCAATGTCCACGCCCTCTTCGACTCGGGCTCGATGCAAAACCTCATTACCAAGGAAGTTGCTAGCCGCACTAGTCTCCCCATGGTCTGCTGCAGCTCTGCATCTGTCATAATGGCTAATGGCGAGCGCATGCAGTGCACAGGCCTCTATAGGCGGGCGCCGTTCTCCATCGCCGGCGACCAATTCTCTGCCGACTTCTTCGTGCTCTCCTTGCTGGGTACGACGTGGTTCTGGGTACCTAATGGCTCGCATCACTCGGCCCCATCCTGTGGGACTTTGCGGCTTTCACCATGTCCTTTTGGCACAAGGAACGTCCGGTCTGCTGGCTCTTGAAGAAGTTTGTCGGCAGCCCTCCAGTTGCACCACCAGCGCTTCCACCTACCAACCATGATGATACGGCGCCTGAACCAAAACGTGCTGCCCACACACGCCTCGTTCGGGGTGTTTGCCAGGTTCTCGTGCACTAGAAAGGCAAACTAGCTGCATCGGCCACCTAGGAAGATATCGACAGCTTCCTCGACCGCTATCCATCCTTCTAGCTCGAGGACGAGCTGCTCATCGAGGGGGAGAGATGTCATGTGCATGTAGCTGTGATCAATAGCAATTAATAGATGGTTGGGGATTAGTAGTTATGGCTGCAGCAGTATAGGCGCATGCAGCTGCTAGGAGCATGGTAGTAGAGGAGCATGCAACTGTAATCAATGGCAATTAGGGTCTAGAGAATAGATTAGAGTTAATGAGATATTAGAGTTAATGTTGGGGAGAAAAACAAGGAGCCACGGCTGGGTGCCTAGGGGCTGAGCTCCTCTATTTATACCCTGTAACCAGTTGAGATTGAATCAAGCAATGAACAACAAACAATCTAGTTACCCCCTAAATTTGTCAATCTATTTAATTACAGTTTTAGGAAGAAGGAAGGTGCACATGGTAAAAGTAGGTAGAGCACTAATAACAACATTTGTCATCTGTAATACCTGTGTAATGCGCATGCAGCTGTGATACAATAGCAATTAATAGATGGTTGGGGATTAGTAGTTATGGCTGCAGCAGTAGAGGTGCATGCAGCTGCTAGGAGCACAGCAGTAGAGGGGCATGCGGCTGTAATCAATGTCAATTAGAGTCTTGGGAATAGATTAGAGTTTATGTTGGGGAGAGAAACAAGGAGCCAGGGCTGGGTGCCTAGGGGTTGAGCTCCTCTATTTTTTACCCTGTAACCAATTGAGATTGAATCAAGCAATGAACAAACCTATTCCTAATCTCCCTGTTCTCTCTTAGTCTCATCCCCTTCATCTTAATCTCATCCCCTTCAACATAGGGCGTCCAGGGGATAAACCCCACGCCATTACCAACCCAAGCTACGAGCTTCGTAGTCAAGGGCCAGCTATCTTGAGCACCAACGCCCTTGACAACCTTGCTGACTTAAAAAGGATGAGATACTTGTTAACCTTCTTTCACATTTGTTAACTAGTGGCAAAAAATCAGCAACAGTTGGCTTTGTTAAGCTCTGGGGTAAACCAAGGTAGGTAAAGGGTAGAGTACCTTCTGGAGCAACCAAATGTCTGAGCCAAAAGGTTAAATCTCTCTTCATTGACATTAATAGGTACCATCATAGACTTTGCATAGTTGACTTTGAGGCCTGCTGACTCAGCAAAAGAATTGAGAATTGCTTTCAAGAAAAATAATTGCCTTGCACCCCCTTCAATGAAGATCAAAGTATCATCTGCATATTGCAAGATAGGGAAGTCATGGTCATGAGGTAGTGGCACAAGTGGGGAGAGAAGACCTTGCTGTTGAGCTGAATTGAGGATACTTTGTATAAAATCAGCTGTAAGAACAAAAAAGAAGAGGGGACAGGGGGTCCCCTTGCCTCACTCTCCTCTTGTAGTGGAAAACCTTGCCAGGAACACCATTAGTAGAGCTGCAGAAGTTCCAGATGTAAAAAACATTCTCATCCACTTAATCCAAAGTTCAGGGAAGCCCTTGTTTACCATGATTTGTATAATTAGTTCACGCTCAACTTTGTCAAAAGCTTTTTCAAAGTCCAGTTTCAGTATAAATGATTTCCCTTCTTGATTGGTGGCAAAGATGCAGGAACTCTAAGGACCAAGCTAATCAATCCTGAATGGATCTTGCCTTAATGAAACCATATTGATTTTTATGGATGAGCCTAGGAATAACCTCTTGAAGTCTATTTGCAAGAATCTTAGTTATGACCTTCATGGAGGTGTTTAGGAGGGAGATGAGTCTCAAATCTAAAACTCTAATGGCATTATCATTTTTTGGCTCTAGAACAATATGAGATCCATTCAGACTCTGCATACACTACTACAATAAACTTAATGGAGGCGGGCGCTTTTTATTTTCCAAAGGTGAGCAAAGGCAACCGCCTCCATCCAAAGGTCACGGTTAATCCGTTAACTACGGTGGCAGTTGCCTTGCCTGCCTCGGTTAAACGTTTAACTAAGGCGCTTTAACTGAGGCAGGCGCCTTACAAATACCGCCTCGGGTAATGGATTAAAAAACAAAAAAGCCTAGAGCCTGTCAGCGAGCCCTTTCTGAGCCCACCGGCAAGCCTGTTTTTGCCACCGTGAACTGCAGCACCAGCGCCCTCCTCGGGGAGTTGCCACTCGTAGATCCGCTACCCTCCACTAAATCCACCGCTCGGAGAGTTACAACTCCCAGATCCATGCCGGGGAGGTCGATCCACGCTGGAGAGGTCGATCCGCGCTAGGAGGACCTCGATCTCGTCGGGAGGAGCCACCGTTGTCCATCGCCCAGAGTAGACCGAGAGAGAGAGAGAGTAGATTGAAGCCGTCTGTCCGCCAGCCATGCCACCATCACCTTGGATCTGGATCTAGATCTGCAAGGAGACAGAGTGTGAGAGGGAGACGAAAAGTAAACCGAGAGAGAGAGGAGACCTGCTTGAGGACAGATCTAGCCACAAGGTCCCGCTCACCATGCCGCCGCTAGTTCCTGAGCGTCGCCGTGAGGGAGTGAGCCGCCTCGCGCGTCTGCGCCGCTAGGAGGATGCTGGCCGGCTCACGCACCATCGGGACGCCGCACGTCGGGCCCGTGCACCTCCGGGGTAGGGACGCGCGTGCGCCGCACACTGGGGCCAGAACATCAGGGATAGGGCTGCGTGTGCCGGGGCTCGTCGCCCGCCGGAGTGAGGAAGGGGCACGCCGGCGGGATCTGAGGGAGGGGACCTTGGGCTCGCCAGGATCTGCTCAGGAGGTGCAAGGGAGAGAGTTGACTAGTGGAGGGAGGGAGGGTGGAGTCACGAAAGTCGCGACTCGCTCGACTGTGGGCGCCGCTGAGAGAGAGATGGCTGAGAGAGAGAACAAGTGGAGGAGAAGAAAACCCTAAGTCCTAAATATATAGTGGGCTAATGGGCTAGGCCTAATTTACCGAGGCGGTTATTTTACAATACCCGCCTTGGTTAATGATTTAATGAGGCAGTTATGTTACCGAGGCCTAATTTACCGAGGCAGTTATTTTACAATGCCCGTCTCGGTTCATAATTTACCAAGGTGGTTATGTTACAATGACCGCCTCGGTTAATACTTATTAACCGAGGCAGTTATTTTACAATGCCCGCCTCGGTTAATGATTTACCGAGGCGGTTATGTTACAATGACCACCTTCGTTAATAACCGAGGCAGTTATTTTACAATGCCCACCTCAGTTAATACATTAACCGAGGCAGTTATGTTACAATGCCCGCCTCGGTTAACATTTATTAACCAAGGCGGTTATTTTACAATGCCCGCCTTGGTTAATGTATAAATTGAGGTGGTTGTTGGTCCAGCTGCCAGCCTCGAATAACCGAGGCGGGCAACCAGGCCGCCCGCCTCCGAGGCCATTTTGGAAACACTGCGCAAAATATTTTGTGTAGTAATGATACAAACATTTTCCATGTAGAAAGAATTACAAAGATTGTAGAAATCATTGCAGATGATGTGCTAGCACCTTTAATAAAGTCAGTGTTAAAGCCATATGGGCAGGAGCTTTATCTGAAGGCAAACTTTTAACCACCAAATCAATTTCTTCTTTACTAAAATGGGTCACGAAGGAGGACAAATCATGATTAGATTGGATAAGATCAGACAAATTGAAGGTGATACCAGTGAATGAAGATACTCCCAGCCTTTCCTTGAAGGAGTGCCAAATAAGATCAACCTTGTCCTTGTGATCAGTGATCAACTGACTAGATGAGTCTTTAAGAGCTGTAATGAGATTTCTCCTGTATTTGATTGTAGCATTAGCATGAAAAAACTTTGTGCTTGCATCACCTAATGTGGTCCATTTGATAGACCCTCTTTGCCTCCAATTGATATGCTGCTGGTGTAGGAGAGAAGTGAGTTTTTCCTCCAGCAAGGATTTGAAGTTCCATTCTAGAATGGTTAAGTCCTTGAACTCTTCAATGAACAGTAGAAAAGAAAGGGTTAGCTTGACATTAGCAATTGCCAATTTGAGGCTGGAGAGGTTTTTTTTGCCAGTCCTTCAAAACTCTCCTCAGGTTTTTGGATTTTGCAGTAATGACTTTTGCTACATCTATGATGTAAACAGGAGCCACCCAACCCTGTTGAACAACATTCATAAAGTCATGATGATCCAACCAAAAGTTTTCAAAATGATAGATATTTCTCCTAGGGATAGAAGTGGGGATAAAAATCACACAAGGTACATGGTTAGAGGTCTCCATGACCAGAGGGTAGACAAAGGTTGTAGGGTAGGGGATTGTCCAATTAGCAGATGTAAAGAACCAATCCAGCCTTTCTAGAAGTGGAGCAAGTTGCTTATTAAGTCCAAGTAAACCTCCTACCTTTCATGGGCAATTCAATAAGACCTAGTGCACTTATAGCTTCATTAAACAAGTACATTTCAGTGTGGTCACCTACAGGTTTATTCCTATCAGCTAGACTTTTGTATAGGTTAAAATCTCCCACCAACAACCAATTAGTCAAGTCAAGCATCTGAACATTCTTGAACCAGCTAAGAAAATCCCTTTTACCAGATGTCAATATTGTGCTTAGAACAAAACTCTAGAGAAAGATAGTTGTTTTTCTGAAAAATCTTAGTGCCAGTGAAAAGAGAAGATTTCTAGATGACAATGGATCCCCCAGAAGCACCTAAAGAGGGTATGTATTCAAAAGCATCAAAAGAAGGGGTACGATTTTTCTTCATGAACATAAGATCAAAAGATTGTTTCTTAGTTTCTTGGAGACAGACAATGTCACACTTACTTTCAACAATTCTGTCTCTTACAACATCCCATTTTTTTTATCAGAGTTAATACCTTTGACATTCCAACATAAAATATTCCAATTTCTAGTAGCCATAAAACAAAAAAATGGGCAACATAGGTCCTAGACTACTTAGGACAAGAGGAAGCATCCCCCTGACTAGAGGATTCAGCTTGAGAGTTCTTTGCCTTCTTTTGGTTCACTGCTTTTTTTCTTGTAGGCTTGGCTTGGAGCTTGGAAGGAGATAGATCATCAGGGTTAAGACCACACAAGAAGGCACCTAAGTTCTTAATGATCGTGGGAGATTTTGTTGGAGGTGTAACTGAGCAACCCAGGCAATTTTTGTCCTTACATATGGAGGATTTGAAGCCTCTATGTAGTTTCTTGAGCCTTGTGCTCCTTCTCACATCAGCTTCAGAGAGGGATGCTTTCCTTTGCCTTTGCCCCTATGCCGTTTAGGATTCAGGAGCTCATCAGAGCTATCAACCACTAAGGCATCTTCCAGATGTGACAGCTGCTCATCCTCCAGGAGTTCTAGCACCACAGAGGAAGATTGTTTAAGGTTTGAACAAGCAGGAAGGACAACATTTGGGCAATATTTAGGAAGAGAGAAAAGGGTGGCATTACATAACATTTCAGATCTCATAAAGCTCCAAGCATTGGATTGTAGGAAATCCTTGGCCCAATGAAAAGTGGGAGACTGCAAAAAGAGGAAAGAAAAGAAATTCATCCAAGAATCAGGGATAAGAACTGAAGGAGCACATTGAGAATGGTGGGAAAAGAATTTTACCCAATATCTGTAGGCCTCAGGTGAAGGACCAAGAGGAGGCAGGTGACCAATTCGAGACAAGTTACTAAAAATAGGATCAACAACAAGTTGAGCAATCTGCACCATCCCAATCTGTATATTCTAGTCAACAGGTTCAGGGCTAGTCTGAGGGAGATTGTCAGCATCATAACCCAATAGATCTTCAATCTGAATTTCATGTGGGATCATTGGTTGGAGGTTGTTGAAATCAAGAACGGGTGCAATTTCAACCGGAGGAATGGGTAGTGCAACTTGAGGAGGCTCAACATCAGAGTTAGTGTTAGTTAACTCATCCATGGCAGTGATGTGCTCTTGCTGATTCTGAACAGCCTCTGGGCCTCACAAATGAGCAGCACCAGCAGGGTTGATGATGACTTCTTCCTGAAGATCTTGCTGCAGTGGAATTAAAAGGGGGGGATTCATCATTCTCATGAGCAGGCTGAATCCGTGGCTCCACAAGAAGCTGTTGAGCCATTTGGGCTACCTAACCCATTTGTGGAGCCTAGACTTGAGCAATTATCTGTTCATCATCAACTTGGTTGAGACATGGAAGCCAGTCCACAGCTTGAAGATAAGCAACGTTTCCATCATTTTGTGGTGGGTTTGGTGGTGGTGGAGGTCCTTGTCCAGGTTGTCCAAATCCATGAAAATGGAAGTGATTGGGATCAACATCATCAGGGGGAAAATCTTCATCCTGTGCTTGGGTACCTAGCATCCTAGTCAGCAGGATCTCACATTGTGCAGTCCAGCAGTCAGACTTAGGATCTGAACCTTCCGTAAAGTTGAAAAACCATCAAATGGTACCCCCAAATTAACTAAGACTATGGCCAAATGATTTTGATCTTCCTCCCACACAATGAGTTTACCAAACTGAGAAATGGCCTTATCTACCAATGGGTGAGTCCAGAGATCAAGATTAAGACCAATAAGCATCAACCACACTTGATGAGTAAAAACTGCAGTCCTATTGTTCCAAGCTCTATTATGTGGAATGAAGGAAATTTAGCCATTACCAATGTAATGTGGACTATTCTGAATCAAAGAGTCTCTGTGAAACAAGTGTGAAAACCTGTCATAAGCCTGACCATGGGGACAGGGCTGAATCTGTGTAGTAGGAATGCCAAGGTGCACATTGATGAAATTCTCAAGAATGTTCCTGATCTCGAAATCCATTTGCTGCTGCGGCAATGGGTTGAGGAAGGCAATGGCAACATCATTGTTATGCTCCTGCACCCTACCAGTAACCACTCTCATCATAGCTGGGCAACCAGGAACCATCACCCACTGCGCCATTGGCTGCATGAAAGGCCTCGGATCAATGAACTAGTAGGCCATTGCAGATGTGTAGCACAAGGTGGTTTTCTTAGTCCAGACGATATGATGAGTAATAGGAGAGTAGCGAACGCCAAGAACATGAGAAGCAAACTCACCAAAAGAAGAGAAGGTAACCGGTGAGGTGGGTGAAGAAGAAGTCACCGGTGAAGGCGACGGTGGCTCATCGATGAACTCCAGCGCCCTAAGACGCCAAGCTCGACTCCAGGGGACGATTACAGGGCGAGGAGGAAGAATACCGGTGACTTCTTTAATGTATTCGGTGACTGAGTGAAACAATTTAGGCCTTAAAGAGGGGCACCGACCCACCTTGCAGTGAATGATCCCGACGTATTTGAGAAACTAAAGGGTCGGAGGCAGGGCGCGAGAATCGAGGCACAATATCACATTTGCTAGAATCTTGCCCAGGTCAGAGGCATTTGTGGCAACGGATAAGGCCCGTGCAAAAAGGCCGCTTATGGGCCAGAGTCAAACATTTAGGACACAAATTGATTACAGGCTTGAAGCCAGGGTGTTTATACGAATCTGGCACTGGGCCTAAAATGCCAACCCGTGAAAACTGCTGGGTGGCCTCAGCAATTGAATGTGTCTGAATGGCCGAGTAATGAGACGATGAAACTTGATTACCAAAATTAATATGCATAAAAACCAATCTTCAGCCAGGATTATTGTGAAATTTGAAATTTGAAAACTCCATGGAAGATTAAGCAAGAGGAAGACCATGATGACCACGGATAGGGATAGCATTGGTACCTGTAAGATGAGTAGGCTGGCGCTGAGGAGGACAGCCTCTTTTGACAACATCAGACCATTCGGCTGCTTGCTCTCCTTCCGAGTTGCGCAACTCTGCTTCATAGTTTCCGTGGTTGCGCATTAACCTGCAGCTCTTCTAAGAAGAGTTGCGTGCTGTGGAAGTTGTCCATCACCAGTTCCGTTGCGTAGAACAGCAGGTAAGAAGTGTAGTCCGAGAGCGTGGTGGTCACCAGCTTGTTCTCCTTGTCCTCGGGGTTGGCAGTGGTGCCGACCTGCTACTGGGAAGTCTGCTTGTAGTCACATACCGTAGTAGCAATGTGCCAGATGAGCATGCTTCGAATGATCCCCTGACCAAGTATGCTCTATCTAGAAATCTCCATGAGTGGGCCATTGTAAAATGGTCGTCCTGTCCTGAGATATAAGATATTGAAGGTTTAAAATTTATGCCTAATTATAAAGTACATGCTCCAATCCAAAATATCGTAAAGCTCTTTATACCTCAATGATTCTCTTCTCCGCCATGTCACCATGGTTGATGTTGTATCGCCTTATTTCATACTTTGCATCGTTAGGACCCGGACCCCTTAACTCGTCCACATGACGCAGGACGTTGTATACAACGCGCTTCACAGGCATAGGCAGATCCTGGTGAGCCACGAAGCTGCGCCGGAACAGGATACCCCTTACCTGCTTCGGTAGAAGAAACGGTACGCGAGCAACAAAAGAGTTTTGGGACTGGATGCAAGCACCCAGAAGCGAGTACTGCCCCACGGAGTTGCTCCAGTACCGTGTCGTCAGAGTAAAGCTGCAGATGAACCCTAACAACCTCTCCATGATGGGTTGCCCTCACCACCGAGGATGGCGTACGTACCTGCACGCCATGCTCACCTTGTGCCAGTTCGAGAACAGCAGTGTCATGTACTGGAATGATTCTACCATCACGAACAGAACAATGGTCAGCCAGATGTCGAATGCCGTGGCGACCGCCGCCACGGATGAACCGACGAGGGCGTCCTCGCCCTCAGGGTCAGGGATACAGTACCGCAGCAAGGCTGGGGAGAAGAGAGCAGACAAGCTCAGCGTCACCACCGCGCTGAACACTAGTGTCTCAGGTATCAAAGTTTGGTGAAGCGATGGGTGCCTCGCGTAGAAGAAATCAAACAGAAAACCGAGCTCCACCTCGGTGATACGGTACTTCCACTCATGCACTTCTTCAACGTCCCAAGTCGGGTTCCAAGTCAAACCTGCGTGCGATTCGTGTGTGCCGGTGGGGTAGCAGCACCCTGTGAAGCGACGCAGGAGCTGCTTGAACAGAGCAAATGACAGGCACAAGTCCTTAATATTGCCTGAGCTCAACAGCGCACCGTCGCACTCCTTCACCATCTGAATGTCCACATCTCTGCTGTCTCCTCTACATCCATCCTCCAAGCCCGCCTCACGGTCACCGTCAACGTCACCGACGAGCATGAGCCTGTCTCTCCTGGTGATGAACCTGTTCTCCACGGCGAGAGTATGTTCTCGGCTACCCGCCAGAAGGAAACCCCACAGGCGCATCGAGAGCTTAACAACATTCAGCATCCAGAACAAGAAGAGGACAACTCTGATCTGGAGGTGCAAGGAGCTGGGGTAGGAAAGGAGCAGGAACAGGACATAGACAATCTGGGCGGTCTGGTTCAGCATGGTGCGGGCCTGCTGGTCAGAGCCATCGATGCTGCAGGCAGAAATGCCATCAGCGCAGCCAAGGAGGAAGCACGCCCATACGACCACGAGCTCGTTGCGGAAGGTGGAGGACTGCATGAGCCCAGTGGTGTAGGATACGGCCGGGTAGCTCAGGATAAGCGCCAGCCAGACTAGGAATCGGAAAGCGGGGCTGCGGCTGGTGCGGCGGCCTGAGCTGAGGAAGACCAGCGTGACGAGGAGCGCAAAGGTGAGGGTGACCAGCACCTCCACACGGACCAGGCGCCCCACCGCGGGCTGGCTGCCCACGCTGTGGTTGCATGGGTCGCGTTCTGGATGGACAAGTGCTCCTGCATCATCTTTTGGTTCTGTAGAGGTTTATTGCTAGTAGACTTGATAGTCGTCATTGATCATGAACACTGTCACTATATAGAGAAAGAGATGGTGGCAAGTATGAGTCCTTGTTATTGAGAGTCAATTTCACCGATTATTTTGAACAAGAGGTTGTCCTTCACGGAACCGGAACAATATTTTTAACTGGGACCTTGGATGTGGTATCCTTGGGCATGAGTTCACATTTCACGGTTTCGTGTGATTCATCAGATTTGATTTAATTGTTTAAAAATATGGATGAAGTCGACATTCAAACTTTTCTTCTCTCATAACTATCGTAACCCACTCGATGGTCTTCAATCTTCATGCATGGAAATGGATCGGAAGCCCGGTGTGGAACCAACGACAAGTCTAGATATTGTCAGTTTAATTGTCACCAACCACTATGATCTGGACTTCCATGTAGAAAACACCAATGATGGCGAACCAGCAGCGGAACATGCACGGAAAATTGTATGTGTAATGCCAACTTGATCTTCTTTGGCACGCTGGGTCATTTCATTATCTGATCTCGTACAAGATTATCTATGGTTCGCTTTGTTGGTCTCATGAATTCACATTGCACCAACCGTGCGGTGACAGCTTAGCAATACATGTCATCTATCCGCTCCCATCACCCACGCCTTTTGTTTTTTTTGAAATTAAATAACAACACCCCTCCCATCAAAAAAGCAAGTGCAACTGATCTTGCTCAATTATATTCCACTAGTATAGTGCCCGTGCTAACGCCACAGCGTAATTTCAGGGACGCACATAAAAACTTGAATTGTATATATACACATTAATCAAAAAGTCTGGCTTGGCATTATTGATGAAACTTGAAATTCTTATATACACATTAATCGAAAATTTATATACACATTAGAATCATACAAACAGCTCTACGCTTCCTCCAAATTCTGAATCTGACAGTGAAGATGTCACTAAGCACCTTGCCACTGTTGGCGAAACTTGATAATGACAACCTTGCAGTGAAGATTGCCTCAAGTTGCTCAGCAGCCGAACAGCCTCCACTTTCAGTAAAAGTTCAAAACAATGAATATGTGGTGCTGACCATCCATAGTGAGCATTCCTATATTTCCTGATGAGAAACCTGATTTGTAGCATGAGAACTTAGTAATTAGTACCTGTACAAGGTGTAAAAGATTCATGGAAAAATCCTTGGTTGAAAGTTTTGACCTAAACTCTGATCATACCATTTCACACTAAACTTATAAAGGAACCAAGGCAAAACCATTTGATAAATCTATGCACTACTCAAAAGGACGAACACAACGCAGTGAGGGCACATCCAATTCTTGTTCTTCCTCACCTCTTCTATCTCTGCTAACACATCTCAAAGTTTAGTAAGTTGGCCCACAAAATCCACCAAGAACAAAGCCATTTTTGCGTTGAGCACTAAGCAAGTCTGCTTACCTTCACCGTACTTTCAGGCAAGCACGGCAGAGTACCCCATTAGAAGAATGGCAAGATGAGCACTATCTTCCTGTCAAATATTTGCCGAAGTATATTGCCCGTGCTAACGCTACGGTATTATCTAGAAAGTGAGTGAACCAACAAAAAGCATAATAACTCATTTAACAAAAATAATAAGCATACAGTTGAAAGTGAGATGAAGCTAAGAAACATAATAACTCAGCTAACAAAAAGCATAACAAAAAACTCATCAAATCGCATATTGTATTATTCTTACCATGGTACCGAAAAATCCATGATAAAAACCCCACCAAGAATACCTTCATTATTAATTTAATTCAGTCTATTTATTGCAAAGCATTATTTGTGCTTCATGAAATTCCCATGTGAAAATATCGTGCACAAACAAATGATTAGATCAAGCCTCTTCCACATAAGTTTGTGGTCTTCTATGGTGCTTTTTCTTGCTGACGATTTGCCAAGTGCCAACCTTCATCCTTTATCCTCTCTTCTTCCTAAATTATTCCAAATCATGAACTTAATTACCAGCTTTGTTGGTCGCTTTAAAAGAAAAAGGCTACAAATATGGCTATATTTGCATGAAATCAGTATACAAGCCTCTCGGATATGGCAAAAAAAGATGTTCTGTTATTGCAATTTATATTATGGAAGATTCTCTAACAAATGTAAACCCTGCAATTAATTTTAGTGCCTTCCTCACCCAATCAGATATTCTTAAACACCAAGTAATATTATGAAATTGAGAAATATGTACCTCCCAAACATTTGGGTCGATCAAACTTACATATTCATTAATAAAGTGCATGCGTACCTTTGTTCAATGTTACCAGATCATTCTTGTAACTTTGCTACTGAAGCAGCAAGCCAGAAACACCATCATGGCAGCTCACAGGAAGACATCCCGAATATGTTAAGATTAACCCTGACAATGACAATATCTTCACACATATTTTCCCTTGGTCCTATGTGTGTGCTTCAAGACAGGCATATGCCTACAGGATGCACTATAACATAAAATAGTTCAAGACAGAAAATAGTGCAGTAGAAAATGAAATACTTCAGAAGTTCAAGACAGAAATGCAGGAATAGCTTCCACAGAGAGTTGTCACCCTTGACTATGGCCATAAATCAAAAGAATTTGCAGAGAAGTATGAAGGGCTATCAGTGCAAAAGAAATGTAGGGCAACACTAAAGACGAGAATGGCTCTAAAATAATTGAAATTAATTCTTAACTCTGAGGACCCCCTTGATATTTGAACTTATAAGCCATGTACTGTATAGGGTTTCACATACTCAAAAAATCTCAATAGAACCCCTAAAATTTACTGCAGTAAATGGATAATACTTGCAATGGTAGAGCTGTGACAATATTTCACAGTGGGGATCTTGAAAATGATACAAGTTGAAAAGGTAATGGTAAAAATCATACCATGCAAGAGAGAACTTAAGAGCAAGAAGAAGAGGCATTCTTACAGCCTTTTCTTCAGGTAGCAAGCCCTCAGTTGCAAGCAAATTTTCTCGAAAGGAAATAAAACCATCACAGCTGGCAAGTGACTGCCAAGGAAAGGCTATCTTATTTAGCATGAACCCAGGTTGTTATGTGCATTGTCACCTTACTTGGCTTTGAGGCCAAGCTCCCACAGATGGGCATGGTCTTGTTTCCTTCATCTGCCTACACCATTGCCATGTATACCTGTTCACAAATATTAAAGCGTGATAAAAAATTATCACAATTGAAATTAGTCTATTTCAGTACACAAAAATTAGAGTCTATTTTCAGTCCAGCGAGAAGAGAGGTCGTGACTCACCTTCATAGCCAGGAAGAGAGGAGCCCTGCTGCAAGAGAGGCCTCAGACTTGAAACCAGGTGACTGAGGACCAGTAACAGGTACTCACCACGCTCGCCACAACCAAGACCTGCAGAAGAGCGGCACATAACGCAAATTAGAGCAACGCCTTGATTATCAATGAATCAAAGCCTCAGTTAGCAACGAGGCATGGGAAGGGAAGCTCACGGGGTCAGTGGCTCTAATCTGCAGAAATTAAATAAAATTGGTATTGTTACCATAAAAACTGCAGAAATTAAACATCTATATCAATAAATCGGTATTGTTGCCTTGCTTAAGGATTCATGAATCATATGCCTACATACCCTAAATTCAGATCAGAGTTCATTCAAATAAAATTCAAAAAAAATGAAGAGGATCTCATCAGGTGTAGACACGTCAAGGCAGAGGGGATATGACAGTTGCTAGGGTTTGGGGCGACACCCAAACTGCTCGTGCGGGAGCGAGGGAGTTGGGCCGACTCCAGATTGTGGTGGCCGGCCATGGAGGAGGGGAAGAAGCGCCGCCAGCCATGGAGGAGGGCAAGAAGCGCCACCAGCCACGGAGGAGGGAAAGAAGCGCCTGGCCCTGGTGGCCGGTGGCCGTGCCTGTTGCCCGACAACTGTGCCTGGTGGTGCCTCCGCCTCGATGCGGTGATGCTGATGACGGTTGCTGATGCTACGCCCGTGCCGGCACTTGATCTGCGCCTCCAGGCCTCCACAGCTCTCTACCTTGACCTCGAATCCCTCGATGCTCACGGTTAGGGTTAGCTACAGGCACGGATCGACAAGAGCTCAAGACTTCTCCACCTCCCTGTAGGGTGGTGCAGTGTGAAGAGCTCACAGCCGGGCGCCGTAGCCGGCCCACGCACTGAGAACCGTGGCCGGGCGGGCTGTGGCGGCGAGATTGCCGTGGTCGATAGGCGGGCGGGGGAGGAGGATGAGAAGGGGAGGGGTTGGGGATCTAGTCCGCTACGCGCGTGTGGGAGAGGAGGCATCGGGGGAGAGGGATTCGCTCGAGAGGCGGCGTCGGGGGACTGGGGGAGGGAGGGAGTCGCGTGGGAGGTGGGCACCGGGTGGGATGAGTGATGAGGTTTGGTCCCAGCAATCTGGTTCGTTGGATTTGAGTGAGTGAGAGAAAAGAAGAGGTTGGAGTAGATCTCGTCCCTTCATTTGAAAGGTGGGCTGGCTTTGGGTGTATTTTTTTGGGTGCACTTTGGAGAGTTAATGACTGTGGTGGACAATTTGCTGTGTGGGTTTAGAAAAGTTTTATCGGTGCATTATATGTGGTAGAGATTTGTACTGGAATTCCAAATGGCACTTACGAAGGGACCGTGATGTCTAACAGCAGGATGAATTAGACACTAGTGCAGAAATGGTTTTTTGTTGAGGTCTGAAATTTTTTACACATGCAGTTAAAGAGCGCAGGCTCTAGTAGAAACAAACGTGTGGGAAGGATTTGAACCGCTAGTGCAGATACACCTACAGTGGCGGTAGTGTTAGGTGAATGTCACTTAAGTATATATACCACCAATGTAAATTGATTCTACACTATAGCTAATTGTTGTCTTTAGTTACTGCCACACATACGGTTTTCTTAATTGCCGCCTGCGAACAAATGTTTACATGAGCGGTTTTGTTAATCTTCCGCCTGTACAATAAACTCTATAAATACCTTTTTCTTTCCCCGACCAGAACTATACAGATGAAGCCACCCTTCATTGTTGGCGTCCTTGGAGGTCCAAAAATTGCAAAATACAAAGAGGGAGGTTTTCATCTTCATTTCTTTGAAGCAGGTTGCTCAAGAAGGCTAATTAATGCCTCGGAGAGAGGCAGCAAAAGTGTTTTGGTTATTGTTGAAGTGAATGGAGATATCAGTGAGGCTGCATGGAGTCATCTAACTCTGATGCTCAGCATCCACAAGGTTTGCTACATCTACAACAAATGGTGTGACCAAAGTCATAATCTGTAGCCGATCCGACAAGATTGTAAGATTTGGAACAACAAGCACTCTCAAGGTAGGGTTTCTAACGAAGGAAGCGTACTGGTACTTCTTCAAAGCTCTTGCGTTTGGGAGCATGGACCCTGAGGAGGAACCGGAGCTCGTATCGTTGGCCATGGAGATCGCCACGTGCCTGAAGGGTTCCTTCATTGCCAGAAACGCCATAGCTAGGATGCTGAGAGACAACCTCAGTGCAGAGTTCTGGAGCATGGCTTTGTCATGTTTCAAGGAGGTCAACCAGAGGTATCCATTCGTATTTGGTGCACATCCCATTAGTCCTTCACAAGACAGAAAACTACTTCCGAGGTTGAATGGCTCTAAGCAATATTGCTCCGTTTTTAATGGCTACCAGATAGTTCCTGCCCAGTATGAAGCTCCGATGATAACTATTCAAGAGGTTTTGTCGGGGAGCGTTGTGCTCCGTGGGAAAACTGATGTCCTGGCATGGAGATCTTCCATTCCACCTTACTATGGCTACACTTTGAACTGTGAGATTCATGTGGTATCCTGAACAAGGCGTACGTCATTCCCAAGAGCAGTCGTTGATGATTCCCTTCTTGTATGAATGATGATGGCTTGCTAAAGTGTTTCTGTATAAATGTGATGTGTGCCATATGTAAGCCAAGGTTTTCCCTACTGGTATTTTAAAAATCTCGGTGGTCACCGATAAACAGGAATATCGGATATATCGGAAATTTATCGGCGATAGAAATAAAATTTTGGAAGAAATTTAGACAAAAAATGACTCATTTTGTTCAGGAAAACACATAAATCATTTCTAAACAATCTAACATAAAAAACTAAATAAAACATATTATCAATTGCTTATTCAATGAGGAGGGCAGTGACATGACTGGAGCGTGTTGAGTGTGTTGCGGCGGTGACAACTTGAACTTAGAAGAGAAGGGGAGAGAAAATTAAACATAGATTAAGGTCAGAGTATTGGGTGGACTTTGGCGTCTATTTGGATGACAAAATTTTAAAAATATGTAAATTTCGGACGATAGAGGAAAAATTTCGGACCCAGCCGATAAACGGGATATCTCGGAAATTTCGGATTCTATCGGCCGATATTTTTTTCCGTGATGTAAGCTATCTCTAGAAACAATTTTTGTATCTAACAGTGGGTTTTCAAGACACAGGCCTACCCATTTGATCTTTTTTCTGAACAAGATATTCTAAAACAATTAATGGCACAAAGCCCTCATGCCTTTCCATAGCCGGATTAAATTATGTTTTTTTTTAAAGACCCCTCGTCGGCTTGTATTTATATACGTGGAGAAGCAGAGTACAAAGCGTGCAAGCAGCACACGGATTTTACGATGCTTCCGGTCCTTGATTGGATTGCTTGTCACCCCTGAAGGATATAGTAGTGTTATTTACACTGAAAATAATAAAGGACCGAACAGGCGATCAGAGAGAGACGTGAATGGAAGCCAATCAAAATTTCTTTCGAAATGGCCGCTGTCCTAAATAACGCTCCACAACACCAAAACTCACACAAGTGATATCCTCGAGCCAACTGATGGTTCGATATTCTTGGTGGAGACAAGAGAACACAACGGGATAGTCATTTCAACAAAAAATCAATCTCAACCCAGGAGCTCATTGAAATCTAAAAGCGGTGCTCTCAACTTCAACGAAAATGAAGCAACTACACAACTTCAAATCCCCTAAGCCAACTAGTGACATAAGGACTTAGAAAAGTTCCTGGGCACTTTTGGAAACCCACGGAACAAGCGGATCGAAGAACAGAGACCCAGAACTCAAAAACACCTCGGAGAGGCAAACTGCACAGCCAAACCCGGCCTAGTCTACATCCAAACCCGGCCAAACCTACTACCAAACTCGGCAAAGCCTACTTCCAAACTCGGCCTAGCCGGGATGCCAACCCGGCCTAGCCTAGATGCAAACCAAAAACTTAAAGGAACTCCAAAGATCGAGAAAACTCTCGACCAAGTTGGGGTTTTCCAAACATTTCTCAAAATACCCTAGTCTTGTGCTGATGAGGAATCTGGTCAAATCGACACGCAGATGTGTTCCTCATGTGTCATAGCACGTATTCAACCACCATAATCGATCCCATGTTCCCTGAAAAACGAAATCGCCCAAAAGCCAAGAGAAGGGGGTTTGGGACAGGAAAAACATATTCAAAACACGAACTCCACAAGAACTCAGATCTTAGCCACGAATTTCAGAGGTCAAATTGCTTTATTTCAAGCACCAACAAGATTTGGTCTTATAGAGGAATGATTAAAATAGTAGGGGTTTGCGGATCTCAACAGCAAGAAGACTAAACTAGGGATTGGGAAAACCTAAGCATAAATGGAGACATAGCTAGTAAGGGGCAGCATCTATCTTATTTATAGAGCTATTACACATTCCCAACACGCCATTAGACATTTTAGTTGCACCACTTCTCCTAAGGGCGAAATGGTCCAACTTGAGATCCAAGCATCCGACAGCCGTGACTATTCACGACTTTGCTTCGCATCACCGCAAGCTTCGCGATGACGGCATGTGCCTCCTCTCGTTCCCGTTGGAACTCCAACTGGGTTTTGAGGCCCAAACTCGAAAACCATCCTGAAAGGATCAAGATGCCCAAGAGGGGGGGTGAATTGGGCTAAATCTAAAATTCTTGCAATAATTAAGCCCTACACTTAGCCCATTTCACCCCCTTGTGCCGAAGAGTGATTCTATTGTTCTACCGCACAAAAGTTTTGCACCTTAGGTTCCAATCCTACTCTAGCATGGCAATTCTAGGAATGTAAAGACAAGTATTGAATTACTCAAATGTAAATGCTCAAAGTAAAGAGAGGGAGAGGAATGCGGCAATGTTTTTCTGAGGTATCGGAGGGTCGCCACTCCCCACTAGTCCTCATTGGAGCACCCGCGCAAGGGTGTAGCTCCCCCTTGATCCGCGCAAGGATCAAGTGCTCTCTACGGGCTGATTCTTTAACACTCCATCGCGGTGAATCGCCCACAACCGCTCACAAGATGACTTGGGTCATCCACAAGCTCCGCCGGATGATCACCAAGCTTCCAATCACCACCGAGCCATCTAGGTGATGGCGATCACCAAGAGTAACAAGCACAAACTCTCACTTGACCATGACAAGCCTAATGAGAAAGGTGGATGCACACTTGCTACTCCCTATGCACTAATGTGGTCCTTAATCTTGGATTATCAAATCTCAATCACCCCACTAGGCTCTTGCACTCCAAATGTGTTTCTCAGCTGAACAAATGAGCAACAGAGCTAAAATGGACGAGTAGGAGAAGTATTTATACTCTCCCATTCAAAACAAGACCATTATTGTCCACCTCAACAAAATACGACCTGACCGGACGCACAGGTCCTTCTGACCGGACGCGCCGATCAGTTCAACTCATGCACAGTGAGCAAACCTATCAGAACTAGCCGTTGCTTTTGACCAGACTTTGACCAGCGTCCGGTCATCAACCACCAGACACTTCTGGTCATCATTTTGCCTCTCTGAATACTCTCTGTAAATGACAGGACTCAGCTAGCCCAGTGTCCGATCCACTACCGTAGAGCGTCCAATCAAGTCAACTTGAGTCCACCCTGCTATAGTGTGAGTATCTGAGCATCCGGTGCACATCACTGTGCAGTGTTTGGTCGCTCCTGAGCTTCTGCTGGGCTCTACTGTGTACTAACCTGACTCGGACCCTACGTTCGGTCAACATTTTTCCAGCGTCTAGTCAGTAGAAAACCCTTCCATTCACTTCCATTTTAACACCTTGGTGAATAATCTTGATTCCAATCAATCTTAGGGCAAACCCTGAGCTACCTAGTGCTAAGTTTGACAAGTGTGCACCACACCTAAACCATTAGACTCACCTAGGTCAAGCTACTAGTTCATACCCCCTTAATAGTATGGCCAAAGGAAAAACAAAGTCCTAAACTACTCTAAGTGTCTCTCCAATGCTGAACGACACTTAGAACTAGTCCGTCCTTAACCTTGTCTCCATCCTTCGAAAACCGAAACGATTTCCATCGATAGGGGCATGAAAACCATGACCTAACTCAAATTGCCTCTGCAAAACACACGTTAGTCACAGTAATCTCGTGTCGTCATTAATCACCGAAACCCAACTAGGGGCCTAGATGCTTTCACATCCAACTGGTGGTTTTGAGGCCCAAACCATCAAACCTCATGGAGAAGCGTATCTGTTATGCCTCCTCCACGACCTTGACACTTGTCACCATCGTCCTCGACCACCTGATCACCAAGTCATCGAGCGCCTTCACTTGACATGGTCAACATGGTCTACTCCTCCTCATATGCTCTTGCTTGGATGTCCCAAAGTGTTAGCCACTACGGATAGTATTTCGGCCGTCTTGGTCCCTCGGTCCAAGCCCCATATCCGTCCTTCACCGCTCTCAATCTATCGGCATGGCCCGTCTCTACTTTACCTTCACCATGCCCATTGTCAACCATCTCTATGATCTACACCTGCACACCAACAAAGCCAAGAAACATGTTGCACACACATACTCACGCCATGGTTTGTCTTCAAACTCAACCAAAGCCGATCATTATCTTTGACAATCACTCAGTCTATCGACACAAACTCGACACACAAGGGCACATATAAAGCTTTTGTTTGCAAATAAAAATCAATAGCTCAATTTCGAGATAGGAAAAATTATCACCTAAGCATATGATTCTTGACTATTCTGATGGTGTGCAAGGGTGATCATTTCCATTGGCCTGATCCCTGTACTAACCTCCGACCTTCTGACTGAAAACTCTATTGCTCCTTTCTAGCCATGTCTAGTGCTCTTGTGTCAAATTTTGCACTAGTGTCTAATTCACCCTTTGTTAGACATCATGGTCCCTTCATAAGTGCCATGTGGAATTCCATTATAGATCGAACTAGTTGAATTCCCCGCGCATTGCTGCGGGAATTTGATATTACAGTTTAGAGAATATATTTGGAGTTGAATGCAGAAAAACTGTGAATGGGATATTCCTGATGATATATGAAGTTGACAATTTAATTTGTGAATGATAGGTGACCAAATTCATCCTAATGGGCATACATATAAGCTTTGAGCTTTGAATGCAGGTGGCTTTGGTAGAAAAGCCAAACAAAAAAGATACAATATAGCAGTATTCATATTATACGTATATCAGGTAAACGAAATTTTTTATTTTTAATCTTTTTTAATCAATATTTTAATACTAATCCAAAAAATAGTTTTTGCAAAACTAACCCTTTTGATCGTGCCAGTGCAGCTAGCCATGCACTGGCACGACAAAAGGAGCCATGTTGGTGTCGATGGTTGATTGGAGCTGGCGCGGCGTAGCGTGGGCATCGGGCTGTCGCGCTAGCGCCTCCGACGCAACAGGCCCATATAAGGCCGTGGCCCACCTCCTTTTTCCCCCTTTCTTCTCTCTCCCTTCATTCTGGGAGAGCTCGAGGTCAGCTTCTGTTGTTGTCTTCTCTCTCTTCTCTTCCTCCCATCCTCTATTTGCCTTTGATCAAGCATTGGCATTTCAGGTTTGAACGGTCTCGTGCATGAGGTATGACTCCCTCACCTCTATTGTTTTTTTGTGTTTAGTTGATGTTTATATACTACTCTGGTTTATACTACTGTGTGCAACACTGGCTTTCGTTTGGTTGAATGAAAGTTGCTTTGGCTAATCACGTCTAATATATTATGGTTCATATTGTACTTGTTGAACTTTTTTATTTTTTGTGATTGGTTTTGGTTGCCAGTGTATTAGGGTTTGAGTGCACTAGTTTAGATAGCAGTATGGGTTGGACTGTTGTTAGTAAACTTTCTTAGAAGTGTGTGATTTGAAGTATTTTGTGGTGATTAGATGTATAGATGAGTTCGACTATGTATTTATATACATCATTTACATTCAACAAGTTAGTTTTAGGGTTTGGCTCCATGGGTTTACATGATTATAGAGATGATTGAGATGGAAATTGTTGTTCAACTGTGTAATAGTATTGGTTCATATCTTTACTTTGTTGAACTACTTTGTAATAGGTTCAATGGTGGTTCCAAATAACAACTAATTCATGCACCATCCGAAGGATCATGGTGGTATCGGTCCTTTCCTACCAGCAAAGCCAACACCGTTGTGTTCCTGTGGGTTAGCGGCATTTGTGATGCAGTCAAGGCATCCCGCATTAGTAGGGCGTGCTTTCTACCGTTGCCAACTTAAGCGTCGTCCCCCGACACTTGATGCCTACCTAGAGGGATGCAACTTCTATTAGTGGATAGACAGCGATGAAATGTTCGATCCGTCGATTATGTTGTTTCCTTATGACCCCTGGAAGAGCGTTCCATATTTGGAATTTGTTCATTGGGTTCCGCTGCCACCGAACCCTCCGAAAATGATAGAGGCAGAGAAGGTTGACACTGCTTTGCGCCGTCTAGCAAATCCTCCTAAATGCAACTATGGAGTGTCGACGCTACTAACTACTCCCAGCCAACGTGGAGCATTCACTGCCTTCTATCACTGTGGATTGCCAGATTATGTAAGTTGTCCTGAAAGCAATCTACCTCTAAGCTTGTATGTGTTTTGCACATACAATGTTACACTTGGAACATTTGTTTTTTGCAGAGAGGGTTCCCATGTTGTGACTTTGAGGATTACAACTATGGACCCAAATCGCACTGGCCTTCTGACTATGAATTTGTGGAGTTCAAAGCAGGCATTAAGCCATGGCCATACATAAAGATGCCGGAGCGTAAGTGCAAGTGTGACATCAAGGCTCGCGAAGGAGTTGTTCCATTTGAGCTAGGATACAGATACTACTATGGTAATGCTTATGGAGGGCTGTCTGAGTTATGGGTGAGTTGACTGAACCGGTGAAGTTACTACATGAACATAGGCCACTAGTTTGTTTGCTCATTGCTTTGTGTTTGCTTAGGTGGGGAGGACATGCGATTGGGAGGACTTCCCTTGTCATGGAGAGTTACTAGAGAGGCTGAAGATACATTCAAATCTCGAAAAAGAAAGGAAGCATTGGATGTGGGAGGAGAAGCAAATAGAGGTGACGATGAGGTACGAGGTAGAGATGCCATCATGGAAGACCCGTAATAGGATTTTAGAGGACATTCTGAATGCCCTAGTTTGGTTTTGGATAATTGATGAAACCTAGGGACAAATCATTGTGCTAAGTGTGTAGACATGAAATGATAAGTCCCATACCAAGTGTTGGAGCCTAGAGATGATCATGGTGATGATGGCGATGACCACTAGATGATCAAGGGCTCAAGTTGGAAAAGAAGAAAGAGAAAAACAAAACCCGAAGGAGATCAAGGCAAAGGTATTGCATAGGGTTTTGGTTTTGGTGATCAAGACACCATAGAGGGTGTGATCACATTTAGGATCGATAGCCGTACTATGAAGAGGGGAAATTCACGGCCAAAACATTTATCAAGTGACACTAGGTGAATTCATATGAGCATATGCATTAGGACCTAGTGTGAGCTAACATAACCCTTGAAAATGTTTGTGAAACTTTGCTAACACACGTGCACAAGGTGATACACTTGATGGTTAGCACATTTGAGCAAGGATTGAAAAGGTGGTGAAGTTGCGGTGGTGTTTCTCACTGAGAAACACCGACCGAATGCTGGTGTCATGAGCACCGGACGTGGGCCTGAGCGTCCGGTCAGTTCTGAGCGTCGCGCGCATGGAGCAGCAGCTTGGTGGCTTGATCGAATGCTGGCTGCGTTCGGCCGGTAGTCACCAAATGCGTCGGTTGATGAAAATCACCTCGAGGAGCTTACTGGAGTTGACCAGACGCTGGCTAGGTGGCATCAGGTCGTTTCCACCAGCGCATCCCGTCATCACTTAACCACGCGAGGGCTGTTCTAGTTGACCATTGGAAATCAACGAACGATATTTGAACAGGGACACGTGGCAGCCATCCGAGCGCTTGGATAGTAGTGACCGAACGCTGAGGCTACATCCGGTCGATCCGACCGGCGCATCTGGTCAGGTCGAGCAGTACCGCTTCGTGACTCCAACGCCTCTTTTTGTTTTGGGGGTCTATAAATACATGGTGGCCCGGTCCAAGGGATCTCTCTTGGTCATTTGAACATCTTGACATCCTTGTGAGCTGAGCAAACTCCCTCCCACTCATCTCTCTTGCTTGATTGTGAATTCAAAGTGAGATTGAGTGATTCCAAGTGCATTTGCTTGAGTGATTGCATCTAGTGGCATTTAGGGATTGTTGTGGCTGCGGATTTCTTGTTTCTCTTGGTGGTTGCCGCCACCTAGAAGGCTTGGAGCAGCAAAGGAGTTGTGGCAAGAGTTGGTGATTATTCTTGGCCACCTCCCGTTGATTGTGAGGGGTTCCTGTGCCTTCCCCGGCGGAGCACCAAAGGCAACTCTAGTGGATTGCGCGTGTCATTGAGACACCTCACTTGTGGGTCGGTTCTTGCGGTGTCCAACGTGTGGACAAGGTTCTTGCTACACCTCTTAGCCGCTGAACCACCAAGTGTTGGTCGACACAACAGGGACTAGCGTGCCGACAAGAACGTGAACCTCAGGAGAAAAATCATGTGTCTCCATTGTGTATGATTGGATTTGTCCTGGTGATTGGTCTTTATATCTTGTGATTGGTTCATTCTCTATGTGGCGGTATAATCACCTCGTCCCCTCATTTACATTCTTGCAAAGTAGTTGGCAAGCTCTTTAGTGTAACTAGTTTTGAGAGCTTGTAAGGACTTGTTAGTGTGACTCATTTAGATAGCTCATCTTGAGTACACTAACTTAGAAAGTAGCAACATAGCTCATCGTGAGTGACTAGAATTGCTTAATTAGGTGGCTTGCAACCCTTGTAGAGCTAGAGCAAAATTGCATTTCACCATTTGTTATATTAACCCATTTGCTCTAGTGAGTTTATATATTTTTAAATAGGCTATTCACCCCCCTTTAGCCATATTTGGATCTTTCACATTCCTCGAGTGACCGGTCGACAGCTGAATTTTTAAATAACAAGGCTAAGTTATTGAGCTTTTGGCGACAAAACAAGGAGGCCTACGACTTTAAGGAGGCCAAGGATGTGAGGGAGATGACCTTTTTCCACAGGCATATCTGTTGCTTATGTGAGTAATTGATTTTGAAATTTGTTTAGACTTGTGCATCTTCTTACAATTATTGGCAATGAGACATTGTTTGGTTCTTGTAGTCCCCAATGATGCACCGAACAACTGCCATATCCTCGCACCCATGGAGGAGGAGGATGATGATGACGATGACGAAGACCATGACGATGACGATGATGATGACGATGATGAGGGCGATGAGTAGTGTTTCCTCTCAACTGATGCCTACAAGTACATAGTTTGCAAATGCCAATAGGTTTGGCATTACGTAGGTCTTGTATATGGTAGATGGAGCACTGGTACGATAGCGCTACTTCTTTTGTGCAAAGGCAACAAGATCTGTACATATTTTGCAAATGGCCATGGGTTGCCATTTGGTAGTACTTGTTCATGGTAGATGGAAGACTAGTGTTAGTAGTAGTGGTTGTATATTCTAGATGGAACACTTATGTAAGTGATGATGATAATGATGACCTTGAGTTGTACAAACAATGCTTCAAACTCCTTATCGTGTGTAATACTTTGAACTCGTTATGGTCTGACTCCTTATGGTGTGTAATGCTATGTGAACAATGTTTAAATTTGGAAAGCACCGTGTACCTCTTGTTCTTGTCGGAGTGGGTCACATAATTTGGTGCACATGTTTTGAAAAAAAAACATGAACAATGATGTAGAGAGAGCATGCCATGGTGTTTGTTGGCTGCTACTGTTGGCTATGCACTACTCCTACAGTACGCTTGATGCACTCTACTTATCTCTATCTCTTTGCAACAAAAAAGTTTACTACTACCTCAAAGATTTTGAAAGGAGAGAGAGTGTATACATGTGTGTGGCTTGTGACCTATGTGGATGCAGGAGATGAGAGAGTGTAGCACGGCTAGGAAGGCTAGAATGGCATGTTATTTCTAGGACTATCGCGCCAGGCTGAGTGGCGCGACAAGCTTGCCGCGACGGTGTCCATGGCACGACAAGGCTGTCATGCTAGGCACGGTGGCGTGACGAGGAGGCACCCCCAAGCAAAACCAAACTTGGTACGGGGGCTCACTGGTGTGACAGTGTCGCGCCAGCCACGGTGGCATGGTAGTGTTGGGCCAGTGAGAGTGGCATGACAGTGTCGCGCCAGTGAACCCCCGTACCTAGTTTGGTTTTGCCTGGGGGTGCCACCTCGTCACGCCACCGCGCCTAGCATGACAGCCTTGTCGCGCCACCGACTCCGGTGAGACAGAGTTGTCATGCCGCCTAGGCTAGCACGACAGTCATTTGCACAGTGCTCGAATGGCTATCATGCTAGCAAGCCTGGCGCGATAGGCCTGGAAACAATTTTTTCTTTTCTTCCACACTTCTTAAGACAGAAATACAATTGACACATCATACATAGCATATAACAGTTCATAGATGCCCAACATGGGTCACAAGTTCACAAATAATACATGACCAACATACCATATAACATCAAGTACACATAGTTCATACATGATGAACTTAGTTCACAAAGTCCACATAGTTCACAAGTCATCGACAAAGTCCACATAGTTCAGATAGTCCACATGACAAACATAATCCACCAAATGAGCACATAGTCGACATAGTTGTACCATGACCAACATAGGCAACAAAAGAAGCACATAGTTCACAAAGCATGCTTGAGATTAAGGGTTAGGCATGAAGGGCTCGCGAGGATGACGTAGGCGGCCTGGATTTGTCGGTTGGAGATTAGGAGTGCCGACGTCGGAGCAGTCATGGGCACATCATCGCACGTTTTGTCCTTGACCTCGTCACGAGCGTTGGGACGAACTCTACACAAAACATATACAACATAGGGAGTTTGTATCACTAGAGGACCATCAAAAATCATGTAATACTTCATGATGACACACGCACCTGAGTTTGTGCACCCTGAGGAGCATCAGCAAGTTGGGAACCCATCAGCTCGTCTTGCACATAAGTTGGATCATTGATGTCATCATCACCTCCATCGTTGTCGTCTTCATCATCCCTACGTCTTGCATGGGAGCTCTCCTATTTGTCAATCGCCACACGTTGGCTTGTACGGGTTTGTCGTCCTTGCAGCGATCCGGGAGGTGGCACTTGTACATCTTCAGCTCACATGCAACTCAACTTGTGAGCCATTCGTTGATAGGATGTCAACACCTTCTGCAACCATGGTCATGTGAAATGAGAAGTGGTTACATATCGTTCCGAGTGAGTAGGTAAATACATAGGCATAGGGGCATTACCTTGGCAAATTCTTCAAGGTATGAATTGTCGATCCCTCCTGCACGTCCAAGGTAAACTTCGGCCTCATTGGAAAGGTGAGCTAGCTGATTTGCCTAGAGTACATGCATAATCATCATTACCATGTACTTTTCAAGCGAAGCTGCATGAAGGCATAGTTGAAATGAAATGCTTACCATGTAGTTCTCAAGTGGCGCTCTCTTCAGCTGCACGCTCGTCCTTGTCACGACATCATAGGGGTCATCGTCGTTGCTCCCTTCTTGATCTATTGGAATGATGGATAGTAGTGGATGCACACTGATTCTAGTGGACCTGTGAAGCCACACCAGGTACTCACGGTACTCACTGGACAAAGACTGAGCCCCATTATCTGGTTCCACCCTCTCTCTAGCTTACCACTGTGCACATACTTTTCATGCTTGACAATCCAGTTGTTGCTGCCAAACCTTTTCCTCCTCGACACCCTGCAAGGATGACACATATTACATTTTGAGGACCTATACGAAGCATGCAACGGTGAGTCATGATATATGTAAAGTCCAGCTTACTCATGCAACTGACGGGTTGTCGAATCGTGTTGTAGAGGGAATTTTTGTTTCCTACCAAACTGCTTCATCACTCTTTGGGGCAGGTGGTGCTCAACCATATAGTACAAGATCATAGGTACATTGGATCACCACAACACCTTCTTAGCCTCAACATGTGGGGCCATGTTCAACTCCCGTACGTCTCGCCTGTCATATGGATCCCATTCAACCTGTAACTTGTGTTACTTAGTACATGGGCTTGTTTATACTTTGGGAAGAAAAGAAATGGAAGCATCGGTGGTACAAGGAACCTGATTTGGAATTAAAACATCCAAATCATTGGAGTATTGAACGTAGCGACATTGCGGCTGACCCTAAACCGACTTAATTGCCCTCCAAAGGTAGCATACGGGGAGGGGGGAGCAGTCACCATGTGTCCAAGCCTGCAAAACCAAACAATTCTAAGGATGTCACATAGTGCATGCAACATATGAAACACATGTACAAAATAAATGCAAGGTACTTACCGAAACTTGACCTCTATGCACCCGTCCAATAGGAATGCGCTACCAAATCCAAATCTGAAGCAAGTATGTGCAACCACCTATGTTCAAATTAGGGTTGGCCCTCCTACATCCCTCACATAGCTGCCGATATAACCAAGTAAGAGTGGCAAACCCCCAACTATATTGGGCGATGTTTTCCCATGGCTGACGCAGCTGGGGTAGGACCATCCACAAGACGGTGTTCCTAGAAGCGTCTGGAAAGAGGAAGCTTGCGACCATGTGCCACAGCGAGACACAAGCGTGCCTCTCAACGACGTCCGCCGGTGCATGGGGTGGGCACCTGTTAATAGGTACTGGGCGTAACACTCATCCCACTCAAGCAGTCGATGAATTTGAGGATGCAGCGGGACCAAGGCCTGGAAAAAAACAACGTTACAATCGATAGCGGGGTTAACACATTATACATGACAATGAATTATTGTGTGTAAATGACTTACCACACCGTCATCAACCATCAAGTGCGCTCGGTGGTCCTTGTTGTAGTAGGTCTCAAGAAAGGGGAAGCACGGGTGCGCCATGCTGCAATTGTGAAAACAATGACACAACGTTAGAATATGGAAAAAGTAAATGAAACATGCTAGATGGTACAAAAACAACGAAAAAATGCATCGAATATATATGAAACACCTATTTGAATCTAAGTATGTACCTTTATAACCTTGGAACCACTATGACTCCCATTCTGTGTTTCTAATTTCTTTGACTTCTTACGCTTGTTATGTGTGGCAGCGGTATGACTGGTTTTGTGGCATTTGGAGCAACGGACCTGTCTCGGTGCCTCATTAAAGTCACCAAAACCATACATATCTTCACCATACCCGTTCGATGCATCCATAACTCCTCGGAGCCGCTTCTTCTTCCTTCTACCCTTCTTTGTCTTCAGCAGGTCCGGGTCAGGAACATAATCCAACCCGTAGTACTCGGGCCATTATGTTGGATCTAGGTAAGGCTCGAAGCTCGACTCCCACACTTTGAGTGTGTTTGACATGAGGTAAAAAGGAGACACGAACTTTTCACTTTCGTGGTCTAGACCCCTGCATCTACAAGTTGTAATGACATGCGAGCAAGGCACATGGAGGAGTTGTGGAATGTTACAACAGCATTCCGCTTTCTCAAGGTCCACCCTATAATTCCTACTACCGTACTTCTCGCCCCCCGGGTTCGTTCCTCCCGCTGACCTGATATTGTACACTAACCTCAATGGCCCAAAGGCCTCCCCCACTTGGTTGGAAGCTATCGTCTCTGAGAGATCCAAGTGTTTTCTACTAGCTCTACCCCATTTCTCTTTGGACGCCTTTGCTATGTTCCATCGATTGACAAAGTATTCATTGCACTTTCTGAACGAGTACTCCACAATTCCTGACACGGGGACTGCATGGATACCCTTGAACACCTTGTTGAACGATTCTGAAGAATTGGTAGTCATCACGCCGTACCAAAGACCTCCGGCATCGGATGCAAGAGCCCACTTGTCCCTTTGACGCATTTGATCCTGAAGCCAACTCTTTGCCCTAGCATTGAGGACCTTCTGTAACTCTACAAGCGTCTCTTTGAACTTTTCCTTGGTTTGATACCCACATAGTGACTTCAACTTCTGCACTACCTCCTCCATATGTTGGCAGCAAAGTGACTCATGCACCACTGATGCTCAAGAGGAGGGCGTCCATCTACATGCTCTTTCACAGCTGTCAGCAGACCGTGATGCCGATCTAAGATCATGCATATGTTCCGAGATGAATGGAGCACATTCTATCTAACAAGCTTCATGAACTAACACCAGCTATCGTCATTCTTACCCTCAGCCAAAGTGAATGCTAAAGGGACAAGTTGATTGTCCAGGTCCACTCCAACGGCAATCATCAATACACCCTTGTACTTCCCTGTCAGGAATGTACCATCAACAAGTACTAAGGGATGACAATGCTTGAAGGCCTCTGCGGACTGAGCAAAACACCAAAAAACTCTTTGCAGAACATGCTTCGGAATGCCATCCATGTTCGTGACAATGCGACCCACATAAGGATACCACCTAAGGACTGGATTGTAGTGTTTCATGAAACTTAGAATCCTAGGAACTTGGTTGTATGCCTCTTTCCAATCACCCCATAGCAACTCTATAGCATGTTGCTTTGCCCACCATGCCTTTGAGTACTTGACTCTATAACCAGTGAACCTAAATTTGGTCTCGATCATGCTCTAAACTGATGTGTCACTATCGGCCCTAACCCTGCCAACAAGACGATGACCAAGGTTGTAACAGAACCGACCAAATTATAAGAGCACAAGTACAAAAACAAGCACCGAAGCCCTCAAATTTTCAAACTTGAGCCCATATAATCCCGGTAGTCAATTGAAATCACGAAGGATTTCAAACCAACTTGCTTACAACCAAGATCGCATCATTCAACACACAACATCATACGTTACATTTCACAAGTAGTTCGGAAATAAGTTTACACCACGGAGTCGCAATTATTACAAACCAAGTTTGGATAGTAGCGGAAGCATAACACACACACACTAGTTGTTTAACTACTGCCAGTCTTGTTGATCAACAACCCGCAAAAGCATGAGGAAAGTACATAAAAGATGATCACGCCCTAGTGATCTAGTCTTCGTCACCCGCAGGGTGGAGACACGTCTTGCAGAAGCCTTGATAGAGCATATCATCTGCAACAGGGGGGAATAAACCCTGAGTACTGGAATGTACTCAGCTAGACTTACCCGTCATAAACCAGAAATAATATGACACCAAGGATTATGCAAGGCTTACACAAGAGGCTAGCTGACACCACATTTGCATAAAGGCATAAGTAGTTGAAACTCTTATAACCTGTACTAGCAGTTATTTTTAGCATTTACCTGTCATCTATCTTAGCACCTGTACTAAACATGCACTTGATTATCATCAAACAATTATTAACATTATTTCCATAGCAGGTATAAATTGTGGCAACATTGTATCATTCATTTAACTATCTGTTCAATTAATGAGATCTTCGTTGCCGCTGCTCAAGTCAAGTGCTCACTAACCGGGAGCGACGGTGATTCGAATCGAATTCCTATCCAGCTGGAGGGGTATTTCTAACACTCACCGCGTAGACCCCTGCCAGGGTCGCACAAGCCACCTTTCGTATGGTTCAGGAATCGCGGGTCCGAATGATGTCGCAACCCCAAGAGCGACACTCTGCCAGGTGATAGGGACTCTAACTCCCCTTGGTCTCACACCAATGTCCCCAAGCACATCCTTTCTCTCCTCCAAGAAGCAACCTACCATTCGATTCCCGGCCTGAACCACATTACTCGGCTTCGCGGTCGGAACGACTTATCCGGCCAGCTAAGTGTTAGACTGCGTTCAACATGACTCAAGGACGTACAGCGAATCGGTCCTTAAACGACTCAGACGGGCATAGCTCCACACCCAAGACATGAAGTGTCTTGCGGCTGTACTATCGAACTCCCGCCCGGTCTCAATTTCATTTTAAAGCATGGTTCCATCCATGATAGCCATAAAGCCACTTGTGACTCCTTCCTACATCTCGCGGATGACCGGAAATCACCCGACTTCTACCGTACTAAGCAGGGCTAAGCATTGACACGTGCCTAAACCTAAATTAGGATTTAAGTACGATATCTGGACAAGGACAGGTATAATGCAACAATTGTTTTCATACAACTCCTACAACTTAATGCAGTAAACAATTAAAAGTACTCAAGATATATTTATAAAATGATGGGTTCAGCATGCACCGGGGCTTGCCTTTGAGAAAGGTCAAAGGCCGGTGGTCAGGGCACTCAGGAAGGTCTTCTGCGGAAGCTTCTCCGCCGGTTGGTTCCTCTGCTGGCTTCGGCTGGTCCTGGACTTCCTCCGGTATCACTTGCTCGAACTCGAGGAGTGTTACCCCCTCCGGAACACCTATTGCATGAGTACATAATAAATCTCATGGATGCATAATGAAAGATGCAGTATGCTCGGAATGAAATGCATTACAACATTCTTAAAGCTCTATTCAAATCACTTCAAATAGTAGGTGCAAATTTCCTCTCCGGTAAAGAAATACTCACCTAATCTACTCAACCTAAGATATAGCTGTTTTTCTTCAGTTAAGGCCCTAACACCTAACAATTACAAGAATAGCATTACTTAGGTTACCACATCCAACAGCAAAATACCACAGTAAAACATTCTGGACAGCAGCTACTTGTTTCTAACATAACTGGAGATTCCCAACTCCAAAAGCTATGCTCTAAGACAATCTGGAAAGCTTAGGAAATGCACTGCAATTCATTTTCAGACCTCAACCCTAAATTCCTAAGTTTTCCATGTCGAATTTCATAAGTTCCAGAATCTGTCCTCTCTAAACAGAGAGTAACCAATTCTGGACTGTCACTTTAAACAGCAATAACTCTCAAACTACTAAGCCAAATGCTCCAAAATTTTGACACAAGCTAGTTGATCAAGTTTACTACAACTTTGGTATTTACAAGTTTTCCAGCAACCATCTTTATCAAAGGTCAAACTTAGAATTACTACCAGCTGTCCAGAAAACCTAAAATTGCAAGGATTAAATATTTGTTGATGTGGCAAAAATCCCCTAAGACCAAACTAATATTACCAAAAGTTCCCATGGGTTACAAAAACATCAGAAAGTGAGGTGTGCCCACCTAGAATATTTATTTATACTCATTTCTTAATTTACTTAATTAATTAAGTGGATTTTTAAACATATATGTAAACTGCTCCTAAAATTCTACAAAAATTACAGGGGACTCTATGATCCAAAAAGAGACTACTGTAAAAATTTGAACTAAATTTATTTAGAGGAACTCCCTAAACAAAATTCACAAGCCCAAAAGGCTGATTTTTGTATAATTAACAAATCATATTGAAAGTATCAAACAACAGATTTCATATTTTTCTTGGACACTCTAGGGTACCAAGACATTCTCTAAAAAGTTACAAGAACATTGAACATGTAGAAAAATTACTAAAATTCATTTAATTATTTCCTAGAATAACAAGATAGCCTTATAACTTGAAAAGTACTTAAGCACTAATGCCCAAATTTTTACCAGAGTTAGGGCAAGTATAAATTAACCTAACCACCAAATTTCATAATTTTTGGGATACTACAGCTTAAGTTATACATTTAACAAATTTGCATGCATTTCAAAACACATTTAAAAGATCTATTTAATTCTCCCGAAAACTAAACATCTCATACCAGATTTATATTTTTTCTAAAATACTACACATCATGTAGATCATAACAAAATTTATCTTATGATTTTTGAGCAAGTGAAACCCTAGATCTAAAATTTCCAAACAACAATAAAAATATGTGACAAAAAGAAAAAAGAAAACAAAACTGAACCCTAACAACTACAGTGCTGGGCCGGCCCGAGACCGACGCGGCCCAAGACGCGCGCGCGGCCCACTCGGCTCCCGCCCGCGCGCGGCAACAGACAGGTGGCCCCCGCGTGTCAGTGAAAGGGAACAGGGGCGCGGCGGCAGTGGGCTCTGGCGAGCGATTCCTCGCCGCCGGTGGCTCCTCCGACCAATCCAAGTGCACCGGCGTCTTGCCCAAACCCAACCGCACCGAGGCTTGCCCTTTTCCCCAAAGTTGATGCACCGCAGCACCAGGCCGACGGCAATGGCGGACGGGCGCGGTGCTTGGCGGTACACCGGCGAGTCCCGGCCGTCGCACGACCTACCGAAGGGCGCATCACCTTCCTGGACTCCTAGCAGACCTATCGAGACCACTCACACAGACGGGGATGGAGCGGAGCCGCTTGACCGCGTGAGCACCTCGCCGGCAGCCATGGCGCGGCCGTGCGCGGTCGCATTCCGGCTTGGCTAACCCGATGCTGGCAGTAGCATCTTAACCCTAGCATCTACACGAGACAGGGAGGAGGAAACGTGAGTGAGGGTAGACGGAGAGCTACGGTGTGGTGCTGGCCACGGTGAACCGAACATGGCGGAACTCCGGTGAGCTTTTGGGAGCGAGCGGAGGTGGCAATGCGGCTCACCTCGAGCTCAATCGATTCTACTGGCTGGTCGAGGAGGTGCAGGGTGATGTAGCGGAGGGATGGACGTGATCTGGTGAGCGGTGGTGCGGTGGTGAGCGCGTGCGAGCTCGGAGACGGTTGTGGCAGCAATGGTGTCTCCGGTTTCCGCCTCGGTGAGCCCGGCCAGAGCGAGAGGGAGGGAGAAGAGAATGAGCGCGAGTGAGGGGTGGAGGTGGCCGCTCAGTGTTCAACTTGCGCCTGGGCTCGCGACGTGGAGGGGATGGCAGCGCTCGGTCGCCACGCGTCGCCGGTCTTCTGCCCGAGCGCCACTACGCGGACGGTGTCCGAGCTCGTCGACTGAAACCGAGCTGCAATGTGACATCAATGGCCGACTGACAGAGTGAGTTTGGCACTGATTATCTCCTAAACCGGTTCGAGTTAGGAGCAGATGATAACATCAAAATTGTAGGGCTTTGTGAGGTCAACAACTTTGCTAATTGGCTCCAGAACAAATTCGGCTTGGATTTGAAACTATAAAGCTCCAAAGTGGTGCCCCTTGAAACTAAAACGTGGTTTCAGTGACTGAAGCCGACTGAAACTCTAACTTCTTGACACTAAATCTCCTAAACCATTGAGAACCAGGTAGGGTTGATGTCGGCAATGTTGCAGAGCTGCATGAGGACTACAAGTTTGTCAATATGAGTGGAAGCTGGTTTGGCCTGGTTTGCAAACTACAAGCTCCTAAAGTAGGCCACAGTAAAACTGGAGGAACACTTGGAGACTTAGAAAAATTCTAAGTGTTGAGGCAGCCCCTCTAGCTGACTTGTGGGCCACTTTTGAGCATGTTCTAGTCAGTTTCATGAGATGGTCATATTGAGACTTTTGTTCCCCATAAAATTCCCTACAACTTTACTTAAGGGTGCTCCCCCATGCAAGGTCTCTAAGCTAGACTTTTTAATTGGTCAAACTAGGGCATCCTAGGGCTAAATGGTGGTCAACCACCTCTTGGAGGGCATTTTAGTGATTTTGATCAACATGAACCTTGCTCCAAGAGTTACCTTAAGTATAACTAAGGTGTTGTGAGGCATAATTGGCTACTCTACCTTTTAGTTACACCAACTATCAAGTATCACATGATGTGAGCCAAACAAAACTTCTAAAAACAATCACATTTGTTGCATCACATAAAATAACATGAATGATGCATGCTTATGCTTATGCAAATGCAATGCAATTATGGAGCTAACACTTGAGGTGTTACAAAGGTAATGAGCTGTGTTTTGGGCATGCACACCCTTCGACTTCGAAGATCAACATGTGTGAGGTTGTGTCACATTGCGAATCTTCCACTTTTCATTTCTCTGCCTATGAACCCATAGACCCCATTGACATCTATTCTTGCAAAGGACCATGTACCTCTTGTTCTTTTTGGAGTGGCTCACATAATATGGCCTGTGAAACTGAACGACATAATCCATCAGGAAATACTTTAGATGCTTCAACGTATCACATATCATTCCCTTGTTAATCTCCACCTCCTCACTATCTGGTACCTCATCGGCCAACAACGTCAATCCGGTGCCACATATTGCCTGGTCAACCATACTAATGTCCATGAAATTTGGTACCAAGGGTACGTCCACATGGACAGCCTTCAATTGCCTCAATTCGATGCCATTGTACTCCATTCTCAATTACCCATCAGCTGGGACTCCTATTGCGTCCGTAAACCCTCCCTGACAACAATCACTTTCGTCCTTGCCACTAGGCTCGGACCTGTACTCGTCCTCCAACACATCATCCGAAGTACTTGGCCCTGAAGTCAAGTCATCTTCGTTCACGGAGGCAACATGAACTTCGTCATCCTTCGATCCTTGGGATATGTCATCCATATCATGTGTTCCATCTCCGTTGCCACCGTCCTCATCAAACATGTCTTCATCAAAATCATCATTCAAGGCACTGGGCTCACATGACCTATCAACTTCTCTAACGACAACTGCCTGTAACTCTTCGTCTTGGGTAAGGTTCTCTACGGGCTCCACATCCACATTATCATCCACAGCCACCACAATTGGGCTACACCCCTTCTCCACAACAACTTCGAAGCACCTAACACTACTACTCTTGACAACTTCTACGTAGTTCTTCCATTAGTCCTCACATGACAAAGACATCAACACATAGTGTGCTCGTTCCTTCCTATAGTCAAATCGACCTCTCAATCTTAGTGGCCACCCAAATTTATCCCGGCATTGGCTAACCAAACCATCAAAGGTAGGAGGTGTACTAAAGAACTAAACATGTTCTTGCATACTTTCAAACTCCCCATTTCCTTTAACTTTGCCACCATAAAATAATCGCACTAACTGATCCATCTACAAAATAGGAACGAACACATCAACAACACATGAACTACACATTTCGGAAATAAATCATATCCATTCACTAATACACTACAATAACACCAACTTCATAGTGATGTCAACAAAGGCAACAAACATACCGATCCAAATCCACCATTCATCAACTACCTACATCCATGCAACACCTAGTTTAGTCCAATCCATGGGCAGAGTATATCCTAAACCTATTCTACGCATCAAATACTAACAAGCAATGATAAAACCATTCACACCTCCCTAATTTCCTAACCCTAGTTATGCAACTCATGAGGCAAGAAATCGAGGGAGGGAAGATCAACCTGGCTGTTTACATGACTCCACGGACCACGTAGTTGAGGGCTAGCATTGGGGGAAGCCGCAGTCGGTGCTGCCACCGACGGGAGAGCACCAGGTAGCGATCGACCCGCCCGCCTCTCCTGCCACGGTAGGCCTGCAGCACGAAGAGAGAGAGAGAGTACCACCAACAGCTGCTGAACTCCTCTACAGCAACTGGAAACGGCGAGGACGGCCGGAGTTGCCGGGGTGGCGATGGAGGCCTGCCGGCGGCGCTGGCGCCGAGGCCACGCCCAGGCTGCGCCCTTCTCTTCCCTCGCCGCGTTAGGAATGGAGGGAGATGGAGATGGAGAGGGAGAGGGAGGGGACCGGGTGGCACGGTGGCAGCAGCCCGGGCATGCTCGCGGGGCGGCAGCGGCGGCAGTGCGTGGCTTTGCGAGCAGAGCGTGGATGCGGCGAGAGAAAGAGAGAGAGAAAAGAAATGGGCTGGGCCGGCCAAAACCTAAGTCAGCTTGTCGCGCCAGCCCGCCTGGCGTGACAGCTCTGTCGCGCCGGAGTCGGTGGCGCGATAGGGTGGGACTCACGCTCTACCACGCCAGCTCCAATCAACCATCGACGCCAGCGTGGCTCTCCTTGTCGTGTCAGTGCATGTAGCGCAACAGTACGCGACCAAAAGGGTCAGTTTTGCACAAAAAAATGGATTTGTATTAAAATATTGATTAAAAAAGATTAAAAATAAAAAAAATCCTAGGTAAACTAATCCATAAAACCGAGGAGCCAAGCAGCGGCAGCTACCAGAGAGAGGAGCAGGAGCGGGCAGCTATCATTGTGTGTATTTCAGTGTAGGCAATTTAGCATGTTGCATCTTCATCGCTAGAGCTCCAACACCACAACTCATTGTCGTTGTCCACGTCCTTGCAGGCTGCTGCTCCGCTCTTCTGGATCCGGCCCACCGCCACAAGAAGACAGAGCATTTAGCCATTTACTATCAGCACGTCCTCAAGCATGCTGCCCAGGAGGCCAGGAATGAAAATGTGGTGCATTAATTGTTGTGGTACCTGTGCGGCTCTGCCTGTTCCTTTGGGCCTTGTTTAGTTTCCCCAATTCTTTCCCAAATTCCACTATGCAAAAAGAAGATTTCCTGTCACATCAAAATGTCGGCAAATGCATGGAGTACTAAATGTTGATGAAATCAAAAACTAATTGCACAGTTTTGTTGTACTTTGCGAGACGAACATTTTAAGCCTAGTTAGTCAAAATTTAGATAATTTTTACCAAATACAAACGAAATACTACAGGAATTCTGATACAGTGTTTTTCTCCCCTATTCGTAGAACTAAACGAGGCCTTGGTGTGCAATTGAACATGTGATGTGTTGATGGGAAGCTGAAGAGATGGCACCGATGAAACAGTGGAAAAGTCTACTTAAACCCCCCTCCCACCCCCACCTTGATGGGTTTACTTCACCTCCATGAAACCGTCTACTTTACCTCCGAACTTTCCAAAACCGGTCAAATTACCCCTCAGACGGTTTTCGGACGGCGGTTTTGCTACAGTGCCAGCGGTATTGCTACCCTCAGGCGGTATTGTTACTGTAACAAGACCGATGTTACTGTAGCAAACCTGGGGGGTAATTTGACCGGTTTTGGAAAGTTCAGGGGGTAAAGTAGATGGTTTCATTGCTTGGGGGTGAAGTAGACCACCCTTGATAGATGGGGAGGTTAAGTAGACTTTTTACATGAAACTGTTGGCAAATAGGATGACATGGCAGCATGAGGGTTGAGTTTTAGGAGAATTTATTGTTTAGTGGGTATGAACTATATTAGATTAGATCAGATCAGATCTGATCTGATCCGATCCGATCCGATCGGATCCGATCAGATATAATTGAGCAAGATCAGTTGCACTTGCTTTTTTGATGGGAGGGGTGTTGTTATTTAATTTCAAAACAAAACAAAACAAAAGGCGTGGGTGACGAAAGTGGACAGATGACAGGTGTTGCTAAGCTAACACCGCATGGTTGGTGCAATGTGAATTCATGATGATACCAACAAAGCGAACCATATCTTGTACGAGATGAGATAATGAAATGACCCAGCGTGCCAAAAGAAGGTAAAGATTGCCATTGCATGCAATTTCCCGTGCATGTTCCGCTGCTGGTTCGGCATCATTGGTGTATTCTATATGGAAGTCCAGATCAAGTCGATGGTGACAATAATGAAACTGACAATAGCTTGACTTGTCGTTGGTGACAATAGTCCTGTTCATCCGACTTATAATCCGTCTTTTTCAGCCTGTTTTTTCAACCGGAACAGTATTTTTCTCTCATAACAAATCAGTCAACAGTGTTTTTCAGCCAGCTTATCAGCACAGCCGAACGGGGCCAATAATTAAACTGACAATAGCTTGACTTGTCGTTGGTTTCATCGGGCTTCCGATGCATTTCCATGCATGAAGATTGAAGACCTTCTAGTGGGTTACGATAGTTAAGGAGTCTGTCTAAACAGGGGACATCTCACACCCGAGTGTCACGTCGCCTGAAAACACTCAATCCCAACAAGAAACATAATCGGGTGACACATCCCAGCAAAACACTCGATTCCTATAGCCGCTGGATCCAAATCTAATGATGCAAATAAAATATATCAAATAAATAAATAATCAAATAATAAAAAACAAAAGTTTACCAGATAATTCATATGGAATGCAAATTGGTAGAAATTCGAAGAAAAAACAAATAAAACATACAAACAACAAATAAGAAAGGCAGAAAAATACTCCCTCTGTCCTATAATAAGTGCACTTCTAGAGTTTAGGTGAGGAGATCAAGGTTAGTGAGAAATTACATATAATACCCCTATAAAAGTGTAATCATTGCACATTGGGAAGAGAAAAAGTAGAAAAAGACAAGTGAAGTTAGTTTGTCTTGTATCTAGATGTGCACTTATTTTGGGACAAATTTTGAACTCTAGAAGTGCACTTATTATGGGACGGAGAGAGTAACTAGATAATTTCTATGGAAGCCAAATTGGAAGATTTGAAAGAGAAACAAATAAACCATACAGACAAACAAAAAAGAGCCAAAAAAAGATTGGAGAAGTATTCAAGTAATTCAAATGACCATTCTCATTTACAAACAATAAATTTACATCAATTGAATACACAATTTATACCTAAATAGAAGTAGTAAAATATGGTCTAATAAGATGTAATCTGCCTCTACTAAAAGAATAAATTTGCATACATGGCTTTAGAGTGTACAGCGTGTGGTCCTTGTCAGTTTTTAAGGGAATCTGCATGCGGCGTGGAGCACGAGGTGGGGCGGCCTTGTAGCATGCACCTTCAGCAGGCAACAGCATGCACACTGTCATTGCAGATGCATGCACTTGCACCATCCGCCGAGCGAGACACATGCACGCTGACCACAGTCACAAAAAGTTCCCGGTACGTTGGTACGTGGAACGGGGTATATGAAATGTGGATAGATAATTTTAAATTTCCAGTTCGTAAGAGACGTATGTTTCGATCCCTAAATCATTAGGACGATATACTGGAACGTAGCTACGAAACGCTCCTATAATATTTATTTACATAAACATCTTTTTGCATAGAGATGATCAACGTATGTATATATAGATTCTAATCTAATAAAATAGATATATATGACTGTATTCCAGGCTTCCAGCGTCTCTGGGCTGCAGGCCCATAAACTAGTCTCCTATCCGACTGTAGCCCATGCCCATTTGAGTGTCTCGAGTCTTCCATCCAAACTGCAAACCGATGGACATGGCTACGAACCGTCAGGATCAGCACCGCGCCGCCCCGCTCCACTACGAGTGCCCGATTCCAGCGCCCCCAGCGCCAGCACCCAGGGCATGCCGCTGATCTTCGCAGCTCCGCTGCACCGCGGTTGCCGTGCCCCTCGTTGATCCAGCGTGCTTTGGGACGTCGTCCCCACCAGCGTCCCCGGCGTCGACCCGTCGAAGTTCCGCCGCGTTCTCGAACCGCGATCCGGGGACGCGGAACATGGCTACGAACCGCGTTCCGTGTGACTGTGATGCTGACCACGCGACCAACCGACCACCCTCATCCCACAGACGCTTGATGCACTTCGCCATCGCTTCCATTCATAGTGGTCACAGGGCATATCTGACGGCAGCGAAATCGAGTGACAGGACGCCGAGAATCACTCGGGTGAGAAATAGATTTACTGTATACTTGCCACCTCCTCTTCTTCTCTATATAGTGACAGCGTTCATGATCAATGACGACTATCAAGTACACTTGCAATAAACCTCTAGAGAACCAAAAGATGATGCAGCAGGAGCACTTGTCCATCCAGAACGCCACCCGCGCTACCACGGCGTGGGCAGCCAGCCCCGTGGGCCGCCTGGTCCGTGTGGAGGTGCTGGTCACCCTCACCTTTGCGCTCCTCGTCACGCTGGTCTTCCTCAGCTCAGGCCGCCGCAGCAGCCGCAGCCCCGCTTTCCGATACATAGTCTGGCTGGCGCTTATCCTGAGCTACCCGGCCGTATCCTACACCACTGGGCTCATGCAGTCCTGCACCTTCCGCAATGAGCTCGTCATCGTATGGGCGTGCTTCCTCCTTGGCTGCGCTGATGGCATTGCTGCCTGCAGCATCGATGGCTCTGACCAGCAGGCCCGCACCATGCTGAACCAGGCCGCCCAGATTGTCTATGTCCTGTTCCTGCTCCTTTCCTACCCCAGCTCCTTGCACCTCCAGATCAGAGTTGTCCTCTTCTTGTTCTGGATGCTGAATGTTGTTAAGCTCTCGATGCGCCTGTGGGGTTTCCTGCTGGCGGGTAGCCGAGAACATACTCTCGCCGTGGAGAACAGGTTCATCACCAGGAGAGACAGGCTCATGCTCACTGGTGACGTTGACGGTGACGGTGAGGCGGGCTTGGGGGATGGACGTAGAGGAGGCAGAGATGTGGACATTCAGATGGTGAAGGAGTGCGACGGTGCGCTGTTGAGCTCCTCAGGCAATCTTAAGGACTTGTCCCTGTCATTTGCTCTGTTCAGGCAGCTCCTCCGTCGCTTCACTGGGTGCTATCCCACCCGCAAAGTGTATGCAACCAGTTGGAACCCGCCTGGGGACGTCGAAGAGCATGAGTGGAAGTACCGTATCACCGAGGTGGAGCTCGGCTTTCTGTTTGATTTCTTCTATGCGAGGCACCCATCTCACCAAACTTTGATACCTGAGACACTAGTATTCAGCGCGGCGGTGACGCTGAGCTTGTGTGCTCTCTTCTCCCCAGCCTTGATGCATTACCGTGGCCCTGATGACCCTGAGGGCGGCGACGCCCTCGTCGGTTCATCCGCGGCGGTGGTCGCAACGGCATTCGACATCTGGCTGACCAGGCTGACCATTGTTCTGTTCGTGATGGTAGAGTCATTCCAGTACATGACACTGCTGTTCTCGGACTGGCACAAGGTGAGCATGGCGTGCAGGTACGTGCGCCATCCTCGGTGGCGAGGGCAACCCATCATGGAGAGGTTGTTAGGGTTCATCTGCAGCTTTGCTCTGAGGACACGGTACTGGAGCAACTCCGTGGGGCAGTACTCACTTTTGGGTGCTTGCATCCAGTCCCAAAATTCTCTTGTTGCTCGCGTGCCGTTTCTTCTACCGAAGCGGGTAAGGGGTATCCTGTTCCGGCGCAGCTTCGTGGCTCACCAGGATCTGCCCATGCCAGTGAAGCGCGCTGTATACAACGTCCTGTGTCAAGTGGCCGATGTGGATCGTCGTTTCACAGCATGTGAGAATGAAATAAGGCGATACAACATTAACCATGGTGTCAATGCATGGGAGTTGCAGTCGCCCAACCCCCACAAGCCAACAGAAGATCTTGCTACGATACTCCGATTACTTCATAGCGGGTAAGATATCAAACAAATCTTAGCCCATCATTTTTAAGAAGCATATAAAAAATAAGTAATAATTAATAAACAATAAAAATGTTTATGAAAATAAAACGAAAAGAAAAGAAAAGATGGGAAATATATAAAACAAGTACTCAGTCTATATACACTTTGTCGGGCTATATAATACTCTAAATTTGTAGGTATACACATGGAAGTAACTATACCCCGAAGTAGAAAATATTTTCCTTATTTATGTTATGTTATGTTGTGTTGTATTGTATTGTATTGTATTTCCTCTTAGAAGGTAATATGTGATAAAAAGATATCCAAATTTGACGGCTCACACTTATTCAAAGTACCGCTCTGTTCATAAAATACACGGTATTCAAGTAATTTTAAAACTAAATGAGGAATCTCACAAAAGATTAACTTGTCCCTCATTAATTAGTTAGTTCAGTTCTTGTCCCTCATTAATTAGTTAGTTCAGTTGTTAACTTGCTTAATTTGCTTGTAAGTTATAATTTAAGAAGGTAGATATCATGAATGTCATTGATATCTACTACCAATTACATGTGTCATTTTAGGTATGATGATGTTTAAAAGGCATGTATATATATGGATGCATGTATAGATGAAGTTTAAAAGGCATGCAAATATATGTATGGGGTTGAACAATCTAGAATACTTATAATTTAGAGATAAATTTTAAACCTTCAGTACCTTCTATTGTAGGAAGAAGCGAGGGCTCTTGGAGATTTTGGAGTGGAGCATACATGGTCAGGGGATCATTCGAAGCATGCTCGTCTGGCACATTGCTACTACGGTATGCAGCTACAAGACTTCCCAGCAGCAGGTCGGCACCACTGTCATCCTTGAGGAGAACCAGCTGGTGGCCACCAGCCTCTCGGACTACAGTTCTTACCTGCTGTTCTACGCAACGGAACTGGTGATGGACAACTTCCACAGCACGAAACTCTTCTTGGAAGAGCTGCAGATTAATGCGCAACGATGCCTAGTCGGGTGCCGCTCCAAGGACGCCGTCTTGGATAGGCTGTCCGGTCTCAGCAAAAATGGCGACAAATACGAAGCCATCCTGGCCGACGGCATAAAGTTCGCCGACCAACTAATGCACCAATTCTCCAACAACAAGGCAGAACTGTGGGAATTGTTTGCCATGGTGTGGGTAGAGAAGCTGCTATCCGTCACGCCATCTAACAACATGACCGCGCACGTTAATAAACTGGCTACTGGTGGTGAGTATATCACACATCTCTGGGTCTTGTTGACGCACAAGGGGGTCCTCGAACCGGTCCCTTTGTATGATCATAGACCGGGGCGTCCGATTCACAAAACAAAAGGACAGGGGCTTCCTACCACGCTCGCAGAGGAACTTTTGTAGCTCATCATCTGTGGACACCTCCCAATTTGTCGCAGGTTTCATATTTGACGCACGCATAATGTTTGGTACAGAATAGGGTACACCATACAAAGCCATCATGGCCGTCACGCATGCAGTAAATGTGGCTATGCTGTACCACGATGTTCCGTTGCTGGGAGTTTTTTTATTTTACATAAATGTTTTTTAATCGTCTCTATATTACTTCCAACACGAACCGAGTGCAGCAAAGGTGGCTGTGTTTTTAGCTCCGCACCAGGTTTCCGGGAGCTTTTTCACTAAGACTAGTCTCACGAACAAAATTGCATGCGGACCATCCGCATGCTGCACGGTGCGGTTGTCCAGAGAATTCTGATTAGTGGACCCGTTAATGTGAATACAGCACCGTGCCGCACCATGTGTTTTACGTGGCGCCATTTGGTTGGACATCCGCATCGTGCAGTCATGCGGATGGTCCTTTTTCTAGTCTCAGTGGTAGTTTTATTAGAGTTTTATTTGCATTAAATAGGTTGTCACATAAGCATTCATTTTTTATGATATGACAGTGTATTTAAGAAGAGATAAGAAATGAGTGACAAAACTCTCCTGACATAATTACCAACTATCTATAAGTTATGGAATTAAATGCCTATGAAACGATAGAATGAAATTTTGCATTGAGAGTAGGTGTTTTATCAAAGTTTCATTGTCTTAGAAACAAGGCCACGAAACTATCCACCGAGACTGGTCTAAGGATTTTATCTAAATTTTATCCGCATTTAATAAGCTGCCACATAGTCATTTTTGATGATGTGGCACCATATTTATAAATAGAGAGGAGAAATGAGTTTTATGGGGATAAAACTCTCTTGGCACAGTTACCAACTCGCAATAATTCATTGAATTAAATGTTTATGAAACTACAGAATGAAACTATGCATTGAGAGTGGTTGTTCTATTCAAGTTTCATTGCATTTTATTTGATGTGGTATTCTTGAAAACAAAGCTATGAAACTCCCCACTAAGGCTAGCTTTGGCCAATGTCGGTGGATAGTTTCATGGCGACATTGTTTCTAAGACAATAAAATTTAGATGAAACACCTACTCTCAATGTAATTATTTCATAGACATTTAATTTGATGACTCATAGATAGTTGGTAATAGTGTCAAGAGAGTTTCATCATTTCTTATCTCTTCTTAAATATGCTGTCATATCATAAAAAATGCCTACGTGACAACCTATTTAATGCAAATGAAACCCACATAAAAGTTCCACTAAGACTTTCCCAATAGTTTTTTTTCTTTTGGTAAATAATTCCAGCCAACGTGAGTGCAGTAAATATGACTGTGTTGTACCCTATCGTTCCGCCTGCCAAAGTTTTTTTAATAAGTGTTATTCAATCGTCTCCACATATTACACCCGGCATGAACCATGTTGGTAAAGGTAGCCATGTTTTAGCACCGCGCCAGATTTCTAGGAATCTTTTTACTAATATAAATAGTTTTCTTCTATTAAATAATACCGATCGAGTGCATGTGCAGTAAATGTGGTTGTGTTGTACCTGACGTCCTATTTCCAAGAGTTTTTCTTTAATAAATGTATTTGTCGGGTACCAAAATAAAGGATACCCACAATCAACGATCAGAAGAAACAAACTCCTGAGAAAACCACGCCAAAAGCTCTGCCCACAAAGATAGGGCAAGCCGAAACGACGAACGAAACACCTCGACCACGTTCCGACTCGCACGAGACTCGCTCAACGGAACGCCTCGACCATGTTCCGACTCGCACGAGGCTCGCTCGACAGAACGCCTCGACTACCAGGAAATCTCCGACTTGCACGACCCTAGGTCGGGCCGGTCGACCCACCCCACTCACCAACTCTGAGACAAAAGTCAGAGCATTTAATGCTACCGCCAACCACTTCCTACCCCCATGGCTACAACGGTAATCAGCATGGAAGCAGTACCGGTGTCAAATCTCACTTTTTACTACCGATCCCGGGATGGGCGGTGAAAACCTGTCACTGTACGCGCCATACCAGGCACTATTCCACCATTGATCACCCTCGAGGGAGAATACGACGAGTACCGTACCCCGCAATCTTGGGGACTCGACCTTATCCATTCATCGTCAACCCACCTCGACCCGACCTCGACCAACCGCCGGCCAAACAAGAAAGCAAGGCTCGCATGTCACAGGATCCGGAGTCTTTTCACCGTCTCTTCTTCTACGTCATCATGGTATCCGGGGATGGCCGGCCATTCTCGGGGCACGTCGCTACAGCAGCCTCTATAGCGGTCGACAAACTTCACTCCTAAGGCACCCTAGCGTCCCTACCTCCTCTTGACCCTATAAAAGGGTAGGCAGGGGACTCTACGAAGGGGGACGACAGGCGAACAACGGACGACAAAAAAGCCAGTCACCATCCCACCGTAGAAGATCAACATCTCAAGCAATCTCCTTTGTACTCTCACTTTTTCTCTCTGAGACCTAGGATCGGCTCCCTCTCTCACAGCTTGTAACCCCTACACAAGCACTTAGGTGCAAGGAAATACAATACTCCCCCCTACCCACTGGACGTAGGGCCTTCTTTTGCCCGAACCAGGATAAACCTCCATGTACTCTCCTTGCATCACCATCCAGATTAGGGACACGCAGCATTGATTCACTCGTTGGCTTAGGATCCTCGTAGGACCGAACGCCGACAGTTGGCGCGCCAGGTAGGGGGCGCTGCGTGCCAACATCGTTTTCTCGCCATTTTTCTGGATGGCTGACCCTGAACGTCCACTCCCGTTGGCCACGGTGATCTGGTTTGGGAGCTTGGAGTTCATGTCTCTTGGCCACGGCTACGACATGGTCCTCCTCCCGCCCAGGCACCCGACCGACAGTGACCACGAGCTCTCCCAACCTGGGAGAGCGCTGCGCCGGTATCGTCGTTCTCGTCAGGCATGCGCCGTCAGGCGACGGCGAGCCCAACGCAACCGCCATCATCGCCTCACAGAGGGCGATGGTATTCCCCGATCCGGCGCCTCTCAGTCAGACGCCGACACAGATTCCCTCATTGAGGATCTGTATAGGATGAGCTTGGCTGAGGGTAAGATGCCGATAGGGAGTTCCGTCGCTCTACCGCTCGGTGCGGTGCCGCCACCAGCCAGTTCGACTACTCCGGCACCAGGAACGATGCCTTCATCAGCATTTCCATTTGGACTAGACTCAGTTGCCCAGGCGTATGCTTCTTCTGTAAGCACCAGCATGAGTGCTTACGAGGAACTCCCCGGACACCAACTACATTCCACCCTCGACCTCTTTGTATCCACGCTAGCTTCCGAGTACCTGGACTCCATGGAGACCCCAGATACGGAGCTCCGTGCGACTGCCTTTCGACATCACGACCCTAGAGATGCACGACCTCACATGCACCCGTTGTACTACTACTTCGGCGTTCTAGACTCCGACTCTGCCAATGACACCTACGACCCGACTCGTGAGTGCTTCAATATCGATGGAGCTATCGCGTCGGATTTGGAGGATGAGGTAGCCGTTGGAGGAAGGAACACGCCGCCTCAGGTTGAGCTTCCTACTGAATGGGATGAGGCTCAATTCCTTGCAGACCAAGGAATGCAACTCGAGCAAATCCACGAATTGCAGGACAGGCTCGACGAGGAACGAGAAAATCTGTGCCTACTTCAACAAACCCTCGAGCATGAGCGTGCGGCACACGCACACGGCGGAGGAGCTCGAGAGAGAGCTCACGACGTCAATCGTCGCATCGTCGAGGATCGGGTAGTCGAGCCCCCGGTTTTCGGTTGAGCCAGCCAGAACGTTGTCGCAGCCGCCATGCTCCTTCGTAACATGCCCGAGCCATCGAACCCCGAGGCCCGTCAGGCCCGTGATGAAATCCGAGGACTCCTCGAGACCACTACCATGCAGCAGGCCGAGAGTTCCACCTCGAGGCGATGCGGGCTTGCCTCGGAGCAGCCTGTGGAGCCCTCCCGACAGGAGAGAGAGGCCTCGGTTCATCCCGAGCCCGCCCAACGGAACAAGGCGGCCTCTATCTGTGAACGCATCGTCGACAACCGTGAACCTTGAGACACCTATGAAAACATCACCAAGCGCCGGAGGCGCAAGTGTGGTGACGGTGCAGCTGGAGGCTACCACGAGCACAGGGGCGGGTGCTACGACAGCTCGGAGGATCGAAGCCCTTCACCCGAGCCACCAGGCCCTCGGGTCTTTAGCAAGGCCATTCGCAAAACATTACTCCCGACTCAGTTCTGCCCCCCACGACTCTTACCAAGTATAACGGCGAAACCAAACCCGAACTTTGGCTCGCTGACTTTCGCTTGGCATGTCAGTTGGGTGGGGCCACCGACGACCAGGTCATCATTCGACAACTTCCCCTGTTCCTATCGGACACCGCTCAAGCCTGGCTCGAGGACCTCCAACCTCGACAAATCCACGACTGGAACAACCTTGTAAGAGTGTTTGAGGGGAATTTCAAAGGGACCTACATGCGCCCCGGCAACTCATGGGATCTCTGAAGCTGCAAACAGAAGCCGGGCGAGTCCCTCCGGGACTACATCCGGTGTTTCTCCAAACAGCGCACCGAGCTTCCCAACATCACCAACTCTGACGACATCATGGCCTTCCTCTCTGGCACCACCTGCAAAGAGTTGGTCCGAGAGTTGGGCCGCAACACTCCCATCACTACCAACGGCTTGATGGATATTATCACCAACTTCACCGCCGGCGAAGAGGCGGTTGGTGCCATCTTTGGTAGCGACCAGGGCAAAGGGAAGCGCAAGGAAGAGGATCCACGGGCTCTAGCCAGGGCTTGAAAAGGAACAACAAGAAGAAGAAGAAGAAGAAAAATCAGCAGGGCAAACAAGAGGCCTCGGCCGATGACCTTGTTGCCGCTGCTGATCGAAAGAAACCTCGAGGGCTCCCCGGCAGGGGCATTTTCGACAAAATGCTCAAAGAATCATGTCCCTACCACAAAGGACCCACGAACCACAACCTCGAGGACTGCCACATGCTCCGGAGATACTTTGAAAGCCTAGGCATCAAGAAAGACGACAAGGAGGAGGATCCCAAGGGAGACAACAAGGACGAGGGGTTTCCCGAGATTCATGACTGTTTCATGATATACGGAGGACCCTCGACGCGCCTCTCAACACGACAGTGTAAACGGGAACGTCGAGAGGTTTTCTCCGTGCAGCTCGCAACCCCCCTCTTCCTTGACTGGTCCGAGGTGGCCATCACTTTTGACCGTGATGACCACCGAGACTACGTCCCCAATCCTGGGGTCTACCCGCTTGTCGTTGATCCCATCATCGCCGACACACGCCTCACCAAGGTGCTCATGGATGGCGGCAGTAGTCTTAACATCATCTATGCCCAGACCCTCAACCTTCTGGGAATCACAAGAACGCACCTCTGACCCAGCGTCGGGAGCTTCCATGGAGTTGTGCCAGGAAAGCGAGCAGAGCTCGTCGGGCGTGTCGACCTGCCTGTCTGTTTCGGCACTCCCGCCAACTTCAGGAAGGAAACTCTCACTTTTCGAGGTGGTTGGATTCCATGGGACATACCACGCCATTCTTGGGCGCCCCTGCTATGCCCGGTTCATGGCGGTTCCCAACTACACCTACCTCAAGCTCAAAATGCCGGGCCCCAACGGTGTCATCACCGTCGGGCCCTCCTATGAGCACGCCTACGAGTGCGACGTGGAATGCGTCGAGCATGGGGAAGCCATCTTGGAGTCGGCAACCTTGGCGGCGAACCTCGACGGTTTGGCCAATGAGGTCCCCGACACCAAGCGCCACGCCAGCAACTTCTAGCCCGCAGAAGAAGTCAAGCTCATACCCCTCGACCCCACCGACCCTAAAGGAAAGGTGTTGAGCATCAGCGCCACCCTTGATCCCAAATAGGAAGCAGTGCTCGTCGACTTTCTCCATGCAACATCGACATCTTTGCGTGGAGTCCCTCGGATATGCCGGGCATACCCAGGAAAGTCGCCGAGCACGCCTTGGAGATCCGAGCCGGCTCCAAACCGGTGAAGCAACGCTTGCGCCGCTTCGACGAGGAGAAGCGCAAGGTCATCGGTGAGGAGGTCCACAAGCTGTTGGAGGTCGAATTCATCAAGGAGGTTCATCATCTGAGTGGTTAGCTAATCCTGTATTAGTTAAGAAAAAGAATGGGAAATGGAGGATGTGTGTAGACTATACTAGTTTGAATAAAGCATGTCCGAAAGTTCCTTTTCCTTTACCACGTATTGATCAAATCGTTGATTCTACTGCGGGATGTGAAACTCTGTCATTCCTAGATGCGTATTCCGGCTACCACCAGATCAAAATGAAGGAGTCCGACCAGCTTGCAACTTCATTCATCACCCCATTCGGCATGTATTGCTACGTTACTATGCCCTTCGGTCTCCGGAACGCAGGGGCTACGTACCAACGATGCATGCAACACATTTTTGGGGAACACATTGGACCAACCGTCGAGGCTTACGTCGACGATATCGTTGTCAAAACCAAGAGGGTCAGTAATTTGATAAACGACCTCGACGTTGCGTTCAAGTGCCTTAGGGCAAAGAATATTAAGCTTAACCCTGAAAAGTGTGTCTTCGACGTCCCTCGAGGCATGCTCCTAGGGTTCATCATTTCCAAACGTCGCATCGAAGCTAACCTGGAAAAAAATGGCTGCAATAACAAAAATGGGCCCTATCCGAGATCTAAAGGGCGTACAAAGGGTCACGGGCTGCCTCGTGGCCCTTAGTCGCTTCATTTCGTGCCTCGGTGAAAAAGCGCTCCCACTGTATCGTCTCCTAAAGAAATCAGAACACTTTTCATGGACCCTCGAGGTAGAATAAGCCCTTACAAAGCTCAAAGCTACGTTGTCCAACTCACCGATCCTTGTCCCTCCGGCCATAGGGGAACCCCTCCTGCTTTACATTGCTGCAACGACACAAGTGGTCAGCGCGGTCTTGATTGTCGAGAGGGCAGAGGAAGGACATACCTTGCTCGTTTAGAGGCCAGTCTACTTTGTCAGTGAGGTGCTCTCGGAAACCAAGGTTCGCTACCCACAGATCCAGAAGTTGTTGTACGCCATCGTCTTAACGCGGCGCAAACTTCATCACTACTTCGAGAGCCACCCGATGACCGTGGTGTCTTCTTTCCCCTTGGGAGAGATAGTCCGGAACCGAGAGGCCTCGGGTAGAATAGCAAAGTGGACGGTCGAGCTCATGGGTGAGACCCTCTCTTATGCGCCACGCAAAGCCATCAAATCCCAAGTGCTAGCAGATTTCCTGGCGGAGTGGACCGACACTCAACTTCCTCCGGTTCAGCTCCAGGCCGAGCTTTGGACCATGTACTTCGACGGGTCGCTGATGAAAATGGGAGCAGGTGCGGGCTTGCTCTTCATCTCGCCCCTTGGAGTCCACATGTGCTATATAATCCAGCTTTATTTTCCTGCCTCCAACAACGTCGCCGAGTACGAGGCGCTCGTCACGGGCCTGGGCGTCGCCGTTGAACTAGGGGTCTGACACCTCGACGTTCGTGGTGACTCCTAGCTCGTGATCGACCAGGTCATGAAGAGCTCTAGCTGCTGTGATCCCAAGATGGAAGCCTACTGTGAGGAGGTACGGCGCCTTGAGGACAAGTTTCACGGTCTCAAGCTCAACCACATTGCACGCAGATATAATGAAGCCACCGATGAACTCGCAAAAATCGCTTCTAGTCGAACCACAGTTCCACCTGACGTTTTCGCGAGAGAGCTCCATCAACCGTCCGTCAACATCAGGGCAGACGGAGGGGCCGACGGACCATCACTCGATCCCCCACCTGAGGTGGAAGCCCCCTTGACCGGGGTTGAGGCCATGCAGGCAGAAGGCTCGACCCCGCTAGCCAACCTCGAGCCTGACTGGCGTGTTCCGTACCTTGACCATCTCACTCGAGGGGACCTCTCCTCGGATAAGACCGAGGCTCGACGGATCACTCACCGGGCCACCTTTGTGATATTTGGCGACAACAAGGAGTTGTATCACCGCAGCCCTACAGGCATCCTCCAACGCTGTATCACAAATGAGGAAGGCAGGAATCTGCTCAAAGATCTACACTCGAGGGCTTGCGGTCATCACGCGGCACCTCGCACCCTCATTGGAAACACATTCCGACAAGGTTTCTATTGGCCAACCGCAGTCTCCGACGCTGTCAAGCTAGTGCGCTCCTGCAAAGGATGCCAGTACTACGCAAGATAAACCCACCTCCCAGCTCATGCCCTGCAAACTATTCCCATCACATGGCCGTTTGCTGTTTGGGGGCTCGACTTGGTCGGGCCCCTGAAAAGGACAACTGGTGGCTTCACCCACTTGCTCGTCGCCATTGACAAATTTTCCAAGTGGATCGAGGCCCGTCCTATCACTAGCATCAGGTCTGAGCAGGTTGTGCTATTTTTCACCGACATCATCCACCGCTTTGGGGTTCCTAACTGCATCATCACGGACAACGACACCCAATTTACCGGCAAAAAGTTTCTGGATTTCTACGACAACCATCACATCCATGTGCTCTGGTCAGCCGTAGCTCATCCAAAAACAAATGGCCAAGTAGAACATGCCAATGGCATGGTTCTACAAGGCTTAAAGCCGAGAATTTTCGACAAGTTAAACAAACATGGCAAAAAATGGGCCGCTGAGCTCCCCTCGGTCCTATGGAGCCTAAGAACAACGCTGAGTCAAGCCACGGGGTTCACTCCGTTCTTCATAGTCTACGGATCCGAGGCTATGCTCCCAACCGATGTAGAATATGGATCCCCGAGACTGAAAGCCTACAACGAGCAAAACAATGATGCCATAAGAGAGGACGCCCTCGACCAGGTCGAGGAAGCTCGTGATGTGGCTCTGTTACACTCGGCAAGGTATCAGCAAAGTCTCTGACGCTACCACAACAAACACGTCCACAGACGGGACCTCAATGTCGGTGACCTGGTGCTACGGCGAAGGCAGAACAACAAGGGACGACACAAGCTTACTCCGCCATGGGAAGGGCCATACATCGTCGCGGAAGTACTGAAGCCCGGCACCTACAAACTATCGAATGAGAAAGGTGAAATCTTCACCAACGTGTGGAACATTGAACAGCTACGTCGCTTTTTTCCTTAAAGCCTCGAGGCACTGTAAATTGTTTCACAATCCCATGATAGAATAAAGAATACATCGGTGTTCAAAGCTTTTTTTCATAACAACCAGAGAGGATTGACCCTATTTTATCAGAGTCGACCCTCCCTCGGGGGCTGCAAGGGGGGAACCCCCAACGTATCCCCAAAAAATTTGCAGTTTTCAAAAAGAAGAGAACTGTTATATAAGTCGGCGAGGCCGCAAGCGCACCCTAAGGCTCAAGGGCCGCCGAGCCGCGAGATCACCTACGCCTCCGAGCTACGGTACCTCCACTCACTCCCCCCCCACGCCAAGGGGTGCAACTGCGTGCTAAGTAGACCTAGTTGAAAGGATCAAGATGCCCAAGAGGGGGGGGTGAATTGGGCTTTTCTAAAAATTAATTGCAAGAATTAAATCCTACAAGCCAGAATTCACCCCTAGTGCCTACTTGTGTTCCTAGAGAGTCTACCATTAAAAAGTTTTGCACCCTAGTTTCCAATCCTAGTCTAGCATGGCAATTCTAGGAATGTAAATCAAGCAATGAAAGTAAATACGAGAATGTAAATGCTTGAATGTAAAGGGCAAGGAACACGGCGATGTTTTTCCGAGGTATCGGAGAGTCGCCACTCCCCACTAGTCCTCGTTGGAGCACCCGCGCAAGGGTGTAGCTCCCCCTTGATCCACGCAAGGATCAAGTGCTCTCTACGGGTTGATTTTTCGACACTCCGTCGCGGTGAATCACCCAAAACCGCTCACAACATGAGTTGGGTCATCCACAAGCTCCGCCGGATGATCACCAAACTCCCAATCACCACCAAGCCGTCTAGGTGATGGCGATCACCAAGAGTAACAAGCTAGAACTCTCACTTGACCACAATGAGCCCAAATGAGAAAGTGGATGCACACTTGCTACTCTCTAATTGCTAGTGAGGAACTCTCAAGCTTTGATTCTCAAATCTCTATCCTCACTAGTGCTCTTGCACTCCCTTGCACTCTAAAGGGTTTTCTCAGCTGATCAAATGAGCAAGAGACCTCTAAAAGAGGTGGAGGGGATGTATTTATACACCCCTCAAACAAAACGAACCGTTACGTTCTGACACGGGCTGACCGGACGCGCCGGTCGAAGTGACCGGACGCGCCGGTCGCCTGTAACGGTCGAAAACCGATTTTTCAACTGAGTGACCGGACACGCCAGTCAGGGGTGACCGGACGTGTCCGATCGTGCAAAGGAGCTTACTGTAAACGCACCGGACGCGAGGCCGCGTCCGGTCGGTGATGACCGGACGCGTCCGGTCGTCTCTGGACCTTACTGGACTGTGACCGGACGCGCCGATCACACCCAGGTCGCGTCCGATCGAGTGTTTCTCCAAGTGACACGTGTCGGCCACTGACCACCGCGTCCGGTCCTCGCGAGGACGGCGTCCGGTCGTTAGAGGCAAACCCTAGTCGCGGTTCAGTACTGACCGGACGCGTCCGGTCATGCCGAAGACCGCGTCCAGTCAGGGGAAAACAGCCCGAAACTTTCCAAAACGCGTCGCAACTTCAACCAAGTTGCTTCCAACTAAACTTTGAGCTATTCTAGAGCTGCCTAGTGCCAAGTTTAACAAGTGTGCACCACACCTAAACATAGGACTCGCCTAGGTCAAGCTACCCGCTCATGCCCCCCTTTATAGTATGGCCAAAAGAGAAAAAACGAAGATCCTAACGACTATTCCGAATGTATCTCAACACCTCGACATCCGGAACTAACTGTCCTTAATCTTGACATCACTCTTTTGAAAACCGAAACGATTTCCATCAAGGGACATGAATACCATGGTGCCCAAAGCAGTTATAACCTCCATGACCTAACTTACCAAAGTTTCTGCAAAACACACGTTAGTCATGGTAATAAAGCGTTGTCATCAATTGCCGAAACCAAACCTTGGGGCTAGATGCTTTGAATCTCCCCCTTTTTGGTGATTGATGACAACACTAAGATTCAAAAGATTAGAGTGGAGGTTTTCGAGCATGCTTGGTTCACATAAGCAAAAGGCAATAAGCACAAGGGGTTAGGAATTGCTTATGTGCCCCAAGCCAAAAGAGTGTACTCATAAGATAAGACAAAAAGCGTTAGTACACATAAAGATTATAGCTCATAAGAAATCGGAGTAAGGCACGGAAGCACAACCTTAGAGCTATAACTAAAACGGTGACAATTATTAACACTGTGACGAGATAACACATTAAGACTCAAAGTTTATCACACGACGACCTGTCACACGAATGCAATTACTGAAAAGTAAACATGATGCATGAAAGTAGCACACAAAGAACGAAAACCCTCTATCAAAACTCCCCCTGAAACTACTCTCTCTCCCCCTTTGGCATCAAGCGCCAACCAACTAATCTAAGGATCTGACGGGGGGACAGACGGAGTCGTGTCGGGTGCCGAGGTGCGTGGAGTGATCACGAAGTGTAGCGAATCTCCCTCGGAATCTAAGCTATCTGGCTGACCCTCTGAAGAAGCACGTGGATGTAAAGCGGTCTGGGTCTGAGCAGGAATAGGTACTGACGTAGTAGCAACAAGAGGATCCGTCTGTGTGACCTGAGCCTGTAGCAAGCCAGTAGCTGGGGGATCTGTCGAGGCAACTGACGAAGGAATAGTCTCTGTAGTCCCGGTCCCTGTCACTGGAGGAATAGCTGCCTCGGGAGCTGACAACCCTGAAGAAGTAGCAAATGTAGTAGTGTGCGAGGGTGTCGGCTGACCAGTCAACTCACTGTAGGTAGCACTGAAATCACCGAGTGGTGTGCCTATCAGGAGGTGAGGGCGAGGCTGGTCTGATGGTGTAAACCCCGTCTGAATAGGAGTGAAGCTCGGGGACTGAAACGACTGGGGAACCTGCTGCTGTGGAGATGTGAACTGGAAGCTCGGCTGTCCCTGACTCGATGGACCACTCGACTGTAAAGCAAGAGTCAGGACGGAAGCAGGCGGAGGAACCCCAACTGTGACTAGATGGCGTAGAAGGTCCAGATACTGCTGCTGGTTCTGTCGCTGCATCTCAACTTGCTGCCTCTGGATCTCAAGCTCCTGACGCTGAAACTCATCCTGACGAGCCTGAATCTGTGCAAATGCTGCAGCTGTGTCCTGAGCCTGTCGCTGAATCTGCTGCTCCTGTCGCTCCTGGGCCTGGGTCAGCCTCTCAAGAATAGCCACCATGGCTGGGTCTGAGCGGGAGGCTGAACCAGAGCCACCGGCCTCGTGGTCGTGAGACCGAGGAGACTGGTACCTGGGGATGGGCTGGTAGTCCTCATCGGTGCTGTCAGAAGTAGCATCCTCAGGTATATCAGCAGTCTGAGCGTCAAGGTCTGCAAGCTCTGCCTCGGCAAGCTCGTCCACTGTAGCGTCCTGCTCAGCTGCTGTCTCAGGAACCTCTGGTCGCTCACGCTGTCCTGGCACTGGGCCTGATCTCTGGTGACTGAGGCCCAAAGCTGACGGATATCGTACTCAGGGAAGGCAGTAGTAGTGTCAGATATCTCAGCCCTGATCTCTGGTGGCATCTGAATAGAAGATCTAATTATGAAGCAGATCCAGTGTGCATAGGGCAGCTGACGATTACCCTTGAAGCCCTCAGCTATGGTGTCCTCCATCTCACTAAGTATAAGATCCCAGATGTCAAACTGTGTCTGTGAGAGGAGGTGGTGAACAACCCATAGCTGCATAAGTGTCAGTCCCTCTCTGTAGCCGAGTCTGGGAAGAAGTGTGTGTCTGATAATAGCATCCAAAACTCTGGCAAGTGGTGTTAGGCTGGCAGGCGTGCGACGAGACCCTTTGCCAAAAGGCTCGCGAAAGCAGGGTCGAACCAAGTCAGTAGGTGGCACTGCCCCGCCGTGAGGGCGTCTGGGTGGAGGAGTCTGACCATAACACAACTGATGGATCCTCGTGTCGGAAGCTGGGAGTCTGAGGATCTCTCTCGCTCTGGAGCTGTAAAGCCTGTGATCGCGGCCTCTGAAAGCAAAGTGAATGAACTCATGGGCAGGATCAATCCAAAGTGAAGCATAAAACTCTCTGACCCATGTGCCGCAGTATGCACCTGTCCGTCCAAGAAGATCTGACAAGCCAGGTAGATAGGACAGGTGCGGACGAAGCTGCTCTCCCACAACCTCAACCAGTGCCTCAAGTCGACAGACCCTCTGAGGTCGAAAAGCAATACCACTGTCAACTAGAGCCCTGTAGAAATCCTTCTGAAGTGGGGTATAGAAACCCTCTGAAGCTCTATGATCCCTGACAGGTGGAAACCAACGGCTGACCTCCACGAACCTCAACCCCTGCACCTGACGTGCTGTAGCACCCCTCAGGTCAAAGTGCTCGACCGGGGGTGAACCTCTAGCTCTGGGAGGAGGACGTGCTCCACGACGCTGGCCCTCTGGCCTAGGAGTCACCTGAGTACGAGCACGTGTGGAGCGGCGATGTGGTGGAGACTAAGCTGGCTGCTCCTCTGTATCCTCTGTAGCCTCTGGAGCCCCTGGAGCCTCTGTAGCCTCTGTAGGCTCTGTAGGTGGATCAACTGACATCTGCTCTATAGCCCTAGTATCCTCTGTACCCTCAGTGGCCTCAGTGCCGAGCTGTCGACCTTCAAGGTGAAAGCGACGCTCGCCTATGTGTATGCCACTGCTCCTGCCACCCCTCTCTGCCTGCTCTGCTGCATCTGCCACGGCCTGAGCAATCTCTGCCTCTGTAAGCGTCTTCTTCTTCTTTCTGGCCATTATCTTGACGCGCTTTCCACGCGCAATCTCAGCACGACGAGGAGGACTGTCGTCCCCGTCACCAGGAGCACCACCGGCGTTCTTGCAACGCACCATGCTGACAAACTGACTGAGAGCCTCTGTAAGATGGTGAACTGTCACTCGAGAGGCTTGGCCTCAATCCGTATCCCCAGGCTTGGCCTCGGATTCAGCAAACAGATCTGACCCTGACACACCGACTGACTCGCTGCAACGACGGAATAGAGAGATCTACTATAAGCATATATATAACTAAAAGATACAAAACCCTAGAGATAGCAAGCATATGGGATACGAAGTGAAACGAGACGCGAAGCTACCTCGGATCGACGAGACGACGGTGACAAGGTGAGATGACCTAGGTCGCGAGATTCCCCGAATTCGTCGAACGAGCTCTGAAAGGACCGAGTCGAGATAATCAACGGAGAGTTGCGGTCAAGGTTAGCCCTAACAACGAAATTGACAAGACTTGAACGAAAAACGAACGAGTCGATACCTCGAGCGAGGGTTAGGGCAAACCCTAGGCTAGGGTTAGGGCAAACCCTAGGTGGCTCGGCCGAAGGTCGGAGGAGGAGCTCGGGCTGGCACGGGGGGAAAGCTACGGCAGCTGCTGGCGAGTTGGACGGCGGCGGGAGTCCGGCTAACCGGCGGCGAGGAGGAGCGGGCGGCAACGGCGGCTGGCGCGGGTGCGGTGCGGCAGCGGGCAGCACGTGAGCGGCGAGCGCGCGCGCGGGCAAGGGGCGAGGATGGCGCGGCTGGAGCACGGCAAGGGGGTCGCCGGCGGCGAGCAGGACGACAATGGCGCGGCGGAAGTCGGCGAAACGGCGAAACGGCGGCTAGGGTTCGCGGCGGCAGAATCGCGTACGGGAGGAAAAAAACAGAGCCGAGCGCGAACGGTTTTATGAGGGACTTAGATCCGCTCGACGCACGATGACCGGACGCGGTGGTCGTTATGACCGGACGCGGTGGTGCAGCGTCCGGTCACACTCCAGTAAGCTCCTGGAGTGACCGGACGCGTCCGGTGAGGACTGACCGGACGCGGTCAGAGTCCGGTCGAGGGGAACTCGGGAATTCATCGCGGATGACCGGACGCGGTGGTGGTAACCAGGACCGGACACGGTGGTCAACACAGGCGCGTCCGGTGCAGCGTCCGGTCACTAGGTCTGGAGTTGGTCTTCTGGATGACCGGACGCGCTGGTGGACGCCGGGACCGGACGCGGTGGTCGACAGAGGCGCGTCCGGTGCAGCGTCCGGTCGCTGTTCTTCGCTCTTCTTCGTTCCAAACTCCGACGCGACTTCTCCCAATCAAGTTTCAATTCAAAGAGACACAAATAAACACCAATTGGAACCTGATATGAGTGACCTCACTCAAACCCTCAAATTTTTCAAAATATTTTGCCTTAGGCTAGTATTATTTTTAGGAAAATAGGCAATAAACACCCGAGGAGCAACGTATGGCCATGCAATAGAGTTTTTGGACCTTTAGGAGCGTCAAAATGCTCTCTCTATCCATGGACGAACACAGAGGTTGCTCAAAGCTAAACTGAAAAGAAACGACAAACGAACAACCGTGCATATGCAATGCAATACAAGAGAGTAAAGCTAGGTTGCTTGTCAAGTTTGATCCACGGTTAGGCTTCTTCACTCCTCCAAAGGAGGGTTATCGTAACCGTGTTAGCCAAGTCCTAAATGCATTGCGATAAAATAAACATGGCATATAATACAATGCAATGCAAGGGACAACACACGCTTATTTTTTAAAGTTGCTTGAATCAAGCACATTTAGTTCACTTCTTAGCCTACAAAAGGTGGCCTCATCCAAAGGTTTAGTGAAGATATCCGCCAATTGATTTTCACTTCTTACACCTTCTAGTGATATGTCATTTTTAGCAACGTGATCTCTTAGAAAGTGATGGCGGATATCAATGTGCTTGGTGCGAGAGTGTTGTACCGGATTGTTAGCAATTTTAACGGCACTTTCATTGTCACATAAAAGTGGCACCTTTTCAAGAACAATTCCATAGTCTAGGAGGGTTTGTTTCATATATAAGATTTGTGCACAACAAGCCCCCGCAGCATTGTATTCCGCCTCGGCGGTGGACAAAGCCACACTATTTTGCTTTTTAGATGACCAAGATACTAAGGATCTCCCAAGCAAATGGCACCCTCCGGATGTGCTTTTTCTATCAATTTTGCAACCGGCATAATCCGAATCGGAATAGCCAACTAGTTGGAATCTAGCTCCTTTGGGATACCAAAGACCAATGCTTGGGGTGTGCTTAAGATATCTTAGGATTCTTTTTACGGCACTTAAGTAAGGTTCTTTAGGGCACGCTTGGAAGCGAGCACACATGCACACACTAAACATGATATCGGGCCTAGATGCGGTAAGGTACAACAAGCTACCAATCATAGAACGATAGAGAGTTTGATCAACCGGTTTACCTCCCTCATCTAGGTCGAGATGTCCATTTGATGGCATTGGGGTCTTGATTGGTTTGCATTCTTCCATCTTGAATCTTTTGAGAAGATCCTTGGTATACTTTTCTTGAGAGATGAAAATCCCTTCTCTCATTTGCTTGACTTGAAAACCAAGGAAGAATGTGAGCTCACCAATCATTGACATCTCGAACTCCTTCGACATCAATTCACCAAATTCCTTGCAATAATCTTCATTTGTTGACCCGAAGATGATATCATCAACATACACTTGACAAATGAAGATCTCCCCATTAAGCTTCTTGGTGAATAGTGTGGTGTCGACCTTCCCAATGGTGAAGCCCTTCTCAATGAGGAAGTCTCGGAGGCGCTCATACCACGCTCTAGGGGCTTGCTTGAGCCCATATAGCGCCTTGGACAACCTATAAACATGATTAGGATATCTAGGGTCTTCAAACCCGGGAGGTTGATTAACATAGACTAGTTCATTTATAAAGCCATTTAAGAATGCACTTTTCACATCCATTTGATATAGTTTCATATCATGATGTGATGCATATGCAAGGAGGATACGAATGGTTTCAAGTCTTGCAACGGGTGCAAAGGTCTCTCCAAAATCAAGGCCTTCAACTTGAGAGAACCCCTTTGCAACTAGTCTTGCCTTGTTCCTCACTACTATGCCTTGGTCATCTTGCTTGTTTCGGAACACCCACTTGGTTCCAATGACTCTTGCACCTTTAGGATGCTCTTCAAGTGTCCATACTTGATTGCGGGTGAAGTTGTTCAATTCTTCATGCATGGCATTCACCCAATCCGGATCTTGAAGAGCTTCTTCTACATTCTTAGGTTCAACACAAGAGACAAAAGAGTGATGTTCAACAAAAGAAGCAAGCTTTTGAGATCGAGTCATCACTCCCTTAGTAGGACTCCCTATGATGAGTTCTTGTGGATGTGCTTGAAGTAGAGGTGAATTTCTTCTATCAACCACTTGAGGAGGTGGATGGGGAGCATCAACATCTTGAGCTTGTGCCTCGGCTTGTTCCTGAGAGATATAAGTGTCTTCATTTTCAACTCTCTCATCCTTGTCATCATCTTGAGGCACACGTGATGAAGATGGTGGATCAATGATTTATACATCGTCTTCATCATCCTTTGGCTTGATGTCTCCCACGGGCATGTTCTTCATGGCCTCCCTCAAGGGTTCATCACCTACATCATCACAATTCTCAATTGCTCCTTGGGAGCCGTTAGATTCATCAAATTCCACATCATATGTTTCTTCAACCAAACCGGTGGTATGGTTAAATACTCTATATGCTTTGGACTTTGATGAGTAACCAACAAGAAAACCAATATCACAACGTCTTTGAAACTTCCCTAGGTGTTGACGCTTCTTGTAGATGTAGCATTTGCAACCAAACACCCGGAAGAATGAGACGTCCGGCTTCTTCCCATTAAGCAACTCATAGGGGGTCTTGCCAAGAAACTTTTGGAGGAAGAGGCGATTTGAAGCATAGCATGCGGTGTTGATTGCCTCGGCCCAAAACTTTTCCGGAGTGTTGTACTCATCTAGCATTATTCTTGCAAGGGTGATCAAAGTCCGGTTCTTTCTCTCAACTACACCATTTTGTTGAGGAGTGTAGGTTGAAGAGACCTCATGCTTGATTCCAATTTCATCACAATAAGCTTCAATGTTGGTGTTGTCAAACTCTTTGCCATTGTCACTTCTTATTTTCTTTATCTTGACTTCAAATTCATTTTGAGCTCTCTTTGCAAACTTCTTGAAGCAACTTGCCACTTCGGATTTGTCATGAAGGAAGAAAGTCCATGTATATCTTGAGTAGTCATCCACTATCACAAGACAATAGAGATTACCACCCAAGCTCTTGTATGTTGTAGGCCCAAACAAATCCATGTGTAGAAGTTCTAGCACTCTTGAAGTTGACATGAAAGCTTTGGTTGGATGAGTATTTGCAACTTGTTTGCCCGCTTGACATGCACTACAAGGTTTGTCCTTTTCAAACTTCACATCCTTCAATCCTCTCACTAGTTCTTTCTTCAATAGCTTGTTGAGAGTGCTCATTCCAACATGTGCAAGCCTCCTATGCCAAAGCCAACCAAGTGAAGTCTTGGTGAACAAACATGTCATCAAATTTGCATCTTCGGAGGTGAAGTCAACAAGATAAAGATTGTTGTATCTAAAGCCTTTGAATATCACTTGCTTGTCATCTATCTTTGAAACTTCCACTTCATTTGGTGTGAACAAGCATTGGAAGCCAAGGTCACAAAGTTGCCTGACGGATAATAAGTTGAAACTCAATGAAGCAACATAGAGCACATTTGAGAGTGAGTGATCATTTGATATTGCAATCTTGCCTATACCCTTGACTTTGCTCTTTGAATTATCCCCAAATGTGATCTTCTCTTGACATATCCCATTCTCTTCAATGGAGGTGAACATACGAGGATCACCAGTCATATGTTGAGTGCAACCACTATCAATAACCCAATGAGATCCACCGGTCTTGTAGTTCACCTACACACAAGAGATCAAGCTTTTTGTTTAGGGACCCAAACTTGAGAGGGGCCCTTGACTTTCTCAACTAGTGACTTGGCAACCCATATTTTCTTTGGCCTATTCTTGTTTGGGGGACCCAAAAACATGACTTTCATCTTTCCATTTGAATCTTTTCTTAGCATGTAATGAGCATTGAAGGCAAAGGGTCTAGCATGCTTGGGCAAGGGTTGTGGTGGTGGAGTTTTGCATTCATGAGCAAAGTGACCTTCTTGACCACACTCAACACATCTCTTTGGCTTGGGCTTTGACTTGTTTTGTTGTTGTTGAGCTTTTGCCTTCTTCTCTTGATTTGCCAAGTACCCAATACCACTTCTATCCATCTTCATTACGGTGTTCATGAGGAGCTCACTTTGCAAATATTGACCTCTTGTGAACTTGCTTAGACCGGTCTTGAGATGCTCTTTTTCTTGCTTGAGCTTTTTGTTCTCTTCAATGAGTGACTCATTTGTTGTTTGCTTCTTAAGAGCCATCAAACCTTTAAGCTTCTTGTTCTCATTTGCAAGCTTCTCATTCTCACACTTGATCTTGGCATAATCATCATAGTTGTTTGACTCAACCACACTCTTGCCTTTGCTACTAGAACCTTGCTCAATGCTTTCAATGATCAAGTCATCACATGATGTAGCTATATCACACTTAACAACATTGTTAGTAGCATCATGTGTCTCAAGAGCAAGTTCATTAGCAACCATAAGACTATCATAGTCAATTTTTAATGTGGTGTATTTTTCTTTTAAAGAGTTATGTCTAGTGATGAGCTCATCATGCTTCTTCTCAAGCTTATCATGTTGATCTTTAAGCTCTTTATTAGAGGTTTTGAGCTCCTTGAGATGAGAAGACATAACTTCATTTTGATCTCTAAGCTCACCACTAGTCTTTTGAGCATTTTCTAGCTTTGATGAGAGTGATTCATTTTCATTTTGAAGTTCATCATTTTCATTTCTTGTCCTTCTTATAATTTTAGTGTATTTGTTTAGCAATTTTACAAGTTCATCATAAGAAGGTGCGTCATATTCATCATCACTATCACTATCATCATCATCATCACTATCATGGTTTTGTACCTTTCATTCACCCTTGGCCATAAGGCATAGGTGAGTAGTGGACGATGATGGTGAAGGAGGCGGGAAGGTGGTGATGAAGATGTCGGTGAAGATGATGGCCCCATCACAAAAGCGGCAACCTTCTCTTTCTCATCATTGCTCTCATCTTCGGAGGACTCACAAGATGATTCAATGTCGGTGAGCCAATCACCAACAATGTATGCCTTTCCTCCCTTCTTCTTCTTGTAGAACTCCTTCTTCTTGCCATCCTTCTTCTTGTATGGCTTGTTCTTCTTCTTCTCATCTTCTTCATCACTTGAGTCATTTCTCTTGCCCTTGTTCTTATTCTTGAACTTGTCTTTTGGTGGTCTAGGGCATTGATGAGCTAAGTGGCCAAGTTCACCACAATTGTAGCAATCCATCTCCGAGATGGGCTTTCTCTTGCTACTTGTGAAGAATTTTTTTTCTTGCCATCGAACTTGATGCCACTCTTGTTGAGCTTCTTTAGCATCTTGGTGGTCTTTCTCACCATAAGTGCAAGTGATTCATCATCGACATCACTTTCACTTGAGCTTTCTTGCACCATCATGGCTTGGCCCTTCTTCTTCTTCTTGTCATGGCTAGCTTTGAAGGCCAAGTCTTTCTTCTTGGAAGATGATGAGCCCTCTTCCGAAGTGATGTGCATGTACATCTCATGAGCATTGATCTTCCCCAATACTTGTGTCGGTGTTGCGGTGGAAAGATCACTTTGGTGAAGCACGGTGACAATGTGACCATACTTCTCAACGGGAAGAACACTCAAGATCCTCCTTGCAACATCCGATTGGCTCATTTGAGTGAGGCCAAGAGCATTGAGGTCCTCTACAAGAACATTCAAGCGAGTGTACATGTCATTAGCACTTTCTTTGGGAAGCATCTCAAAAGAATTAATTTTCTTTAAAGCAATGTGATAGCGTTCCTCACGCTCACTCTTGGTTCCCTCATGGAGAGCACAAAGATTTTCCCACAAATCATGAGCGTTCTTTGCATTACGCACACGATTGAAGATATCTTTGCCTAAGCCCCGGTAGAGTGCATTTTTGGCCTTTGCATTCCACCGGTCGTACTTCTCCTCGTCACCAATGGGGTTTGCGTGATCCTTGATAGCGGGAAGCTCTTGGGTTGCGGCTCTAAGGCACCCGACATCTATGGCTTCGAGATACGCCTCCATGCGGATTTTCCAATATGGAAAATCATCCCCCTCAAAGGTGGGAGGTGGTCCTTCCCCGTTAGACATCTTGCTCTAGGCGGTAAAGCCTAAATTAGGAGCAACACGGCTCCGATACCAATTGAAAGGATCAAGATGCCCAAGAGGGGGGGTGAATTGGGCTTTTCTAAAAATTAATTGCAAGAATTAAATCCTACAAGCCGGAATTCACCCCTAGTGCCTACTTGTGTTCCTAGAGAGTCTACCGTTAAAAAGTTTTGCACCCTAGTTTCCAATCCTAGTCTAGCATGGCAATTCTAGGAATGTAAATCAAGCAATGAAAGTAAATACGAGAATGTAAATGCTTGAATGTAAAGGGCAAGGAACACGGCGATGTTTTTCCGAGGTATCGGAGAGTCGCCACTCCCCACTAGTCCTCGTTGGAGCACCCACGCAAGGGTGTAGCTCCCCCTTGATCCGCGCAAGGATCAAGTGCTCTCTACGGGTTGATTCTTCGACACTCCGTCGCGGCGAATCACCCAAAACCGCTCACAACATGAGTTGGGTCATCCACAAGCTCCGCCGGATGATCACCAAACTCCCAATCACCACCAAGCCGTCTAGGTGATGGTGATCACCAAGAGTAACAAGCTAGAACTCTCACTTGACCACAACGAGCTCAAATGAGAAAGTGGATGCACACTTGCTACTCTCTAATTGCTAGTGAGGAACTCTCAAGCTTTGATTCTCAAATCTCTATCCTCACTAGTGCTCTTGCACTCCCTTGCACTCTAAAGGGTTTTCTCAGCTGATCAAATGAGCAAGAGACCTCTAAAAGAGGTGGAGGGGATGTATTTATACACCCCTCAAACAAAACGAACCGTTACGTTCTGACACGGGCTGACCGGACGTGCCGGTCGAAGTGACCGGACGCGCCGGTCGCCTGTAACGGTCGAAAACCGAATTTTCAACTGAGTGACCGGACGCGCCGGTCAGGGGTGACCGGACGCGTCCGATCGTGCAAAGGAGCTTACTGTAAACGCACCGGACGCGAGGCCGCGTCCGGTCGGTGATGACCGGACGCGTCCGGTCGTCTCTGGACCTTACTGGACTGTGACCGGACGCGCCGATCACACCCAGGTCGCGTCCGATCGAGTGTTTCTCCAAGTGACACGTGTCGGCCACTGACCACCGCGTCCGGTCCTCGCGAGGACCGCGTCCGGTCGTCAGAGGCAAACCCTAGTCGCGGTTCAGTACTGACCGGACGCGTCCGGTCATGCCGAAGACCGCGTCCAGTCAGGGGAAAACAGCCCGAAACTTTCCGAAACGCGTCGCAACTTCAACCAAGTTGCTTCCAACTGAACTTTGAGCTATTCTAGAGCTACCTAGCGCCAAGTTTAACAAGTGTGCACCACACCTAAACATAGGACTCGCCTAGGTCAAGCTACCCGCTCATGCCCCCCTTTATAGTACGGCCAAAAGAGAAAAAACGAAGATCCTAACGACTATTCCGAATGTATCTCAACACCTCGACATCCGGAACTAACCGTCCTTAATCTTGACGTCACTCTTTTGAAAACCGAAACGATTTCCATCAAGGGACATGAATACCATGGTGCCCAAAGCAGTTATAACCTCCATGACCTAACTTACCAAAGTTTCTGCAAAACACAAGTTAGTCATGGTAATAAAGCGTTGTCATCAATTGCCGAAACCAAACCTTGGGGCCTAGATGCTTTCACTAGTAATAGTTCATGATTTTGAAAAAGCTCACGTCTAGCATTCCTGTTCGCTTTGAATCAAGTTCTTACACGGTCCACGAGGCCGCAAACACACCCTAAAGCTCAAGGGCAGTCGAGCCGCAAGATCACTTATGCCTCTGAGGCTATGGTACCTCCACTTGCTCCCTCACACCAAGGGGTGCAACCGCGCGCTAAGAAAATCATGCAAGAATACGATTCAAGCGAGAAAGGGAAGAAAAAACTCGAACGAAAATGGACATTTAGTAAAAAATTACATCTAAATGTTTCAAGGCTCAAAAGGCCATCACAACGCAAGTTACGAATATTAACTTATTTACATGGGCCTTCATGCCCAGGTTTGGCTCACAGGCCCTCATCGTCAGCGGGCGGGACCACCTCGACCTCAAAAAATTTTTGAAAGGTGACCCCCGGGCTCCTCAGCGGCCTCGATCAGGTTCAGGCAGGCAACTTCATTCTCCTCGTCAGTCCGGTTTGGATCCGTGATGAAGCCATCAGCGATGAGGCCCATGTCATACTCAAACCCAGACCAAATGACCGCCATGGCTCTCTTCACGCCGTGATGCAGCACACCTCGTATCTTCTCGAGGACGAGGCGACCTAGCGCCGCCATCCGGTGGACAAACGAGTTCCCCGGCACGTCCTCCTCGGTATCGGTGTCGGGCTCGACCCCCAGGCCGTCACACACCGAGGTGATAGCACCCTGGAGCAACTAAGTCCGCCCGGCCTCGGCCTCAAAGAGGTTCTGGAATGAGGTAGCCATCGCCTGGGCCGCATGCTCTGCTTCTCTACCTCTGAAACACAAACACCAAGTTAGCATAAGCCTGGGACCTCGAGGCCAAGGCCAAAACACGACAAAGGGTTTACCCTCAGCATGGGTCTACCAACACACGACCTCATCGCGCAGCTCCTTGCGCGCCTTCTCCGACGCTCGAAGAGCCTCGTCCTTGTCACGGACTGCCGCCCTCAGCGCCTCAATCTCCTGACCGGTGCCCAAGAGAGCCTTGTCCCTCTCTCGGACCGTCCCCTTCAACGTCGCAACCTCGTCCTCCAAGGTTTCGACGTGAGCAGACGCCATCCCAATCTGGATGTTGAGGGTGTCACGCTGACCGTTGACTATGCCGACATCCTCCTCGAGCTCCTTCACGCGCGCCAGCAGCGGCGCGAGGTCCTCACAAACCTTGGCCGCCTCCTCCCGAGCCCTTGCCGCATCTTCACATGCCTTGGCCTCGGCTTCCCGTGCCTGCGCCGCCTCCTTCCTGACCGCTGCGTGGATGACGCGGAGCTCGTCCACCTCAGCGCTCTTCTGGGATAGCCGCTTATTGGCTTCCTCGACTAGAGCCCATTGACGAGCAAGCACCACCCACATGCCACTCTCATGATGAATAAAGAGTGACCTGCGGCGAGAACGCTCCTTGAGCTCTTGGCCACAGTTAAAACCTAAAGATCAGAACCAAGGAGAAAGGAAGGATAAAATGCAAGGAAAGACAAACGAACCTGGCTCACCTCGAAAGCCTCCGACATACCCCGCACCAAGGTATCTGTGACCATGCGCAGAGACTGCACGGAGTGCTTACGGAGTCCCTCGACGAACTCCTAGTGCTGCACTTCGTCCTTGTCATCGAGGGCGAAGAAGGGCTCGGTGCTGGGGTGAGACGCGTCCCTGAACTCGAGGGTCGACCGACCCCAGCGCGGGCGCTCCTCCTCCGCCCGTACAAGCGCCAGCCCTGCATAGTCAGGCCACCTCGACTGTTGGTGCCACCGCCTGTACGTTGGACGGTGGCACGACCACCCCCCGTTCCACCTCGACCACCTGATCTATTGGCTGGTCCTGCTGCGGCTGCAGCTCCTCCTGCACCGGTTGCGACTTCGGCTGCGCCGCCTCTTGCCCCGCCTCTGGCGAGGCCTCCACCGCCTCTCTTGACTTTTCGACATCCGCCCGCCCCACGTCGCACACGGATGTTTCGACCTCAGCGGCCTCGACGGTCGCCTGGGTCGTCACGATCGACCCAGGCTCTGACCCACCAGCGCCGGGCACCTCGAGCCTGGCACCACCTGGGACCACCTCAACTGGCTCTGGCTCCTGCGCGGCATCACCAGGACCAGGGACCTCCTGGGCGCTTGCTCCCGCCTTGGCGGCGGCCTCCCTCGTCCTGAGCCGCTCCGTCGCAGCCTGGTACCTCGCGACCCAGGCGGCATCATCGATCGGCGTCCGCATCATCAAGGCAGCGCCCGACTTGAGCGCCTTGACGGGAGTCGGAGCCGCGAGCTCCACCTTGCGCTTGTGGCTGAGCAACAAACAGACGCGTCAAAATAAAGAGCGAGATTACCATTGACGGAAAGACAAGGTGAGGTACTTACCCGGATATGGGAATCAGGGGCCTAGACTCCGGCCTCCCCGAGCCACCCGACGGCATCTGTGAGGGCCCCTTCGTTGAGCCTCCTGTTGGTCAGGCCCTCCTCGGAGCCTGGGCTGACGGGGCGCCTAAGGACCTCTACGCGCGACGAGGCTATCTGGCCCCAAGTCCTTACGCCTGTCGACGATGCCCTGGCCTCAGACGCTGACGCCGTTGTTCCGCCCGTTGGCAGAGTCCGAGGCGATCGGACTCGCGGGCGCGGCGCCACCGACCTCCCCTGCGGTACCCCAGGCGAGGTAGATCCCCTCTCTGAAGGCCCCGCTCGGGCCCTTTCCTCCGCTGGCTCTCCTCCCCCCTCGACGGGCGCCGAGACTTCCCTCGACGCCTAGAAGGTCGACCCCCCAACGGGCTCCAACAGGGGCCGCATGTCGAGGAGGTGCGCCAGAAAAGTCACGATATCATACCGCGACCCGGCGTCGTCATCGCCGCTGTCTTCATCCTCCCCCGAGACCATCTCAGAGGGGGATTTCTTGATTGGGAGACCCTCAAGGCTCTGCTGGCGGCGGCGCTTTTTCAATGCCTCGTGCTCGAGGGCCTTCTTGACTTGACGCTTCTTAGCAGCGTCCTTCTCTTCCTTCTTCTAGGCCACCGAGAGGCGTCTCACCTCTCGAGCAGCCCAATCCTCCGGAACCGGCGGCCGTGACTCCTTTACCGCCGATAGATCCTGCACGGAGGCCTCGACGAACTTAGTCGAGGGAATTGGGAAGAAAAAGGACCCAAGGCCGTCAACAACGACACTTACCAGAGGCTCAAAGCCTTGAGTGGGGTGCATCGGGACCCTGTCGATGTCCTCCTGCTTGAAGCTCCCCACCATCCACCATGCACGCCGGGTGACTTCATCGAGGGGTAGGGACTCGTGCGACACATGACTCCCCTCCAGCGAAGCCTTCGGTGTCATCTCATCGATCCGGAGTCGGCGCTGCATCAGCGGCAGCACCCTCCGGTGGTGGAACGCGGCGGCCACCATTCCCGCCGTCTACCCGCACTGACGAAGCCTCCTCAACGCGTCGAGGAGCGGCTGCAGTTTCGGCTTGTCCTCCTTGATGACGCCGTATGTCCAGTTCTCCTCACATGACATCAGGACATGACCGGAGAACCTCGATAGCCGGTCATCGTTGTTGCGCAGGTAGAACCACCCGTCGTGCTAGCCGCTGTTCGACGAGATGAGTTGTGCCGGGATGTACTGCTCACCTCGATCCGCCTGGACTTGGAGAGTGCAGCTCCCCGCATGCACCGCGCGCCGCACTCCTCGCTCGCCCGCCTTCTTGGCAAAATGCTCCACCTTGAAGAGGTGGAGCCACAGATTCTAGTGTGGCTCCATCCCTAGGTACCCCTCACAGACCGCCACAAAAATGGCAGCCTGCGAGATGGAGTTGGGGGCGAGATGATGCAGCTCCACCTTGTAGTAGTGGAGGAGCGCCCGCATGAAGCAGCTCGGTGGCATCCCGAGCCCCCTCTCATGGAAAGCCACGAAGCTTACCATGTATCCCTCCGGGGGAATCGGCTCCCGGTGGTCGGACGACGACACCCTCCATTCCGGCTGGGTCCGGCTCTCCCTTGGTCGCAGAAGGCCGTCGTGGACCAACTCCTCTAGCTTCCTCTCCGTCACCAAGGAACGAGCCCACGCGTCCACGGGAAGGATCTGGCTCTTGCCCGCCATGGTCATCAGAAAACGGCGTGTGGCGGCGGCAGAGGAAGAAGTGACGGTGGCGGTGGATGGTGGCTGAAGGGCACACAAAGAGCAAGAGGGCAGAGATGCAAATGGCCTGTAGGGGGTATACGGGACCCTAGACCTCACACTTATACCCCAATGGAAGGCCAACGGGCGGGCGAAAAGGTAGGAACAGTTTCTACATTCAATGACCCTACCTAACCGCTCCCTCAAAACCCGCAGGTAAGGGCACATGTCCGCCATTCACTCTGTAACCGCCGCACCACGCCGCCCACTACCGCGCCGTTCTCGCTTCCCCTCCTAAAAAGACGCGCCCCAAACGGGTTGAAAGGGGATCCGTGGACGGATATTCCCAGATGAATGGGTAACAGGCTCTGAGCCCGATATAAACCTCGAGGGATCGAAAGCTAGCCCTCGACCAGGGTTCAACAGCTGTCCTTGAGTAACGGAGTCAAGGACAACTAGGGACACGCCCATACAAGGCTAGGGCTCGAGCCACTCCACTCGCAGGGAACCGAGATCCACACGACTACTCTTTGGCATTTTTGAGAGCGCCTCCATGGCCGCTAGCTGTTGACGGTCCTTAAGTATCAATTATAACTATCAAATAAATAGAGAAAAGGATCCAAATGAAACCAACACCTAGACTTAGGGTTTTATCTGACAGAATTCCACGAGTTTTGCTGTTTATCTATTTCTACAGGGGGTTATCAGGAAATACGGAAGAAAGGCCCACATGTCGGATTAATGACGGGATATTAACCGAACACGTAATTATCTTGCATCTAGAAGACTCCAGAAGCCACGAGAACGAACGGGAGGCGTAACGGGGCCGGAGACAGGGCGCCCGCCCTAGTCCCCAGGGCGCCCGCCCCCTCCTGTGGACCAATCAGGCTCCGCCTCGAGGATTATGCTCCACCGACCTAGAGGATCAAGGAAAACCGCACGATCAATGTCGGTTTGATCCAACGGCCCAGATTCATCCGAAAGGGCTATATAAGCAAGGCCCCTGCCCCTGGAGGAGAGGGCCCTCGTCTCATACTTCAAACCCTAATTCAGGAGGAGAGCCTCTGATCAAGCCCTAGAGCCACCACATCAACTAGATCTCTAGTTAGCATAGCTACATAGGATTAGAACTAGAAGGAGTCAATCTTCGATTGGTTCCCGGATCTGTCAAGAGGATTCTTTGTAATTCCTCTCTGTTCTTCAATTGTTCATCTTTGTTCTTCAATATTATGAATATGACTTTATTCTATTTCAATATATTGGTTATGACTTTGCTCTACTTGATTATATTTGCGATTATATTGTTCTTAGTTTATCATAGTTATATGCTTGGCTTAGTTAGATTGGAATTATATACATGCTTAGGATCGTATAGCGTTTATCCATGTGTACAGTGGGTGAATGATAATTATTGTGTAGACGTGGTGTCTATACCGTATTTATCTGCGGTTGCACCCTATATGCCGGATTGTGGGGTAGTTCGCGATAGTGACAGCTTCATTGATTCTTATATAGTCCCCCTCTCGTGTATAGGGCAGGCAGAGCAACACTATTACAGGGGAGTGATTGCTATGTTCTTCATCTTCCTTGCTAATATTCACTATGCATGGATATAGTCTTTTCTCACCATGATTGCCAAGTATAATTGCACTAACTATGATATGCTAGACTTTATAGTTAATAATAACTTAGGGAATATCTTTGTAGTTCATCCTAATTCCATGCTAATGACTTGCTAGAATATCTGTTGAGGTGCTTATCATTATTATATGTGGCTAGCTGATCAGATTAATTATCTTTGTCACCATTATCACTTTACCTTTACTTAATGTGACATTTATACCTGTATAAAGAGATTGATAAATACTCTCGGTTATACATGCAATGATGTGTACTCAGTTCCATATTCTCATTCCATTATCAACCATGATACTTAGAAATCCCTTCCCAGTGGTAAAAATATAAATAACGATACCTGGAATACTTCCCGGTTAAAATGCTACATCGGTATTAATCTGTGCGCTTGCAGATCCCTTTTATTATTTATCTTGATGAGCAAATGCATATTTCAATACCGCGTCTCTCATGTCATGCTAGGGATGACAACTTGGCTTAAGTGGCATGAGGGATAGGTTTGGCATTTTTGGCGCCGTTATCAGAATTAGAAAACTAAGTCTACTTTTGGTAGTGACGTTAAGAATGCCCAACAAGCATTTTTGGCGCCGTTGCCGGGGAAGGTTGATTACTAAGTAGGAATGAATATGGAACTTTGAGTCATCATTTGCATCACTAATCTGATCGAGCTTATCAATTCTCTTATACAGTTTTACCCCTGTATTTTCCATTTTGATTATTTATTGCAGGGTGATGTATGAATAGAAGACATCTTCCAGACAACTTTGTTGACGATCCCGAAGCCTTATTCAGAAGAACAAGAGCCAAGCTCAAGAAGACATCGTCAACACTTCAGCACAAAGCTTCATCCAAATCCGAAGACCGCCGAAGTTTCATCCGGAATTTGTCGACTGAATTCGAAGCCATGGCGAACAAGACGATCCGCGAATTCTCAGCTCCCACTACGGACAACATCCGCACTAGACCTGCCGCGGCCATCGACAAGAACTTTGAGCTCAAGCCCGGGCTCATCAACATGGTGCAAGCTAACCAGTTCTGTGGGAAGCCACACGAAGATGCTAGTGCTCATCTTCAACACTTCCTGGAGATCTGCAGCACTTTCACCATGGCTGATGTCCCCAGAGACGCCATACTACTTCGCCTTTTCCCATTCTCACTGTTGGGGAGAGCGAAGCAGTGGTTCTACGCTACAAAGGAGAAGAACATTACGTGGGCACTCTGCTCTATGAACTTTCTGGCTAAATTCTTTCCCATGGGCAAGACCAATGCTCTCCGTGGGAAGATTACAAGTTTTCAGCAGCAACATGATGAATCCGTTCCAGAAGCATGGGAGCGTTTCCAAGACTACATCCTAGAATGTCCCCATCATGGAATGGAAAGCTGGCTACTAATGCAGACATTTTATCATGGGCTCATTAACAGTGCCCGTGAAACCATGGATGCTGCAGCTGGAGGAGCATTCCTATCACTCACCATACCTCAAGCCACAGCTCTTGTGGAGAAGATGGCATCCAACCAAGGTTGGAATGAAGAAAGAACTCAGACACGCAAGAGAGGTGGAGGTATGCACCAGCTCAAGGAGGTAGACATGCTGTCTGCCAAGCTAGACCTACTCATGAAGAAGCTCGATGATCGAGCTGGAGAAAAGAAAGAAGTCATGCACATCTACAACTCCCACATGACTTGTGAGGAGTGTGGAGGTACTGGACACTCGGGCAATCACTGTCCTGAGTTGCTGGAGGACGTGAACTACATCAACAATAACAACAACAACTACTACAACCGTCCTCAGCAGAATCAAGGTTGGAATCAACAGAGGCCTAACTACTCAGGTAATTACCAAGGTAACAATTCTTTCAATAATAATAATAATTATCCACCTTTGAGAGAGTTAGTATCCAACCAAGGAAAGCTAATGGATAACCTGTCTAAGAAATTGACATCTAATGATAAAATACTAGAAAATATAAATAATAGAATGGATAATTTCTCTACTGCCATCAAGAACCAGATTAGCTTTAATAAAATGATTGAATCTCAGTTGAATCAAATAGCTGCTGTTGTTCCTGCTACTAACCCCGGTATACCATCACAACCGGAAAGACTAGAATCTGCAAATCTTGTAGACATGTTTGATGTAGGAGATTACTGGAGTAACCCTATCGTGGAAGTAAGTACTGACCGTCTGCCGGTCAAGAGAGGCGATCCAGGACGCCCCGTCATCCCGATCTCCATCGGCATGCGAGACTTCCCAGAAGCACTCTGTGACTTTGGCTCCAGCGTCAACATCATGCCCAGGGTACTCTATGAAAAACTCTTTTCACAACCATTATTAGAAACAACCATGTGTTTGCAGCTTGCAGATAGGACACTGAGTTTTCCGAGAGGAATATTGAAGAACATCTGTGTCCGAGTGGGTTCCTCGTACGCTCCAGCAGACTTCGTAGTGATAGAGACCGGTTCTGATGAGAGGGCTCCCGTCATCCTAGGGAGACCATTCCTGAACACCGCGGGAGCTGTCATCTATGCTAGTGCTGCTAAGATCAGTTTCTACATCAAGGGGAGGAAGGAAACGTTTTCCTTCAAGAACAAGACCGCACAAATCCCAGAGCAACCCCAATATGAACCAAGGAAGAGGACCAATAGGAGGAACAAGAGCAAGAAGCAAGTGTGGGCCGAGACAGCTAAGATGGTCACTGCCGTGCACAAAGGTCAAGATCGCCAACTCAAGTCACCGTTCTTGCCTAAGAAGGATGACCCAGGTATGCCAAGCATTTATTACTCCATTAATGGGTCCCACTTCTACAAGACACTTTGCGACACTGGGTCGGGCGTCAACATAATGGCCAAGGTCACCTATGAACTTCTGTTCGGAACCATGCCCTTAAACCCAACATATATTCAGCTTCAGATGGCAGATCAGACATTTCGACAGGTCGAAGGTACAGTAACTGACGTCCCTGTCAAGATAGACGATCACTTTGTCCATACAAACTTTCAGGTTATTGACATGGGAGAAGATGAATATGATCCACCCATCATCCTTGGAAGACCATTCCTAAGTACTGTCAAAGCAATCATTTACATTGGAACTGGAGAAGTCCACATGCACTTCCCCTCTGAGAAGGTACGTCTTTACTTTACTGACCCTAACTATGTATTTGAAGAATCCAAGCAGGTCAGGACAAGAAGAAGGCGGCGTAACCACAATCAGAAGCAACAGGTCATCAAGGACGGATGGGCAGATTATGAAGGAGAAGTGGTAAGATCTGAAGACATACCACTCAACCAACACTGTCCTGAGGAGACCAAAGCACCGAGACAGGTATGGAAAGAAAAGACAGTTGTACATGAAGAGGAGGCGCCGCCAGAACCACCGACTACGCCATCCACCAAGTCCCAGGACGACTGAACGAATAAGAGTCCCGTTCGGAGGACTTAAAAACACCGAACGCCTTGCCAAGAGGTAACTTGGTAGTTATCCTTTCCTTTTAATTATTTACTTTATCTTAAATAGTTTGCTTAGTTAATCATATTCATACTATCTTAAAAAGAAAATAAAAATGTTAAAAACCCTAAAGCCCCATGTGAGTATGCGAGTGGCATAAAACCCATAAGTACATTCACTGTGGTGGCATAAAAAAAAATATATATAATAAATACATAAATATTTTCTTCTGCTTTATAAAAGAAAAAAACATAAAAAAATCAAGGAGGCTCATCATGATAAAGGCTAGATATTTATGCTAACACTTAATCAGTTCCACAAAGCTTTGTTGTCTATTTGAGCTTCACAGAATTCAAGGAGACTAGCAGACGGAGGACATTCTAATCGCTGTCAGGGTGCTGCCGACTTTCAAATACATCTCCGCCATCTGTTCGCTACATCAGAAGAGATTATGTCAAGATCCAGCTTGGGGGAGAGCACCTCCATTATCTTGCTAAGTATTTCTATCTTTATCTTTATATTTATATATACTTCTACCCTATAAAAATAAAAATATACATAACTATGAAAAAAACCAAATAAAGATTTTTGCTTATATATATACCTATATCTTTTGCTTAGTGTGTTTTAATAAATAAATAAAGTGGCTATGCTAAACTGAATCTAGATAATAATAAAACTCTAGCATGGATATGATGAATAGTTGCTTTGCCTAACTTTTAAATTTGAAGTCCTCTCTCTAAGTTTAGACATAACTGTTATCATTTAAAGCTTGCTCTAAACCTGAACTTGTGGGAAGAGAACTTGATCTAAAGTCTAAGTTGTTAACGGATATGATATGGGAAGGTTGAGCTGCTGTTTATCTATTCCTAGAGATGCTAGAATTCTGGAGAATTTTATCTTTGAAAATCTTAAAATGCTACATGATGAGTTCCTGTATGATGAGAGTTTAAGTTCCTACCACAGCCATACATACATGCTTGCTAGACTTTAAGCCATACCTTTACTTTTTACTGCTTATGAGCATTGAGTGTAGTCAAGCTGTGTAGACCCTTAGGAGCTTGTCATGCGGTTAAAATCAAGATTCACTTGCACGATCACTCATACATGCTGCTTCTACTCCGGAAGTACGCATCCACATATATCCACTCATTCTCATCTCCAGATCCACATAAAATTATTCTACTCCTAATCCGGGAGAGAATAGCCAAAAATATTTTCCCATTCTTGTTATCCCCTGTGAAATAAATGCTCAAGCTATTTTGGTTACTACCACTTGCTATATTGTTTTAAGGAGATGAGTGCTCTATACGAGGAAATAAAAAGGGGCAAGTGCCCGGAACCTCGAAAAGAAAAAGATACGAGGAAATAAAAAGGAGCAAGTGCTCGGAACCTCGATGAAAAAAAAGAAAAAGTGTGAGAAGAGAGGTAAAAATGGACAAGTGTCCGACAGTAGAATTAGGGGTACAAGATACCCACCTGAGAGGAAAAAAAAAAGAAAAAGAAAATATAGAGCACCTCATTCTCCTCAAGAGCTTTAAAAGCAAGAAAGGTACGTATCCCCTCAAAAAAAAAGAGCAAAAGTAGAATTAGACTTTCATCATTGTTATCATCACTACCACCATACACCATTTATTCGCCACACATGCACATCTTGATTTGACTTATTGGCTTGTTTCTCTGGATCCATGGTTTGACTATGCAATAAATGTCTTGTAAGTATGTATACTTTATCTCCCACCTAAGAGCTCCAAATATCAAAAGCCTTATTAGAATAGGATGAGAGAGAAGGCAATGTCACTCTGCCTTATACCACAAATACTACATACTTTGCTTTGAGAGAAGGCAGACATCATTACTGCCTTGGTGAGGATCCAGAAATACCACAAAAGAGAGACCTGAGAGAGTCATACAAGGAATCTCTGAGTTTTATTTGAAAATCTGCAAAAAAAACTCCAGAGCTATAGCTGATCAAGAATAAGAGACATGGCGCTTGACTAGACTGTTCTATCTTTTAACCGCTCAAGACAAAGGTGACGGTTGCAAGCCCCATGGTGAAAGGTATAATGAGTAAGTTTTAAGTCTTGACAGTTTACTTTAACTCAGAGATGAGACTCTATTTGAAAGCATGTGTACCGTCAAAATTCAAAGGCATTTCAGCAACTTCTCATCCATCGCTGAGTCTATCCTTGCTCAGGGACGAGCAAGAGGTAAGCTTGGGGGAGTTTGTTGACGGTCCTTAAGTATCAATTATAACTATCAAATAAATAGAGAAAAGGATCCAAATGAAACCAACACCTAGACTTAGGGTTTTATCTGACAGAATTCCACGAGTTTTGCTGTTTATCTATTTCTGCAGGGGGTTATCAGGAAATACGGAAGAAAGGCCCACATGTCGGATTAATGACGGGATATTAACCGAACACGTAATTATCTTGCATCTAGAAGACTCCAGAAGCCACGGGAACGAACGGGAGGCGTAACGAGGCCGGAGACAGGGCGCCCGCCCTAGTCCCCAGGGCGCCCGCCCCCTCCTATGGACCAATCAGGCTCCGCCTCGAGGATTATGCTCCACCGACCTAGAGGATCAAGGAAAACCGCACGATCAATGTCGGTTTGATCCAACGGCCCAGATTCATCCAAAAGGGCTATATAAGCAAGGCCCCTGCCCCTGGAGGAGAGGGCCCTCGTCTCATACTTCAAACCCTAATTCAGGAGGAGAGCCTCTGATCAAGCCCTAGAGCCACCACATCAACTAGATCTCTAGTTAGCATAGCTACATAGGATTAGAACTAGGAGTCAATCTTCGATTGGTTCCCGGATCTGTCAAGAGGATTCTTGGTAATTCCTCTCTGTTCTTCAATTGTTCATCTTTGTTCTTCAATATTATGAATATGACTTTATTCTATTTCAATATATTGGTTATGACTTTGCTCTACTTGATTATATTTGCGATTATATTGTTCTTAGTTTATCATAGTTATATGCTTGGCTTAGTTAGATTGGAATTATATACATGCTTAGGATCGTATAGCGTTTATCCATGTGTACAGTGGGTGAATGATAATTATTGTGTAGACGTGGTGTCTATACCGTATTTATCTGCGATTGCACCCTATATGCCGGATTGTGGGGTAGTTCGCGATAGTGACAGCTTCATTGATTCTTATATAGTCCCCCTCTCGTGTATAGGGCAGGCAGAGCAACACTATTATAGGGGAGTGATTGCTATGTTCTTCATCTTCCTTGCTAATATTCACTATGCATGGATATAGTCTTTTCTCACCATGATTGCCAAGTATAATTGCACTAACTATGATATGCTAGACTTTATAGTTAATAATAACTTAGGGAATATCTTTGTAGTTCATCCTAATTCCATGCTAATGACTTGCTAGAATATCTGTTGAGGTGCTTATCATTATTATATGTGGCTAGCTGATCAGATTAATTATCTTTGTCACCATTATCACTTTACCTTTACTTAATGTGACATTTATACCTGTATAAAGAGATTGATAAATACTCTCGGTTATACATGCAATGATGTGTACTCAGTTCCATATTCTCATTCCATTATCAACCATGATACTTAGAAATCCCTTCCCAGTGGTAAAAATATAAATAACGATACCTGGAATACTTCCCGGTTAAAATGCTACATCGGTATTAATCTGTGCGCTTGCAGATCCCTTTTATTATTTATCTTGATGAGCAAATGCATATTTCAATACCGCGTCTCTCATGTCATGCTGGGGATGACAACTTGGCTTAAGTGGCATGAGGGATAGGTTTGGCATTTTTGGCGCCGTTATCAGAATTAGAAAACTAAGTCTACTTTTGGTAGTGACGTTAAGAATGCCCAACACTAGCCGACTCCTACTAAATGGAGCACGGGCTCCCACTTGAATTCCCAGCTAATAGCTCACCGGAGACTGTTGGAACTCGCCTGTCGAGGGTAGTACGACATTCCCCACCCTTCCTCCTTTTTTTCCTAAAGAAGGAGCGTGAGGGTCGAACGATAAAAGACGGCCAAGACTCTGATCGACCTCGTACGCACGAGGCTCGGGGGCTCGACCACAAAAGGCTAAACCTCAAACGAAAGAGGACAAAACACATCACGATGCAAGAGCATTCCTCGATAAAATGTACTGAAGACCTCGGAGGAGTCAAAACACTCCACCGAGGCCTCGGGCGCTGCACCCGGCAGGTGTGTTGGCATGCACCCACCGGAAAAAGCTGTGACGCTACGACTCCAGTTCATGACTCGCTGAGCCTCTACGAGAGTGACCCACACTCACCCAAAGGCTCGGGGGCTACTGTCAGGTACCAAAACAAGGGATACCCACAATCAACGATCAGAAGAAACAAACTCCTGAGAAAACCACGCCAAAAGCTCTGCCCACAAAGATAGGGCAAGCCGAAACGATGAACGAAACACCTCGACCACGTTCCGACTCGCACGAGACTCACTCAACGGAATGCCTCGACCATATTCCGACTCGCACGAGGCTCGCTCGATAGAACGCCTCGACTACTGGGAAATCTCCGACTCGCACGACCCTAGGTCAGGCCGGTTGACCCACCCCACTCACCAACTCTGAGATAAAAGTCAGAGCATTTAATGCTACCGTCAACCACTTCCTACCCCATGGCTACAATGGTAATCAGCATGGAAGCAGTACCCGTGTCAAATCTCACTTTTTACTGCCCATCCCGGGATGGGCGGTGAAAACCTGTCACTGTATGCGCCATACCAGGCACTATTCCGCCACTGATCACCCTCGAGGGAGAATACGACGAGTACCGTACCCCGCAATCCTAGGGACTCGACCTTATCCATTCATCGTCGACCCACCTCGACCCGGCCTCGACCAACCACTGGTCAAACAAGAAAGCAAGGCTCGCATGCCACAGGGTCCGAAGTCTTTTCACCGTCTCTTCTTCTACGTCATCATGGTATCCGGGGATGGCCGGCCTTTCTCAGGGCACGTCGCTACAGTGGCCTCTACAGCGGTCGACAAACTTCACTCCTAAGGCACCCCCGGCGTCCCTGCCTGCTCTTGACCCTATGAAAGGGTAGGCAGGGGACTCTACGAAGGGGCACGACAGGTGAACAACGGACGACAAAAAAGCCAGTCGCCATCCCACCGTAGAAGATCAACATCTCAAGCAATCTCCTTTGTACTCTCACTTTTCTCTCTGAGACCTAGGATCGGCTCCCTCTCTCATAGCTTGTAACCCCTACGCAAGCACTTAGGTGCAAGGAAATACAATACTTCCCCCTCCCCACTGGACGTAGGGTCTTCTTTTGCCCGAACCAGGATAAACCTCGGTGTACTCTCCTTGCATCACCATCCAGATTAGGGACACACAGCATTGATTCACTCGTTGGCTTAGGATCCTTGTAGGACCGAAAGCTGATAGTATTTTAATCGTATCCTTAAGGTATGTACAACCCACAGATGGGAGGCCAACTACCCGCTTGGTGATATACTACACAATCGCAATGCAACGGGTCGCATATCCAAGTGGGATGTAGAGCTTGGTGCTCTCCATATTAGTTTTACTCCTTGCAAGGCCATCAAATTCCAAGCTTTGACTGATTTTGTGGTTGAATGGACTAAAATTCAACAGCTAAAGCCAGTCGCGGTTCTGGAGCATTGGAAAATTTATTTTGATGGCTCATTGAAGCTTGGTGGTTCTGGTGTGGGTGTTCTTTTCATCTCACCTTCAGGAGGACAGCTCAAATATGTCCTGCAAATACTCTGGCCAGCTACTAACAATGAAGCCGAGTATGAAGCCCTTCTTCATGCTTTGCGCTTAGCAATTACTCTTGGCATCAAGCGCCTCCTCATCTATGGCAATTCTTCAGTAATCATCAATCAAGTCAACAAAGATTGAGACTGTACTAAGCAAACCATGGATGCTTACTGCGCCGAAGTTCATAAGCTCGAGAAGCACTTTCAAGGCCTTGAATTCCATCATGTGATAAGAGACCTCAATATTGCAGCTGATGTTCTAGCTAAGTTGGGATCTCATAGAGCGACAGTACAGAGAAGTTCTGTCAATCAATCTAGCTTGTACCCAAGTCTTTATTGATTACATCATAGAACAGAAGTTGCCACCTAGGCAGAGCAAGAACTATGTCTTAGATGGTGACAGGATATATTGCAGAGGTGCTTCCTCTGGTATCCTTTTGAAGTGCATCTCATTGGAAGAAGGCAAAGAAATTCTTGAAGAGATCCATGTCAAGTGTTGTTGTAATTATGTTGCGTCTAAGACTCTAGTCGGTAAAACTTTTCAATCCAGCTACTATTGTCCTACGGTTGTCAAGATGCTGAGGAGTTGGTTCGTAATTGCAAGCCATGTCAATTCTTCGTCAGGCAAACCCACATACCTGCACATAGTTTGATCTGCATCCCTCCATCATGGCCCTTCTCCTACTGGGGGCTAGACGTGGTGGGACCCTTGAAGCGAGCACCCGGAGGATTCGAGTATATATATGTGGCAAATGACAAGTTTACAAAGTGGATAGAATATTAGCCTCTGGTCAAATTCACATCTGCTAAGGCTGTGTAGTTTATGCAAAGTATCTTCTACCACTTTGGCATGCCTAACAGGATCATTACTGATAATGGTTGACCCTTCACTGCCAAAGAATTTAGGAATTGGGCAAGTGATTGTGGCATCAGCATCGACTATGCATCAGTTGCTCATCCACAAGCTAATGGACAGGTTGAAAGGGCCAATGGACTAATGCTAGATGGTCTAATACCCCACTTGTATGATGAGCTTAAGGACAATGGCAGCAAGTGGATTGATGAGTTGCCCAAGGTAGTCTGGGGGCTACACACACAACTTTTGATATTTGTTAATGCACACAAAAAAGGATCCGCAAGCGCATGAATATCGGTGAGCATTTCACCCGGGAGATATTTCCAGAGTATCATATTTGTTTATTCGCAAGGAGAAAGCGTGCGATGACTAACCTCAATCTATACTTAACCCTTGGGCCGCACTACAAGGTAGCGAAGATATAAGCAATTAGAGAAGACTACGACGATAGTCTAATTTCAACCTAGGTAAGCTATGAAACTATTGGTCTATGGGGACATACCGATGGAAAAGAGACCACATAGGATGCTTGACTAGGGCACTTAATCCTACCAATCCTTCTGACGGGATGTGGGGTACAAAGGAAGCAACGGGATTATCACATCCCGTGCTACTACCATGGATCCGGCCAGACAGGGGATATCTACGAGTATCTCTAGCCTAAGCACCACGCTTACGCTACAGACGATTACCCTACCCTCTACCTTGGAAGAGAATAAAGTAAACTCGTAAACCGTAGAACAATAATAACAACGTACTTACTTAGTATTGGAAGTTGAATTACCGAAGAATCCTAGAACCAAGCCTCGGGTTAGGAGACTTGATCCCGTAGGTACAAGCCAGAGAGGAGACACCAACATGCCGGGATTCCTCCAACTCATCCCTCCACTCTAACTCTCTCAATCTAGAAGAAGAACTCTAATCTCACATGGAGACTACAAAGCTAATCTCTCTTATATGTGCCCTAAGAGAGAGATCCATTCAAGGGACCCCTCCCTGCTGATCCTCACAGGAAATAATGAATTAGGGTTTTAAGGGATGCCTCCTCCAGGGGCCAGTGGCCTTGCTTATATAGCCCTCTAGGAAGCAGCACAACCCTCGGATCAAACCAACCTTGATCTACGATTATTATTGATCCTCAAAGGTGGTGGAGGAATGATCCAGGAGGTGGAGCCTGATTGGCTACCTAGGTGGGGCGGCCGCCCCTAGGGCTGGGCGCCCGCTTGGCTTTCGGGCCCATTTCACCTCCGGTTTGTTTCTAGAGTCTTCTCGTATCTTCCAGATTACAGAAAAGTTATACGTGGCCCTGTTGTCTCTATGTAAACCTGACATGTGGGCCTTCCTTGGTTCTTTACAGCTGACACCCTATAGAAACAGACATTCTCCAAAACTCATGGAATTATATCAGTAAACCCCCTATATCTAAGTGGTAATTATGTTTAGGTCCTTTTTCATGTTTCGTTGATGGTTAAAAAATGATACTTATCTACCGTCAACAAGCTCCCCCAAGCTTACCCTTTGCTCGTCCCTGAGCAAAGATAAACTCAGTTATGGATCAGGAGTTGATACAATGCTTTCACGCCTCAAAAGTACACATGCGTTCAAACAAGAACTCTCCTCCGGATTAGAATGAACTATCCTAACTTCAAACTTACCCATATTACCTTTTACCATGGGGCTTGTAGCCGTCACTTAGGTCTTGAGCAGTTGAAAGATAGAACGGTCAAGTCAAGCACTATGTCTCAAGCTCTTTGATCAACCATTATTCCGGAGTTTTGCAGGGATTTCAAATAAAACTCAAAGATTCCTATGTATGACCCTTTCACGTCTCTCCTTTATGGTATTTCTGGATCCTCACCAAGGCATTTATGGTGTATGCCTTCTCTCTTCTCTCAAGATATGTGGTATTTTTGGCATAAGGTATAACATTATACCTTCTCTCTCTCACCCTACTTCAAATAGGTCTATCTGGAGCTCATAGGTTGGAGACAAGGAATCCATACTTGCAAACATTTATTGCATAGTCAGACACATGTATCTAGAGGGACAAGTCCGGCCATACAGTCAAATCAAGATGTGCATGTGTATGATCCTAAATATGGGCTGAGTGGATATGTATATAGTGGTAATGATGGTGGATGTAAGTGGAAATGAAGGGGTAGAGGAAAAATGGTGAATATCTATTTCTAGTTTTGCTCCTTGAAAGAAATTTATACCTCTCTTAAACTTTGAAGAACATGCTGAGAACTTGAGTTGCTAAAAAATCTCTCATAATTAGGACCCTTGTCCTTTTATTCTCTCTTTATTTTTCTTTCTCACTCTCTTTTCTCTTTTTTTTTAAGGAACTGAATATGATGAAATAATTCCCAAGTATCTTTTTGGAAACATAGATAAGAGATAGCAACAGAAATGTTGGAGCTTATAACAAAAGGGGCTAGCAATGGATGAAGGGTTCTATTCACTCCCAGTATAGGAGCAGAACAACTTGTTGGGTTGTGTCTAATGGAAAATATTTAAATGGATACCTCCAGGGTAGAAGCAACATAAGTAGGTGGAGTGCACGTGAATCTTGATTTTAACCGCATGACTAATCCCCTAGGGTCAACACAGACTGACCACACTCAATGCTTACAAGCAGCTAAGCTAACAAGTGAAAGTCTTTCCTAATCTAGTAAGCATGTATATATGGTTGTGGTAGGAATTAAACTCTCGTCATACAGGAACTCATCATGCAGGATTTTTAATTTTCAAAGATAAATTCTCCAGAACTCTAGTATCTCTAGAAGCATGATAAACAACAGCTCAAAACCTTTTCATATCATATCCGCTAACTACCTAGACTTAGATCAAGCATTCACTACCCACGAGTTTCAGGTTCAGAGCAAATCTTAGATCAAAACAGTTGTGTCTAAAACTCAGGAGAGTTCGAAGTTGAAAACTAGGTACTTAAAAGGAATTACGGCAGAGCAACTATTCATCATTTCCATGCAAGAGATTATTTGAGATTCTTCTTTTATTAACAACTTCTTTAAGAACAAAGACAAGAAAACTAGACACACCCTTTTTATTTTGTTTCTATTATTTTAGAACATTATTATTACTAAATAAGAAAACTCATAAAGAATAAGGTAAAACTAAGAGAAAAAAATACTTAGCTGGATACATGGGAGTGCTTTCCCCCAAGCTGGATGTTGACGTAGTCGTTCAATATTATGAAGTAGCAGACTAGCAGTGGGGATGTTCTTCCTCCTCTAGTGGAGCATTAATTGATGTTGATGATTGTTGAGACAGTGCTCCACCAGTGGATAGAACATCCACTTGCTTGTTGGCTCTTCTTGGTCCTTCAAATCCTGTGAAACTCAAATAGATAACAAAACTTGTGGAATAGATTAAGCGCTAGTGGTTGGCCACTCCAGCCTAAATTGTCCAGAGTTTTTTAGATTGTTCTTGATTCTTTTAAGCAGAGTTTCAATAGGATTTCTCTCAAATACTTTTTATATTTTATAATATAGAGAAAGTCTAACAAGATGAATGCATATTTATTTTTATTCTATGCCATCACAGTGAATATTCCTATGGGTCCATGCCACAAAATTATTCACATGGGGCTTATAATTTATGATGCAACAAAGCAAACATATATTTATTTTATTTTCTAATGCAATGCTAATGCAGAAAAATAAAAATGCTAAAAAGGAGAATGATTATGCAACTACTGAAAAGTAACAATGTGAAAAGGGAAACTGATGCAATGCTGAAAAAGGATAAATATGGATAACTACCGATTTTACCTTTCGGCAAGGGTTCAGTGTTTTTAGGTCCTCTGAACAGGACCTCTTACCATGTTCATTCTGTAGGTGCACCATCTGGTCCCATTGTAGAGACCTTGATAGCTTGCACCTCTTGAGATGGTGTCACCCATATTCCTTGCTCTTCCAGCAGTTTGAAGTGAAGTACTAGTTGTGGAAACTGGTAGCATCTTACTCATTGTACATATTCGTTGGTCTAGGATCTTCACTTGTAGGATTCTTGGGTAGTTGACAAGCTCCTCTACTGTTGTGTTTAAAGTGGGTCGTGCTCATAGAGACAAGGTAGAGATCAAGTGCATGGGCTCTATTGGTGGAAAAACACCAACAAAACCAAAAGTTTATTCTTCTCAAACCTTAGGCATATTGAGCAAGATAAAGTTGATGTTTATGTGTTTTGCTTGAACTTGACATGGGTGATAGGATCAAATAATGAGCATGAATTTAGCATTAAATCAATTGGGCAGATCAAATTTCTTAACCTTATGGAAGGATAGTCTATCTATGCATATTGTGTAATGATTTTATGATTATGACTGTCATATTCCAAAGATAAGATGCGCAACATTTTTAACTCATTGAATTAAGACTGTGAGATCAAGAAAGTGATGATAGGAACAAAGATTAAAGAACTAAACATGTTGAATTAAATAGGTTAGATCAAGAAAGGTTGTAACTCAAACATGGTTGGTAACTCAAACATAGCACACAAGTGGAACACCCTGCCCAAGGGTCACACCATCTACTCATCGTCGTCAACTTGAACAACCATCATGCAACACAGTGCAAAACACACTGGCTCATGCGGTTCACCTGCAACAAGGGTTTAACAAACCCTGAGTACAAAAGTACTCCACAAGACTTAACCGACAAAAAGAGAGAAGACTCAGGAATGCAAGCTCAGGGGATTCAAGGTAAGGCTTTAGCAAGAATCAAAGTCTTTTGCAGAAAAGCTCACTAATAGTGAATCCTTACTTTCAATTTTTTAAACTCGTCATTATTTATGACTATCAACTAGGTGAACCTATACTATAGCATTCACTCCTTAACATTCATCTCAAGATTCCAAAGTTTCATCCATTAACTATGATGTAGTTGCGGAGGTCAAATCTCCTTGTCCGAGAAGCAGCGGTGATTCGAATCGATTATACCCAACTGGGGATTCCTAACCACATGACATATGCAAGACCCAAACCTACATATATCAACCTTCACTCAGATCCTCCAAAACGTGACTGGGTCTAGTGCCACCTGAGAGTATAGTACACCTCCAGTCCAACCCTTGGCCATGAGGGTACACGCTACTCTCACCATTCTCCACTCCCAGTGCGAGGTCCACCGTTCACATGATAGCATTACCGAGGTCTTAGGCTTACCGGAGCATGCGGTCAGTTACAAAGTCTTGACCAAATGAAACTACAATGGATGGTCCTTAACTGACACAGTCAAAGACACTACATTGGGACTCCTTTCTCGATGCAAGTCCACCGACCGGTCTCAGATTATTATCATTATTATTCATTAAGTTGTTTCACAACAACCCTTCAAACTTGGTTACACATTTTTAAAGTTTTGTCATTTAAGCAGGGCTAAGCATACTAAGCATTTTTAAATAAAATAGTATCAAGGATGATATTGAAGTATCAAGAATGGTGATACATCAATTAGGTTATCACTTAACTCCTATCACCTAATGCAACAAAGCATACGCATAAGTAATGTAAACTTTGTAAACACAAGGAAAGGTTTAATGCATCCGGGGCTTGCCTTGGTCGACGAGAATCTCAGGTTCGGGGTTAGTCCCACAGATATCAAACCCAATCTCAAATGACGAAACTCCTTCGGGGTTTGGTTCGACGTTCGACTCTTCGCTTTCGGTCACTACATGAGATATGATATCCTCGACATGATATGAACGATGCTTTGATGATGATGAAACAATGTTAAGTAGTCTTGAGTACAACTTTCCTTCATAATACAATTGCAAGCTAACAAAGCCAACTAACCCTAACCTAGGGTTTCATTAAGTTAATAACAACATTAATGACTTTGATTACCTTTATGAAATAACACAAATTATTTCTTAATTACAGGATTAATAAGAACGCAAACAACTTAGTTTAGTGCCAAAGATCATTAAGTGTTAATGACCCAAGGTCAACACCCAATCACAAAGTTAATGAACCCTAAATGATTAAGCATTAATTAATTGAATAATGAAATAAATAATTAAGCCTAAATTAGGTATAAAATTAACTTTGTTCAATTAAGCTCAAAATTTTATTTTAAGAAGCTTACATCATAACTAAGTGGCAAAACAATTTTCACAATTTTTGGATATTTATCTTAGCCTATAAAAATCATAGAATTCTCATTTATTAATTAATTGAGCTAATTTTAATACATGCAAAAAATACTCAAATTCACATTTCATATTTTTCTTACATAAAGCAGGGCATGAAAAGCCTACACAAAAATTTTCAAAATTTTACTAGCATTAATTATTTAGTTACAAATTTTACAAGATTCATCATATAATGGATTTTTAGAAAAAAGAAAAAGAAGAAGAAACTCTCCTTCACTTCGGCCGGGCCCAACAGCGGCGGCCTAGCTCCTTATCTCCTCTCTCTCCCTCAGCCAGCCCAGCTCTAGGCCACAGCCCAAGGCCAACTGGCGGCCTAGGCCTGCCTCTGCTCTTCTCCCCGCTCCCGACGTCGACCAGCGCCGGCGTCACTCCGGCCATGGAAAGCATCGCGACGGTGGGGTCACGGGTGACACCGAGCACTCCATTGGTCTTCTCTTCTCCTTCCACACCTCGGGATACCATCTCCCTGAGGCGTACAACGCGCACCGTGATGACGATGGCGGCACTCGGATCTTCGACGAGGTCGCTCCGTCGATAGTCGGCCTCTCCGGTGACGACGTCGAGCTCAACACGTTCCTCACATCTTTGTCTATAGTCGGCCTCTATGAGGTTAATTGGGCGAATTCGAGCACGGAGCTTGCTTCTCCTTGTTCATGGTGGCTTGGCAAGCGACTGCTCACCGGCATGGCCGCGTTCCGACCTCGTATGCTTGGTAGAGATAGAACTACCACATCTAGCGCGCTTAAGGACTCACCGTGACTTGAACACGATGGCAAGATGGCTTCGACAAGCGGTGGGTTGCGGTGGTCATCATGATCAACAGCTTCGGTGGTGAACTCCAATGACCCAGCTCCGTTCTAGTGCGTCGGCTTGTGTGCTGTGAAAAGGTATGAGAGCATGAGCATTAAGGTCATAAGAGGAGCTGCAAACACACAACCGATGGAAACGAAGAGACACAGTGGTGGCCTAGCCACGGCAAGGTGCTGACGGTGGCGCTATGGAACTCCGAAGAAGAAGAAGACCTCACGCAGTCACGCGGTTGATAAGGGCAACGAGTGGCGGTGCTAGAGGGCTTGAGAGATACGCGGTGATGAGGCGAACTCGGTGGCAAGGTGAATTGGGCGGTGGTGCTATGAGGAGGGTGAATTAGAGCTTTGAGCTCCGGCGGTCATGGTTGAAGTGAGCAGAGGAAAGGAGAAGGAGATAGCCGGCTCTGGTATTTTTAAGGCGAGGGCGAGCAGCTTCTAGGCGGCCAGCTCTAGCTTGTGACGCGGCTAGTCAAGCTGCTGCGTGTCCATTCACGAGCAAGCAGTGGAGGGCGGCAAGCAGGAGGTGGTGACGTCAGTGAGCAGAGAGGAAATAGAGAGGTAAGGGCTTGAAACATTGCAACATGTTTCAACGTTTCAAGGAAAGAATAGCAGCTCCCCTCCTCAATCTGATCAAGATACAAGCAGAATTAGGTCAAGCTCCAAAAAGGAAAGTTGCTCAAAAAGAAAAGATCTACAACTTTGTTTTTGGAAGAATTTTTAAATTCTTTCTGGATTTTGAAATGTGAGTTCAAAATCAAAAGGGGACAAATTCTAGAACTTGGAAAAATCAAAATTACTTTAAATTTTACATGGAAACTTTGAAAACTCAACACCAAAGTTGAACATCTTGACTAGACCTACAACTTTTCTTTTTGGTTCACCCTCAAATTCTTTTTAAGGGGTAAAAAGGGACATTCTGAATTTTAGGGTTTTTTATTCAAAGTCAAACTTGTTTTGATTTCTACATTAATTGGTGATTAGTTAGTGATCACAACCATCATCCAAATGTACCATTGAGTCAAATAACACTTGACCTACCTAATGCCACATTTGTTTGAACCAATTTGAATTAATAAATTCATTTTAATAAACCTCAAATTTGAATTCAAATTTGAATTAGAAAACCTTGGGCAAGTTTTGGAATCCAACTTCAATTCCAGACTTGAATATCATTTTCAAGGGTTGCACTTGAGTTTATCCCCTACACTTGACACTAGTGTAAAGTACACCTTTACATATCAAATTACATAGGGCATAATCTAAGTATTTAAAATGGCATTCAAAACTAGGGCTTTGGATTCAAGTCAAACATCACAAGAACTCAATCAACCTAAGGAATGTAAACTTGTTTTAGTTGATGCACATCAAGGTTGACCTAAACATGAATGTTTTGCAATACATATGATGGCATGGCCAGTTTTAGCTACCATAACACCAGGGGTGTTACAGAGAATATAGAAGATAGTCTTTCGGCAAACATTGAGAGCCTGGCAAAGCCCAACGCTAACTGGTCAGCGAGGCCAAGCGGTGATGAGATGGGCTAGGTGGAGGAGCTGCTAAGCATTCTTATGTTCATCAAGAAAATTTGTACCCCTTCTTTTGATGCTTTTGAATGCATACCTTCTTTAGGTGCTTCTAGGGGATCCATTGTCATCTGGAAATCTTCTCTTTTCACTGGCACTAAGATTTTTCATAATAACAACTATCTTTCTCTAGAGTTTTGTTCTAAGCACAATAATGACATTTGGGTCCTCTCTAACATTTATGGTCCTTGTACCTCATCTAGTAAAAGGTATTTTCTTAGCTGGTTCAAGAATTTTCAAATGCCTGACTTGACTATTGGTTATTGATGGGAGATTTTAACCTATACAGAAGTCTAGCTGATAGGAATAAACCTAGAGGTGACCACACTGAAATGTACTTGTTTAATGAAGCTATAAGTGCACTAGGTCTTATTGAATTGCCCATGAAAGGTAGGAGGTTTACTTGGACTAATAAGCAACTTGCTCCACTTCTAGAAAGGCTAGATTGGTTCTTTACATCTGCTAATTGGACAATCTCCTACCCTACAACTTTTTTCTACCCTCTAGTCATGGAAACCTCTAACCATGTACCTTGTGTGATTTCCATCTCCACTTCTATCCCCAGGAGAAATATATTTTGTTTTGAAAACTTTTGGTTGGATCATCATGACTTTATGAATGTTGTTCAGCAGGGTTGGGTGGCTCCTATTTACATCACAGATGCTGCAAAAGTCATAACTGTAAAATTCAAAAACCTGAGGAGAGTTTTAAAGGACCGGCAAAAAACCACTCTCCAGCCTCATATTGGCAATTGCTAATATCAAGCTAACCCTTTCTTTTCTACTGTTCATTGAACAATTCAGGGACTTAACCATTCTAGAATGGAACTTCAAATCCTTGCTGGAGGAAAAACTCACTTCTCTCCTACACCAGCAGCATATCTATTGGAGGCAAAGAGGGTCTATCAAATGGATCACATTAGGTGATGCAAGCACAAAGTTTTTTCATGCTAATGCTACAATCAAATATAGGAGAAATCTCATTATAGCTCTTGAAGACTCATCTAGTCAATTGGTCACTGATCACAAGGACAAGGCTGATCTTATTTGGCACTCCTTCAAGGAAAAACTGGGAGTATCTTCATTCACTGGCATCACCTTCAATTTGTCTGATCTTATCCAATCTAATCATGATTTGTCCTCCTTGGTGACCCATTTTAGTAATGAAGAAATCGATTTCATGGTTAAAAGTCTGCCTTCAGATAAAGCTCCTGGCAAAGATGGCTTTAATACTAATTTTATTAAAACATGCTAGCACATCATCTGCAATGATTTCTACAAACTTTGTAATTATTTCTACTTGGAAAATGTTTGTATGCAGAGTCTGAATGGATCTCATATTCTTCTAGTGCCAAAAAATGACAATGCCATTAGAGTTTCCAATTTTAGACCCATCTCTCTCCTGAACACCTCCATGAAGGTCATAACAAAGATTCTTACAAATAAAATTCAATAGATTATTCCTAGGCTCATCCATACAAATCAGTATGGTTTTATTAATGCAAGATCCATTCAGGATTGTTTAGCATGGTCCTTAGAGTTCCTGCATTTTTGCCACCAATCAATAAGGGAAATCATTATACTGAAACTGGACTTTGAAAAAGCTTTTGACAAAGTTGAGCATGAACTAATGATACAAATCATGGTAAACAAGGGCTACCCTAAACTTTGGAATAAGTGGATGAGAATGATTTTTGCATCTGAAACTTCTGCAGCTCTACTAAATGGTGTTCCTGGCATGGTTTCCCCATGCAAGAGGGGAATGAGGCAAGGGGAACCTTGTCCCCTCTTCTTTTTGTTCTTGTAGCTGATTTTTTACAAAGTATCCTCCATTCAGCTCAGCAACAAGGTCTTCTATCCCCACCTGTGCCACTACCTCATGACCATGACTTCCCTATCTTGTAATATGCAGATGATACTTTGATCTTCATGCAAGGGGATGCAAGGCAATTATTTTTCTTGAAAGCAATTCTCAATTCTTTTGCTGAGTCAACAGGCCTCAAAGTCAACTATGCAAAGTGTAGGGTTATGAGGGTGCTACACTAGCCATAAAATCAAAATTTTGACCTCATAAACCAGGATCTACTGCTAGTTATAGGTTACAGAATTATCACTAGACACGCAGGTGCAGCGGAAGCGACTCGATGTAGTCGAACGCATCGTAGCAGTGCTGTGCAGTTGCGTGGTCATCTGTCAGTTCACCCTCTGCTCATGGATCGTTCCTCTCATGCGGTTTGTCCTTGTGCTCCAGATGCAGCACCTCTAATGTATCCCACACGTACGGGGAGGAAGCGTTGCGCCTCCGGACTGCTAGGTCCGTGAGGAGCAGTAGGCGTGAGTGTGGGGGGCGACGGCGGCTGCCCAATGGCATGAGTCACCTAGCCATGCCCCCTCCCTCTCTTATATAGGCGCCTCTAATCAGCCCCAAGTTGGAGTCCCAATTATAAAACCCTAAGCCTAGTCAAATTCGGGTCCAACCCGAATTAGGCTTCCAGCCCCTTAAGCGTGCGACCCTATGGGTTCATGCACACGTAGACATGGCCCGAGTACTTTTACTCGACCATTAGTTGATAGCGGTCTCTAGCAAGACATGTCAACTCCTATGTGTATGCAAAGATCATATCAGACGAACTACCACAAACCATATACATGTTATTCCTTTTGCCACACGATATTTGGTCCAACTCATAGGTTAACACTTAACCTAAGCACGGCCATGCATTTGTTGATCCAATCATTAGAATGTTCCATTGATATCTCTCTCACATAGAGAGGGGTAAATTCCATCTTGATTGTCTATGTCTCACAACATGTTTCTTGACCAAACCCGAAGACCACCTTTATAACTACCCAGTTACAGAGTAGCGTTTGATAGTTCTAAGTAGGTCATTTCACATCCTGAGTACATACAACAATCTCAGGTCTAAGGACATAACGTACATGATGTGAATCGAGACAATAACAACATCTCACATTAGGTCAGTCCAGCCTACATGTCACACATGTGCCCACATTATTAGTTCGACATCTCTATGTCTATGACTTGTGAAACATAGTCATCAACTAATAATGTGCTGATCTAATATTCATGTGCATCCTAACATGAACTCCGAACAGGGACCATTATAGAATAACCATACAAGTAAAAGAGTTTCACAAACAATTCACATAATTGCTAATCAATACAAGTTGTCTTTAATGGATATTCAATGGACTCATAATATGTCATGGATACAAGGCAATACAATCATCTCTATGATAACCTCTAGGGCATACTCCCAACACAAAGTCCATGCTGGTACCTATTAATGTCAATGAAGAGAGATTTAACCTTTTGGCTCAGACATTTGGTTGCTCCAAAGCTACTCTGCCCTTTTCCTACCTTGGTTTACCCCTGAGCTTAACAAAGCCAACAATTGCTGATTTTTGGCCACTAGTTAACAAATGGGAAAGAAAGTTAAAAAGTATCTCATCCTTTTTAAGTCAACAAGGATGTCAAGGGCGTTGGTGCTCAAGGTCACCAGCCCTCAACTACAAAGCTCATAGCTTGGGTTGGTAATGGCGTGGGGTTTATTCCCTAGACGCCCTATGTTGAAGGAGATGAGATTGAGATGAAGGGGATGAGATTAAGAGAGAACAGGGAGATTAGGAATAGGTTTGTTCATTACTTGATTCAATCTCAACTAGTTATAGGGTATACATAGAGGAGCTCAGCCCCTAGGCGCCTAACATTGGCTCCTTGTTTCTCTCCCCAACATTAACTCTAATCTCTCATTAACCCTAATCTATTCCCTAGACTCCAATTGTCATAGATTATAGCTACATGCTCCTCTACTACCATGCTCCTGGCAGCTGCATGCACCTCTACTGCTGTAGCCATAGCTACTAATCCCCAACCATCTATTAATTGCTATTGATCACAGCTGCATGCGCATGACATCTTCCCCCCTCGATGAGCAGCTCGTCCTCAAGCTAGAAGGATGGATAGCGGTCGAGGAAGCCGTCCATGTCTTTCTAAGTGGCCGATGCAGCCGGTTCACCTTTCCAGTGCATGAGAACCTGGCAAACACCCCGTACGAGGCGCGTGCGGGCAGCACATTCTAGTTCAAGCACCGTATCATCATGGTCGGTGTCACAGGGTCAAAACCATGACAAGCATGTTGTTCGAGTTAGTGTCAGAGTATGGGTCTCCAGTGAATCAGGTGGACTTAGGAACACAAGAATCACGCAAAGAAGACGCAACATTTTATCCTGGGTCAGGCCAATTTGGTCCCTACGTCTAGTAGCTGATGATCCTTATACTAAAGAGCACCCAAATTTGGGGGGTTACAACAAAGTGTAAAGGAAGAAGATTTGGTAGGGGGTTAGCTCGGTACTAATCCTAAGGTTGCCTCACCACCGGTGGTGCCTTTCCCCTCGTCGGAGAGGAGGAAGACGACAGGATGCGGTGGAGGAGAGGCTCTCGGTGCCCCTTTCCGGGTTGCCTTGCTCTCTATGCAGAGCGGAGGCTGATGGAATGGAGTGTCTAGTGACCGAAATGGGATCCTCCCCCTCTAGGTTTGACCGTATCCCTTATATAACGAGATAGGTCAGGTACATGGTGGCTTGGGGGTTTAGTCTACGGTCTACGTATTCTGGAGTCCAGGAGGGTCTTGCAGCGATGCGTCGTGGACCGTGGCGGTGTCTTGGAGCCGAAGAAGCCTTGGGCGTTGTCTGGCTGCTCTGTTCTAACACTCTGCGTGTTAGGCGGTGTCAGCTTAGATCGGCCTCCCCCAGGTGAGACCTTCTACAGTCTTCTTGGTGGCGAAGAAGGTCGGCTCCAGGGGTTGATGTGCGGGCCTAGAAGCCCATGAGCCCTCGGAGGCCGTGGGAAGCTTTGTCTTCTTATGTCATGCCCTGGACATGACCCTATCGAAGGAGCAGCTGGCAGGGCCGCGCCTAGGGAGTGGCACGGAGGAGCCCCCAAGCATTGGTAGCTCGGGACCTGTCTTCTTGTGCCCAGGCCTTGGCTAGCGTCGTGAGCTGGGTAGGAGCCAAGGACCGGGCTTGGTCATGTCAGAGATCGGGAGTCCAAGGCTCAAGGAAGCCCCTGAGCCCCAGGCGAAGGTTGCGGTCGAGTCAGGCTCGATCGGATCTCTTTGCCAGAGAGTGCGTGCGAGAGTGCCTGATGGGCATAGCCCCTGGTTGATCCTGAATGGGTCGGTCGGGGGGTCTTCTTCGTTCGAGAACCATTGGACCTGAGGCTTAATATACCTATATTTTAGGATCTCGTCAGTGGGTAGGTGGAAGCACTGGTGGTGCAGCTGGAGGGGTGCCGATGAACTTCTTCAACCAGCAGACCAGATGTTCCTTATGCCAAAAGGACATGGTGAAGGCCGCAAAGGCCCATAGGATAGAGCCGAGTGTGGTGAGCCATTGGGTACCTAGCACCATGTCGTACCCTAGCAAAGGGAGCACGAAGAAGTCAATAGAGAATTGGTTGCTGGCGATGGAGAATGGCACCCGCCTATACACGCCTGTGCATGGCATGCACTCACCATTAGCCATTGTGTTAGATGCAGAGCTGCAGCAGACCAGGGGGTGACCAGTGTGGCTAGCAACTTCCTTAGCGATGAGGTTTTGAGTCGAGCCCGAGCCGATGAGGGCGTGGATGTTGATGTCACCCAGTCGGAGGCACACCAGCATGGTGTTGCTGGTGTGGACGCCAGTGATCACGTGGAGCGATAGCAGCGGTTTTGTAGTGTCGGAGTCATCGGGGTGGCATCATGGTCATCATCCGCTACCACTAGATCCAAACACCGTGATGGTGGCGACTATGGCAGTCGCGGCAGGTGGCAGAGCTGGAAGAGCGAGACGTGGTGGAGGCACCGGAAGGAGGCCCTGCTGCTAGTACGGTCACTTGGTGGTGCGGGAGGCAGCACGATAGTGCATACTACTTGTGGAGCTCCATCTTGCGAGCGAAGCTCATGGCGACAATGAGTGACTGGGAGTCGTGGAGATCGACATCGAGGCTAAGAGGCAGCTGAAGCCTAGCGGTGAAGGCTTGGACCCATTGCATCTCCAAAAGCGCGCCCACGTGGGGGAGCGGGGCCTCAAACTAGCCCTGGTAGTCGCTGACAGAGCCGGTTCGCTTGCAGGCCATGAGCTCACCCAGCGGGTTGGAGCGGATTGCAAGACCGAAGCGGAGATTGAGGAGCTCGGTGAAGCGGCGCTAGGACAGAGTGCCTTCACACCTTGTTGGACATGGAGGAACCGCATATGGGCGCCACCTTCTAGGTTGTAGGAGGCCATCCAAACCTACTCCTCGGCTGCAATGTGTTGTTTTTGGAAGTAGGACTCGTAGCAGTTGATGAACGCTAGCAGGTCAGACTTGCCGTCAAACTTGGGGAAGTCCAGCTTCTGGCAACGGGGAGGCCAATCACCTTGTTGTTCACCGTTGCCCGATCCCCTAGAACCAAAGAAGCATGCCGCTGCTGGACGCTCATGCTGCAGAGCGGCAACCTACCCTTGCAAGGCACTGACGGAGGCAATGAGGGTTTGGATGAGTTTGGCCAAATCGGCCATGGTGGGTTCAGCCATGGTCTAGGAGATAGAGGCAGCGGAGGAGGAAGGTGAAGATGGTGGTGCGGCGGTGGCTACTGGTGGAGGAGGCATAGGGATGGATGAGGATCGACGGAAACCCAATACCAGGTTGTCAAGGGCGTTGGTGCTCAAGGTAGTGCCCATCGACTACGAAGCTCGTAGCTTGGGTTGGTAATGGCGTGCGGTTTATCCCCTGGATGCCCTATGTTGAAGGGGATGAGATTAAGATGAAGGGGATGAGACTAAGAGAGAACAAGGAGATTAGGAATAGGTTTGTTCATTGCTTGATTCAATCTCAACTGGTACAGGGTATAAATAGAGGAGCTCAGCCCCTAGGCACCCAACCCTGGCTCCTTGTTTCTCTCCCCAACATAAACTCTAATCTATTCCCAAGACTCTAATTGCCATTGATTACAGCCGCATGCTCCTCTACTACCGTGCTCCTGGCAGCTGCATGCACCTCTACGGCTGCAGCCATAACTACTAATCCCCAACCATCTATTAATTGCTATTGTATCACAGCTGCATGCGCATGACACAGGTTGTTTACAGATGACAAATGCTATTATTAGTGCTCTACCCACTTTTACCATGTGCACCTTCCTTCTTCCTAAAACTGTAATTAAACAGATTGACAAATTTAGGAAGCATTGTCTATGGAGAGGTTCTGATCCGAATTGCAAAAAACCTCACAAGGCTGCATGGAAATTGTGAGCATGCCCAAAGAATATGGTGGTCTTGGTGCTCTGAATCTTTACACTCATAATGAAAGCTTGCTGATAAAGCATCTTCACAAATTCTTCAATAAGCTTGACATTCCTTGGGTGCAGCTAGTGTGGAATTGTCATTATCCGCATGGTGCCTTACCAATCAATAATAATAGAGGTTCCTTTTGGTGGAAGGATATTTTAAAGTCCTTGGTCTCTTTCAAAGGTCTGGCTTCAGTTATCGTATCTGATGGTTCAACTTGTTTGTTCTAGAAGGACATTTGGAATAACAATCTTATGAGTTCTATTTTCCCTGAGTTGTTCTCATTTGCAAGAGCACAGCATATTTCAGTGCAGTCATTCATCTCCACCAATGATAGGTCTGAATTGTTCCACCTTCCTCTGTCAACCCAGGCCTTTGATCAATTTCAGCAGCTTGACTCCTTTCTGGATGAGTTTCATCTACAAGATGGCAATGATTTGTGGACATATATTTGGGGTTCATCAAGCTTTACATCAAAGAAAGCCCATCTGCAGCTCATATTACAGACAGGTACATCCAGTTTATAAATGGCTCTAGAAATCTTACTGTCAGCCAAGGAGGAATTTTTTTTTCTGGCTCCTGTTGAAGGACAAACTCAACACTCGTGAACTTCTTAGAAGAAAAGCTACGGAATTGGAAAGTTACAATTGTGCTCTATGTCACCTGGACTCTGATGAAACTCTTATGCACCTTTTCTTTTCATTGCCCATTTGCAATGAGTTGTTGGAATGCCCTGGGCCTTGCTCCTTTTGTGCAGAGTGAGCTACTACAAACCATTTCTGTGTTCGAAGATCTCATTCATCAACCCTTCTTCATGGAAATCATAATCTCCATGTGCTAGGCAATCTGGACTGCTCGAAATGATTTGATCTTCAGGAATCTTCAACACTTGGTGGGCTCAACCAAAGCTATATTTAGAAGGGAGTTGGCTCTAGTTAAGCTACGAGCCAAGAATAAATTTCAACCAATGTTTGATTTATGGCTAGACAACTTTGTGTAATAGTCTTGATTTTCTTTGTTACTCTCTTTGTTTCATGAAACTGTAATCCAGGACTGTACTTTTTCAAAAATTTAATAAAATTCCAGTAGGGGACGACCCCTCCTGTTCCATCAAAAAACAACTTGCTCTATGACCGGTATAAGTTACGAAAATGATTATACTAATTTATGAGATTATTGTAACTCCCCCTTATGTGATTTACTATAACATATTGTAAATGTCACCATGAGTTACAGTAACACATTTATCATAAATATCTGTTCGTTTTATCGTAAATTAGTACAAATATTATCATAAATCAGGGTGGCCATCTTATCTTACTGTTACTAATTAGAGACGAGCACGACTGTACCAAAAAATACTAGTTTTTCCCATTTAATTAATGCTAGTTAGCAAGAAATGAAGTAAACCAAGAAGGCCTAAAAGGGAGCTCTCAGTTTTGGCAGCTCCAGCTCCGCTGTGCTCGCCACCCGTCTGCGCCGCACGCGCAACTGCTGCCGCCTGCACGCAGCCTGTGCCTCGCCTGCCCGCAGCGCGTCCGCCATGCATGAAGGCCGCGTGCGGCAGCCCACACGTGGCCCATGCTTTGCGCGCCTGTCCGCACTGCCGCACGCACGTGCCGAGCCGCACTACCGCTTGCCCTCAGGCGAAATGAAGGTGGCTCTCTCTCCCATGTGCAGGTCGTGGCGAGCGATGGCCCCTTTGCTGACTCCGGTAAGGGCACACCCAACGGGGGCATACATCCTTGTTAGCTTCAGTAAAAAGCAGTGATCCACGTATGTATCAACCGGACGAAGCCACAAGACTCATAGTGCACAGTAGCTGCAGCTCTTTTCTTGTCATATGTCATGTCGCTTTCAATGTTCTCTCTCCTGTCTTCTCCCCTCTCCCACTCTCTCTCATAGCAACGTCATGGCCCCCCACCAAACTGTGTTGGGGCATCTGCTAGTTCTCTCGCAACGCGTGCTTCGTTGTACTCCCTCTGTCCCTCTGTCTTTGTCGTTGTAGGTAGCAGTTGGGTTCATCAAAGACTCTGTGAACAAGGACAGCAGGGGCGTCCAGGTGCAGAGCAAACGCACTGAACATAGACGTTCAAATCCTATCCCCAAACGACAGTCAACGCGGGACGGAGGGAGTATGCTCTGCAATTTCGTCAAGTGAAACCACCGGCTCCTCTGCAAGACGCGGTCAGACTCTGCGGGGCAACTCACTGGCATGACATGGAAGCTCGGTGCTCGCGTGGATGTTGGGGCATACAGCCAGCGTGGTGCATTGGGGCTGGCCTAAGCCTTCCCCTCCCTCCCCGCTGGAGCGCCAGCCTTGGCGGCCCTCTTCTCTGGGCTTTGCACCAATTCTCCAACAACAAGACAGAACTGTAGGAATTGTTTGCCAAGGTGTGGGTAAGAAGCTGTTATCCGTCACGCCGTCCAACAACCTGACTGCCCACATTAATAAACTGGCTACCAGTGGCGAGTATGTCACACATCTCTCGGTGTTGTTGACGCGCAAGGGAGTCCTCAACCCGGCCCCCTTTGTATGATCTTAGACCGGGGCTTCCCAACCACGCTTTCAGAGGAACTTTTGTAGCTCATCATCTGTAGACACCTCCCATTTTGTCTTGGCTTCATATTTGTCGCAGGCATAAAGTTCGGTACTCCCTCCATCCCTAAAATAACTTCATTCTTTTTTAGAGTTTTCATGAAACAGTTCATTCTAGCTGGTCCACTAGGCGATTAGACGAGTTTGCCCCTACGGCCCTCTTTGTTTCCAGCGGCCAGCGCGGTCATTAATGCGTATAAATAAATATTGTCACTAGTAGAGAATAGACTTCCCTCTTTGGCTAGCTTTAGTCTCAGCCAGGATTGGACTCTAGAGTAATAAGAGAATTATTCACGGTTGGAGCCACCAATCAGGACTAAAATCCCTAGCCCAACAGCTAGGACACCCTTTTATAGGAGGGCTCTTAAACCGGGACTAAAGGTTACTCTTTAATCCCGGTTGGAGCCACTAATTGGGACTAAAGGTCCCGCCGTCTTTTTATTCTGGTTGGTGGGTCCAACCGGGACTAGAGGATGACCTTTAGTCCCGATTGGCTCTACCAACCGGGACTAAATATCCAAACTATATATCTTGCTTCCATGATCCCCCAGCCCGAGCCATCCAGTTCAATTATTGGTCTTGCCTGTGCGCGTATGTTCTTGGCTTCTTGCTTTGGTGAGCAAGTTCTTGCTCTCGGCCTCCTACTAGCTCTTGTGAATATCTTCAATCCTCCATCCATTATACTTTCTAAAGGTTAGCAACTTCATCTTCTAATCTTTATTGTTAATAATATAGCTCATATCATGGTTCCAAAATAAATAGAGAAATTTGTGGTTATTTAGATTATGAATAATAATGGTGGTGGATTTTATTTTTATTTATATATCATTTCTACGTAACCTTAAATATTTGTAATTATTTCTAGATCTTTGTTAGTAACATTAGTTCTTCATGATCATTTCTACTCTACGTAACCTTAAACATTGGATTAACATGTTAGCTAGGCTCAGAACATGATCATATTGCTGTCATTCAAATCAATGCAGGATAGAAGTTCGATAGATGGTGAAATTAAAGAGGGACACATTTATTTTACTTTTTTACTAATATAAGCAGTGTCGATGCATTGTAATGGAAGGAAGAAAAAATATTTCAAACGTCTGCAGAAATAGGAATGGAGAATGCACCACTGTATATCTATTTCTGTTTTCCCCTTTAGTTAAGATTTAAGAGTTGTAATTTCATATTTAATGTTTATATATATGCATATCGTCTTATGATGATTATGAGTACATAATATGTCAGTGTTGACATTGGAGATGATCCAAATCACACACCAACAGGGCTAGCACGTCCAAGGGGTTGCAAATCAACCCACAACCAGCAAGAACGTGAGCATGATCAACGAAACTGATCTAGAGACTAGTTTGGCCAACGTTGAGTTCGTTCTTGGCTCTATAGACTCCCGAATTTCTCGTGGGAAGACCCATTGGGCAGGAGCACATTGAGGTTGCCTTAGGACCAGCAAGGCCGCCTAAAACGCTGTCAAATCTCGCCAGAAGACGTGACGAACAGCAAGGGGTTGGAAAAAGAGGGTAAAAGAGTGTTTGTAGATTGATTTTGATGATTGAATAGTTGGGAACTCAATCTCAGCCGTGATTCTCTCATATATATATATATAGAGGGTGATGGTCTTATCTCAGTAGAGAACAAGTCCAAATCGCAATCTCCAAGTTTCTCACATCCAAAACATGCCAAAACCGACTTTTGGGTGTAATCGAGTTGGTTTTCAAGAGGAGTCGGCTTTGCCGACTGGGCATTGCGGGTTTGGTCAGCCCCCGTGGGCTACTTCAGGGCCAGTCAAATTAGCCGACTAGGACAGTCGGCTAAGCCGACTGTTTTTTTGGGGAGGTGAGCTGGCCAAGCTGACTGGGCAAATCGGTTTAGCCGAGTGGCCTGGCTCACCTCGACTTGCCATCTTCTCCGCGTGATTTCTTCGATGTTTCGTCGCGCCAATTGACCTCTGATATGTCCATGATTCTTATAACTTACTGGTAATGCCAAAATCATCTTGAGACAATTTTGAGTGTCAACAATCGGTCATAATTTTGAGTGTCAACAATCGGTCGAATTAAAATGGATCCTTGAGTGATTTTTCGCCTTACTGTAAAGCATGCACATATTTGCTCATAAATATATCATCTTTCCCTAAGAGTAACTCCAGATGTTTTTCTGTAATTAACTTGCTAAACAAATAAATTTAGCGAGTTAACAAAATAATTAGCAGCCTCAATTTATTTCCCTCTCTAATAGTTTTATATATTATTTTTCTAACGATTTTGTATTGGAAATCCTAAACTATTTCTAACCAATCAAACATCATGTAATAGTTTCTTTGTCTTTTATTATTTTCTCACCTAGAACCCTTTATATTTTCTTTATTTACTCATGCGTCCAATTTACTCCGATCTCCTGAGAAAAACACAAGATGAGGAGCCGATATGGAGTTCCTCTCGACTGCGGAAACTTACGAGTTGGAGAGAATATTTAGCAACTTTTTATTTTAAGGAGCTCTCTTTCACCAAACTATTAGAGGACACTTTCTTTTCTTTTTTTAAAAAAGAATCAAAATAGGAATTTGTTTTACAAAACTTGTGCAGATGCTCTAATAATATTATTAAACTCAGTTTTCTTCGTGCATCACTTCTTTTTATCTCCAACACGCTGCGCATGTCCCGTAGATCGTTCGGGGGTAGGAGTAGTAGAGTACAAATTAAAATCGAGACCACTATAGACTAGATCGAGGCCAAATCGAAAGTACATACTAAATCTAGGCAACCATGAACCAAGTCAAGACCAAATTAAAAGCACATACGAAATCGAGGCCATCAACCATACATATAGCCAAGAAAAAAATCAAGCACAAGAATCAAACTAAGGCCTTTTTAGTTCCAGAGATGTAAAGTTTTAGGTGTCACATCGGATGTTTCATGGGATATCAGAAGGGGTGTTCAGATACTAATATAAAAACTAATTACAGAACTCGCCTGTAAATTGTGAGACAAATTTATTAAGACTAATTAATCTATCATTAGCACATGTTTACTGTAGCACAACATTGTCTAATCACGGACTAATTAGGCTCAAAAAATTTATCTCGTAAAATACACATAATCTATGCAATTAGTTATTTTTTAGTCTACATTTAATACTCTATGCATCTGTCCAAATATCTGATATGATAGGGTGTAAAATTTTAGGGAAGGACCCAAACAAGGCCTAAGGATATTGTGGCGCTCCTCATCTTTAATTTCCTAGGACTAGGATCTGGGTATCCATACTGGCAAATTTGTTAGCGTCAGCAGCGGTGGGCAGTGCCCTAGCGCCATAGGGCTTGCCACTCCAACACTGACGTTGGGTTCCTCTGGCGACGAAGCTTGGCATGAGAGAGCCGCCTCAACACTAGCGCGCACTCGATGCCTCTGGCGACAAACCTTTGGGGGGGGGGGGGGGGGGGGGGGTTGGGGTGTGGCGCTCAGCACCAGCGCGCGTCTCGTGGCTCTCCTGGCATCGCAGGTGTTGGCCCAAGCACTTGCTGCTCTTAGGTGACAGAAAACACTTATTGCACGCTTACTTGTTGCTAAGGCTAATAACGAATGAAGTTTGTCAGCCATGCAAGAAAACTAATCAAGCAAATAAACTAATCAGAGAGATTTATGGGTGTGGCGCTCAGCACCAGCGTGCGTCTCGTGGCCCTCCTGGCATCGCAGGTGTTGGCCCAAGCACTTGCTGCTCTTAGGTGACAGAAAACACTTATTGCACGCTTACTTGTTGCTAAGGCTAAGACTGGCTGCACCGGGTCCTCTATATGGATCCTGTAAACTCATATAGCGTAAAAACATACTGCACCGGGTCCTGTATATCGATCATGTAACCGCTCGCGTTCGGCAAATTAAGAGAAACTGGCGTCGCACAGAGGACATCCGCAAAAGGACGCTAGGTCCCACGCTCGTGGCTGCTGGCGCATTCATCAGAGAGAGCAAGTGGGCAGAGGAGGGAATCTTAGCGGGTCCCACTTTTTAACACTTAAAAAAATATTATAACTCACAAACCAAAAAACCAAATTAAATTCTGATTGCACCATTAAATTCGTTTTAATAAATTCTTCAAAACTAGATCTCACGTGGATATATTTAAATAAAGTGACAAGTGGGTCTCACAGTGGATAGAGGATGATATAGAGGATTGATGGGTGTGGAAGAATTGAGTATAGAGGAGAGAATCTTGATGACTAGGATGTATAGAGGATGAATATAGAGGTCCATGAGTGCGGATAGCCTAATAACGAATGAAGTTTGTCAGCCATGCAAGAAAACTAATCAAGCAAATAAACTAATCAGAGAGATTTATGGACATTCATGCATGGAAAGAGAGATTAACAAGCTGACATTTAATTACAGAAGAGATAATTCATCAACAACAACAACAACAAAAAGTTCAAACAGCTACTCCTCCGTCTCCAAATACTTACCTTATTTTGGTGCCTATTTTACTTTTTCAGAAACCATGAAAAAAATTAAATTATTTGTTGCTGATTTATCCGTATATACCCTAATTTTAGCGGATTGGAAACTATGGCAAAAAAGGTTTTCCCAATTGTCCAATATGACTAGATCATGATTATTGTGTGCTGACGTAGAGCATTTGCAACGTGCTTTTTATAGAGTTTCAGGGCCATGCCCCGTCCATTGCGTTATAACAGGGACCAACAGTTTACAACATCCGGGTGCTAACCCAACGTTCAAGCACAGTAACAAACTCAGAAGAAAAACTCTAGAAGAAAACACCACCCACACTCACACACCGCTTACATCAACCACCCCTCTCTCATCTTCAGGAAACTGACCCACTTCCCCTGCTGCAAAATATTCTCCATCGGCAAGAAGTCCACCAAGAGATCCTTTGCTTCAGCTGGAACACCAGAGGCCCAGTCCAGCGCCAATTTGAACAAGCATTCATCACCCCTGCCTTCCACTTCTTTCAGCTCTTTGCGGTCTGGTGGCCAAAGCTTTTAGCGCCATCAACTTGATATGGAACTCCACCCTCTTCTATGCTGGACAAAGCCTTGTAACATGCCAAGGGTCATTGCCAGCAAGAAACTGGTCGTTTTTCCAAAGGGAGCCTCGAAAACATAAACTATTCCTTAATTTCCATAACCCCTGGGGCTGCAGTACAGAAAATATTCTCTACCATAAACTTCTTATTACTCAACCACATTTGCCCTATCGATAAGAAATCCAACCCTACACTTCTACCCATGATTTCGGATAAGCTACATCACAGCTGTTTGGCAACCACACGTTTAAAAAAGAGATGACCAACAAATTCAATCTCCTCACAAAACAAACGCAGGTCATGTCATCTACTTTCCTACACACGATAAGGTTGTTAACGCCTTGTTTTTAGACAACAACCATAGGAAAAATTGCACTCGGACAATAGGATGGCGAGTCTCGTCCCTCACGAGAGCTCGGGCGACGGCGACCCCCCCCAGCCGCCGCCCCCCTCCCCCACCACCACCGCCTCCCCCCTACCCCCACCTCCGCCTCCACTGCCTCCTCCCCCTCCACCCCCACCACCTCCCCTCCAAGCCCCGGCCGACCTGGTGCCGTCCGCTCGACGTCGCCTTGAAGCTCCCGACGTGCCTGCCTGCCCTCGCTGCATCACCGTGCCGCCTGCTCCGACTCGCTACGAGCTCCAGAACCGCCTGCTCTCGGACCACTACAACACGGTGGTTCCCGGCCTCCTCGCACCCTCACCAGCTCCAGCTCCGCTCTGGGTAACACCTCCCTCCCGCGAACCATGCTTCAATGGGTTTTTTTGTCTCGAACTCGTTGCACCATGTGCTCGTTCCGTGTCCGGGTCGCCTTTCTGTCTCGCGCGTTGATGACGCTGTGTTCGAGGTCTGGGTTTCTTCTCAAAACATTGCAAACATCGTCGCCATCACTGGCTCTATGCGCATCGATACCGTCCTGCTTTTCTTCCATCTTTCCCTCGTCGCAGCGCACCGTGCGTTCAGTCGTCTTCCTTCCCTCGCCCCGGCATGCACCGCCACAGTTATTGCTCAGCACTCTCCCTCACCTAACGCTTTCAATACCGTTGACTCCCACGACGGTGCTGCCCAGCTGTTCTTGGGCCTAGAGGAAATCCAGCTGGGGACTGTACCCCAAAATCTTTTGACTGTACCCTCTGAACCGATCCCCGCTCAGTGCGTTCTGTCGCCTGCTGGGGGCGCGACGCCTCATCTTGTCACCGTTAACGTGGCACGCGCACCTGGGGAACGGTCGACGTGCGGTTTCATTTCTCAGCTACCGCGGTCCTACCTCGAAGCAGCACTTACTCCCCCCGCCCCCCAGCCCATTGCCTTCAAAACCCTAAAGCCGCTATCACCAGCCAAGGGTTGTTTCGGTTGGCTTTGCCCAGGAACACACACGCACACGAACGTGAGGTGGAACAAGAACATGGTAGATTTTCCGGCGATGAACGCCGCAGCGACAAACTCGCCTGTATCTTGGCTCTTTTCTTTATTCACTGGACTTGGCAATTTTGCAGAGAGGAATACAGGGGCTACATATAGGCCACAGACTCACCAGGACCTTCATGCCATGATCCGCATGACACGCTCAGTGATGTTGAGAGCCTCTAGCTCGTTCGGACATCACGGCTTCTCCATACGAACCGGCAACCACGCACACCACTCACTCTCTCAAAATAGACATGCACACACTACTCACTCCTAACAACCCATAACTAAAACAGTCATGCACACCACCACGGACAGCTAAGATGAAACATTCCTGGCAACCTCATGCGCACACCACGGACAACCAAGATGGAGCATTCCTGGCAACCTCCATGCGCAGGACTAGTTCCATCTTGACACGGTGTGTCCGCAACCTCCATGCGCAGCACTGGTTCCATCTTGACCATGGTGTGTCCAACTGCGACGTAACACACCCTGGACACTACCATGCACCGCAGCATGGCAACATGTCATGGTTTATTCTAACAATCACCCCCTAAACCATGACACCCCCATACACCCAACCTACATGAGAGGCTTGTCGTCGACATCAGCGAGCAAAGCTGTTTCCTTCTTTTTCGCAGGGCAGTCCTTGGCCTTGTGGCCACGCTCGTCGCACTCAAAGCATCGCCCTCGGTAATGGCTCCCGTTATGCCTGCTTCTTGAGCTCGTGGTGCTGCGATTGTCGTCGACGTCGTCGTCACTGTGGTCGTCGTTCCGGCGAGCACGCCTCTCGCCGTTGTCACGATGGGTTCCCACACCAACACGCGCTCACTGCTTGCCGCCGTGCTGACGCCGGCGATTCTCCCACTGCTCCTCAGTGAACAATAGGCGCCCGACGCTGTCCGCAGCCAACTCGATGTTGCCACCGCATCACTCCTCCGCCACACGCAGCCGCCCAACTAGCTCGTCGAGTGACATTTTCTTTAGGTCGGTGAACATCTCGATGGAGCACGCAATCTAGTTGTACTTTGCTGGCACAACACGCAACATCTTCTTGACGATGCGCTCGTCCTCCATCTTCTCCCCGAGTGCGCACAGCTCCGCGGCGAGGGAGTCAATCCGCATGGCAAAGTCATCGATCGCCTCGCTGTCCTTGAACGCTGCGAGCTCGAACTGCTTGAGGAGGTACTGCGCCTTGGCCTCCTGCACGGGCTCATTGCCCATCCACAGCGACTTGATCGCTTCCCATGCGTCCTTTACGCTCTTCTTCGCGGAGAGCCCGGACTTCATCTCCGGTGGCACCCCACGCAGGATGAAGGCCAACGCCCTTCGATCCTTGCCGCGCTCGGCGTTGCCGCTCTCCACGGCATCCCAAAGCTCCATGCCCTCCATGTTAACTTGCATCTCAAGCGCCCACTCGTGGTAGTTTGTCTTCGTCAGCTTTGGGACCTCTCCCATGCTGCCGAAGATGCGCTCCACCACGGTGTGATGCGGCGAACTGCTATCACCCTTCTCACTATCACCGGCCATCTCCCTAGTGCACAAACACCTCTCGATAACCTAGGCTCTAGATACCAATTGTTGGCTTTGCCTAGGAACACACACACACACAAACGCTTGGTGGAACAAGAACACGGTATATTTTCCGGTGATGAACGCCGTGGCGACAAACTCACCTGTATCTTGGCTCTTTTCTTTATTCACTGGACTTGGCATTTTATAGAGAGGAATACAGGGACTACATATAGACCACGGACTCACCAGGACCTTCATGCCATGATTCGCATGACACACTCAGTGATGTCGAGAGCCTCTAGCTCATTCGTACATCACGGCTTCTTCATGTGAACCGACAACCATGCACACCACTCACTCTCTCAAAATAGACATGCACACACTACTCACTCCTAACAACCCATGACTAAAGCAGCCATGCACACCACCATGGACAACTAAGATGAAACATTCGTGGCAACCTCATGCGCACACCATGGACAACCAAGATGGAGCATTCCTGGCAACCTCCATGCGCAAGACTAGTTCCATCTTGACCACGGCGTGTCTGCAACTTCCATGCGCAACACTGGTTCCATCTTGACCATGGCATGTCCAACTGCGACGTAACACACCCTGGACACTACCATGCACCGTAGCGTGGCAACATGTCATGGTTTATTCTAACAGTTTCCGCTGCCCCGCAACAGACCACCTTGTGAAAGCTTGCTGCAACCCTGTCTGCTGCCGCAGGTGCCACTCCTCCGACCACCGGAGCCCCGAGTGCACAATGCCGTTCAAGCGCTTGCTCCGCACTGCCGCGCGCCGCCTCCGCACCCCTGCTACTGTTCATGACACGCGCGCACGCTCTGCGCCACCTGCTCCCTCCTCGCCGCCACCACCCTTCCCTCTGCCACCCTCGGAGCGCCCCGAGGTGGAGTTCACCTTCCCCCCTTCAACCGCTTACGCTCCTGAGAACATGGTGTCGTCCAGCTCCTCGGGACTGCCTGCTGTTGAGATCCTAACCACGCAGTCCCTCCGTCCGCTTGCTCTGGAGCCACCGCCGGCCGCTCCTCTCTGCGTCGACAGGTTCATCATCGTGGCCAGCAACTCACGCCCGACCACGCGGGCCGAGCCAACTTCTCCGCACCAGGCCACTTTTTCGCCGCCCCTGCCGTCCCAGGCTGCCACGCCATCTGTCGACCGCGGCATCCACGCAGGGGTTCATGTCTTCAGCAGCTCGGGTGAGGAGTACGCGAGCGGCAAGATGGACAGCGACACCTCTGTCGACTCCGGCTCGTCTTGGCAGGAAGGGCGCCCAAGGCATGTCGACGCCTGGGTGTCGCCGGGGCGGGATGAGCTCACTGAGCGGCTCCTGTTCGTCTTCATTGAGCCACCGGTACCGATGATGGAGGTCAGCCCGTTCATCCGCAAGGCCTTGCACTCCATCGCACCTCTCCTCCCAGTCGATCTGCTGCCTTCCTCCAGAGGCGCCATGCTCCTCTGCTGTGCATCCTTGGCGGAGCGCGACGCCTTGCACCTCCTTGGCCCTATTTTCTGTGAGGGTTCCCAGCTGCTTCTCCAGAAGCCTGAGGAAACCTCGAATCGGTTCTTCCGTATCCCCACTTGGCTGGCGTTTGTAGCCGTCATTGACTTCCCGAATGAGCACTGGTTTGAGGAGAAGATAAAGAAGTGCTTCAGCTCCTGGCAGAGGTCGACCCGGAATGCCTTACCGGGGACAACTTCTGACCACTGCGGCTCCTGCTCGAGGTGAACGACTGCCTAGAGATCCCGCGTGAGGTATGCATCTCCAGCAAGCTGGGGGTCGGCAGGTTCAGTGCGGTGGCTAGAATTGCGTCGATCCGTGTCTGGCCCAGGGAGTATCAGCTCGACAGCCACGGCAACCTGGCACGGTTCTTCGGGCCACCTGCACCGCCAGCCCACGGCCCCAGCCAGGGGCCAATGGGCCTCCTCAGCCAGCAGCAGCAGCTCCGTCCGGAACCGCACTTCTACAGCACCATGTACCCACCGCATCGCGCTCCTGCATCTGAGCACAACCTATAGTACTCCTTCGATCCACTTGGCTCCTCTCAGCCTGCTGCGCTGCCCGCGCGCCTTCCCTCCTCGGCAGTCCTAGGTCTCGCCGTCGTGTTCGCGCGCCTGCTCAACACCCCAGCAGGCCCCACTGCCCCGGTGGCACCGCCTCCGTCTCTTGCTTCGTCGGTGGGGCCTGGCTCGCCACGCCGATGCTTGAGCCCCAACATCATCACCTACCGCCACCGTCGCGTGCGCTCTGTGGCCTGCACGGCCACGCCTCAGCGCTCCAGCTCACGCATCACCGCGAAAGCGTCCTCCAACTTCGTGGACATGACCACCTAGGCAGTCCAGCACAAAGCTTTGCTCAACTCACTGTCGGGGTGCTCCAAGACGCTTAAGAAGCACGTCAACAAGAGGAACATCCTCTCGCGCAACCTCCTCCTCATTGGGGGCGCCGACCTCCACAAGTTGGTGACCGCGGACAAGCTGGGCTGCAAGAACGTCGACGTCAGCGATGTGGTGACTGAGGTGGTGGAATGATCTCGACGCGCACGCGTCCTCCCTTCGGCGGCTTGCACTACCTTCCCAACAGTCGCTGGTAGGTGGTAGCTTCATGTGGGTAGTGCACCTATCGGCTTGTTCTTCGCTTTTGTTTCCTTGTTGCCTTTTCTTTCATGTTAAGTAGAAGTTGTGCTGTCTGGGACTAGTCCCTTGAACCGGCTTGGTGTTGTAACTCTCCCAAATGACCTCGAACGCTCGCTGTTTCTTCATTGTGTCATGGAATGTACGCGGTTTGGGTGACTCTCGGACAAATGTAGCACTGTGCGCAACGTGTTTTATGATGCTAAACCCTCGATTATCTGCATTCAAGAGTCCAAACTTGCCGACATAAACCTCTTCAAAGCGAAGTCGATCCTACCCCCAAATTTCTCCTCGTCCTTTGTCCATGCACCAGCCGATGGGTCTAGGGGCGGGATCATAACCGCCTGGGATTCATCCCTTTTCACACTCTCGAATCACCTAGTCAGGTCGTACACCCTTACTACCAGCTTTGCCTGTAATGCCACCGATCTTGACTTCACAGTCACCAACACATATGGCCCATCCGATCATACGCCCTCCTTACCCTACCTTCAGCATCTGCGCGAGCTGCACCCCCTGGTCTCCGGGCCTTGGATCCTGCTAGGTGACTTTAACCTAGCTCGCTGCGCCGAAGACAAAAACAATTGCCAGTTCAACGCCCCCCTCGCTACTGCCTTCAATGATACACTTCAAGATCTCAGCGTGTCTGAGATAAACCTCTTGGATCCCCTATATACCTGGTCCAACAAGCAAACCTTCCCAATCCTAGCAAGGCTTGATCGAGTTTTCACCAACAACTAACTGAACAGCGCCTTTCCACTCACACAGCTCTCCTCCCTGCCTAAGCCAACCTCGGATCATACGCCACTACTGCTCTCCTTGTCCACCGACCTACCAAAACCTAACCATTTCCACCTCGAAAATCACTGGCTTAAACACCCCACTTTCCTTCAAACCGTTCTACCGAGTTGGCAGCAGGCACCGACTTGCAGCGACGCAACGGGGCAGCTAGTCGCGTGCATCAAGGCTACGCGCGCAATGGAAAAGGTTTGGTCGAGGTGTAACAGGGCACCACCCTTTCTAACCCAAAACTGTCAGTTCCTAATACAGCTTTTTGACTACTTCGAAGAATCGCGATCACTATCTGCGGACAAGTTTCTGGTTCGCCGTTTGGCCCAGGATAAGCTGCAAGAAGCGCTCAAGGCCAAAGCTGCCTACTGGAAGCAACGCAGCAAGCAAAAAGCCATCTGGGAGAGCGACGCCAACACAGCGTACCACCATGCTCAGGCAACTCAACGTCTGCGACGCAACTACATCCGCCTTGTCCGAGTCCAGCAGCAAGATGTGATCAGCCATGCGGGAAAGACAGAAGCACTGACAGAATATTCAGGTCAATATATCATCGGTGTCACCGGAAGCTCCGTGCAGGTTGATCTGGACCATCTCTATGAGGGAAGCTCGCAGCCGAACAGCGGCCTCACCGACCCCTTCACGGAGGGGGAAGCAAAGCTTGCAGTGCTCTCAATGAATATGAACAGCGCGCCGGGTCCATACGGTTTTGGCCCGGCCTTCTACCGGGCAGCATGGACGACAGTCAAGCCTCAAATCATGCAGTTCCTCCATGACTTCTTTCATGGTCAGGCAGACTTAGAGAGACTCAACAGATCACACATGGTTCTCATTCCCAAGAAACCAGCAGCGGTTGAGGTGGAAAGTTTTAGGCCGATTTGTCTTCAAAATTGCTCCCTCAAAATCCTGTCAAAACTTCTCACAACTAAGCTGCAGAAAGAGATCCCGAGACTCATTGACCTTCACCAAATGGGCTTCATCAGGGGAAGATCAATCTCCGACACCTTCATCCACGCCTTAGAATTGGTGCAAGTCTGTCACAAAACGAAGAGGCCAGCCATAGTTCTAAAACTCGACTTTGCCAAAGCCTTTGACACTGTCAGTTGGGATGGCATGTTCAGAGTCCTCCAGGCGCATGGGTTTTGTGACCGATGGATTCAGTGGATACATACAATTCTCAGCACCTCCAGGTCTGCTGCTCTCGTCAACAGGTGCCCGGGGCCGTGGTTTTCTTGCAAGCGTGGCCTGCAACAGGGGGACCCCATCTCCCCTTATCTGTTTCTGCTAGTAGCTGAAACCCTCCAGAGAATGATCAAGGAATGCTCAGAGATCAAACATCCAACCGATGACAGCATCCCCTGTGCCGTCCTCCAATATGCGGACGACACCCTGATCGTCCTACAAGCGTGTGTCCGTGGAGCAGCAGCCCTCAGGACGGTCCTCGACACCTTTGCAAGTCTCTCAGGTCTTCACATCAATTTCTCGAAGAGCACCCTAGTGCCCATCCATGCCGATGAGCAGGTGATCAGCGGCTGCGTCGACGCCCTCGGATGCAGACGCGAGGGTTTCCCACAACCCTATCTGGGACTGCCTTTATCGGTCAACAAACTGCCTGTTTCTGCATTCAGTCCCTATATTCACAAGGTTGATAAGTACCTGGCCTCCTGGCAAGCGAGCCTACTCAACACAATGGGAAGGACTATCCTCACGAACTCGGTTCTTGACTCCCTGTTGGTCTACTGCATGAGTTCTCTACAGATGCCTCCATCAGTGATTCAGCTCATGGACAAGAGAAGAAGGGCCTTCCTCTGGTCCGAAAACACAACAGGAACGGCGTCCTCCTCGGCAGGCTGCCTAGTGGGTTGGATCAATGTCTGCAAACCAAAGGATTATGGGGGGCTAGGCATCAAGGACCTGGGCTTACAGAACGTCTGCCTCCTGCTAAAGCTTATTCATAGACTTCACTGCCCACAGTCATCTGCTTGGGCGCAATGGGTCCAAGGCCGCGCCTCGGTGGTAACCCTCTCTGGAGACATCCACGGCGATCACTGGAACACCCTACGGTCTCTCCTCCCTCTCTATCGTGCAATAACCTCGGTCACCATTGGGGATGGAAGGTCCTGCTCCTTTTGGTCCGACGTCTGAGCCGGGGACGATGCACTAGAGGATGTCTACCCGGCACTTTTTATTCACTGCAATAACAAGGCCGCCTCAGTCAGGGAGATTTTGAATAATGGTTTATAGAGCAGCTTGGTACCCAGACTCACACCGCAGGCCACCACGGAGCTGGCCTCGCTTCAGGCTTCAGTTGCCGATCAAACGCTCAGCCCGTCACCTGACATAAGGGTGTCAATGTTCAGCAAAGGAGACCAAAACCTTGACAGCGGGGCAATTTACAGAATGCTCAAAGCCTGTGGACAGTCACAAGACCCCAAGGCAGTCTTCATCTGGCAGAGTTCAGCACCCCTGCGTGTGCAGCTGTTTGTCTGGCTCCTCCTGCAGAAGCGAATTCAGTGTCGAACATTGCTGTTCAAGAAGCACATTGTATAGAGCCTGACCTGCGAAGTCTGTCAGGCCGCCGAAGAGTCCCCAGAACACATCATGTGGGGATGCAACTTAGGCAGTGAAATATGGCAACGGCTCAACTTCCCTTTCACGGCAACGACAGACATCAGCGCCATCCACACCACCAATCCGCCTAGTGGCGTCCCAGCCCAGCAGTTCTCGGCTTTCGTCACCCTCGTCTGTTGGCAAATCTGGAAATCAAGGAATGCAGCTGTTTTCAGAAACGAGACACACTCTGCTGACCAGGTTCTGAACCTTTGCAAAGTGACTGCTGAGCAATGGCGTTTCAGGCTGTCGAGGAAGAACAAACCCATTGCTGATATCTGGTGCTCCATCTTTGCGATGGCTAGGCAAGGCCAAGGATAGCTCCCTAATTGCTACCTTCTGTTTTTTTCGGCTTGCTGGTCAAGTTCTGTGTGATCTTTTGTTATGTCTAGCTGTACCTCTGCCTAAACCTGTAAACTTCGAAATCAGCTGTTTTGGGCGAAATAAAAATGACCAGGTGGGGAACGACTCTTAGCCCCCCCCCCCCCCCCCCCCGTTGACCGTCAACAAAAAATTGCACTCTAGGTGAATTTTAAGGTTCCAAACAGCCGGAACATGAACCGGTATAATACCTATAAAATTAATATATAAGTTTATAGAGGGACTGAGAGGAGTAGACTCCATTTAAATTAAACAACCAGATTAAGGAATGGTAGAAGCCAGTTGCACCGCCTCCAACCAAAGGTTCATAAGCCGGCTATCGACCCGTCTCCAACCAAAGATTTGCATTGTGCTTTCCACAGTAGTTAGTCTTGTGGTGTTCATTAGATGTGCCAAGGAAGGAATTGATTGAGCAGCTAAGGAACTAGCGGATGATTTGGCACCAGTATTGGAGATCCCTACGAAAATAAGCCTGGTCGGCTGTGCTTATTACAGGTGTCGCTGCTGCAGCAGGAGGGAAGTCTTCGGTAGCTACAGTATTGAATAGGAGAAAATTTGCAACCACAACGGCAGCCACAGCACAAAACAGACAGCCGATCCGCGACAGTGGCTAAGCCTGTTTTTTATTAAGATGGAGGAAAAGATACCAAAAAACCGAATGATCCTTGTAAGACTAGTCTCGCAAAGATAAACAAAGTTCATGCTTAAATTAATAATTATATAAAACCAGCACCTAACATTACGACACAGCTAGCAACTAATACAAGCAACACTGCTAATCAACGCACATATATATGATATATCCACGTCCAATGCGCCTGACAAAGTTTTGATGGATTGCGCACTTCAATCAGATTATCAAGATGCCATCCTTTAAGCTACTGCTGCTCTTTGGTTTCTAGTGAAGGAATAATGTAACTGAATGGGTGGTGAACACAGCAGCAGCTAGCTGACTGCTGCAGCACAGCAAACAGGCCAAAAAAAAAACCTTTCACCTGTCTCTCCAAAGGTTGCAGACTAGCAGTGGCGCTCAACTCCGATGATTTCGCTGTCAAGGAGTACTAGACTGAGGCCACGGCTGCGTTTAGTTCCCAAATTTAGAGTGCCAAAATTTAATGTAGCGACACTGTAGCATTTCGTTTGTATTTAGTAATAATTGTCTAACCGTTGACTAATTAGGCTCAAAACGTTCGTCTCGCAAAGTACAACCAAACTGTGCAATTAGTCTATGATTTTATCCACATTTAGTACTTCATGCATGTATCGCAAGTTTGATGTGACGGGAATTTTTTTGCATAGTGCACTTTGCAATGGAACTAAACGCATCCCACGTTTAATTCCCAAAAATTTTTAAGATTCTCCGTCACATCGAATGTTTGGACACATACATGGATTAAAAAAAACTAATTACACAGTTTGGTAGAAAACCACGAGACAAATTTTTTGAGCCTAATTAGTCTATGATTAAATACTAATTGACAAATACGAACAAAAGTACTGCAGTAGCTAAAGCCAAAACTTTTCGCGAACCAAACACAGCCAGAATGACTGATCAGGGACCAACAGTTCAACACGTCTGCACAGGAACGCGTAAATGGCCCAGCCAGTCAACGATGGGAACGGGTTGGTCAAGCTTCTCTTGTCCTCATATATAGGAGTTGTACTATGTATTTTATTGAATGCTATTGCCGTTCAATTTCAGAATTTCTCGACGCAAGCTTGTCCTGCCGTGGTCCAGTCTCCGGTACACGGTACTAGTCTCGCTGGAAACTGCCTGCCGCCAAGCTTCTCCATTATTGCAGCAGTCTAGACTCTAGAACACTGTCGGCGAAAGTTCACAACCATATACTAAACCGTTCCCTTGCAATTCACATCCCAATCCCAGCTTCTCAATTTGCAGAGACGTCACAGATCCGCATAGCAACAACACAGCAAGCAGTTCTTTTGCAAGGAGCCTCAAGCAGTTCTCCAACTCGATCCGGTGGCCGTAACAGCCCAAGTGAAGTGCCCCAGGTAGCAGCAGCCAGGGTGAGATCCATCCCTGCTGAGTGCTGACTGCCTCACGGCGGACAATTGCCGGAGCAAGCCAAGAATTGTTCGTCGTTTGGAAGATGGATGGGGCACTAGCGAGTGCTTCAACAGGGGTGACGAACTCCCTGCTCGCCAAGCTCTCTGCACTGGTTGAGGGGGACTATGAGCTCCTTGGAGTCACCAAGTCCGACATCGCTTTTCTGAGGAACGAGCTCAGCAGTATGATCGCCCTGCTTGAGAAGCTGGCAGCAGCGGAGAAACTTGACGTGCAGGTACAGGTTTGGAGGGACAACATACGGGAACTAAGCTATGATATCGAAGATTGCATTGACATGTTTATGCAGAAGCTCAACCATGGCGACGCCGCCAAGGCAGGTAATTTTGTTAAGAGGATAATTGGTAAGGTTAAAAAGCTGTGGTCAGGTGTCATGGGCATAAAGAGGGGCGCCGTAGGGCGCAAGTGTCCTAGTTGGGCCTTAAGCCCATTAGTGTTAATTAGTGTCTCTCTTAGTTATTTATCTATAGGAATAGTACCATATTGTCTAGGCACAAGAGGTGTTAGTCCTATGTACCCTTTATATTCAGCCCATGGGGCACAATGGAAATCAAGCAATCAGTAATCTAATATCTCTCTCTCCCCCCAATGACTCTCAAGCGCCTAGGGCTGCTACCCTAGAATCAAGCCTGCGGCAGAGGGGTATAACCTCGCCGGAGATGACAGTTATCCCCATGGACCCAAGGTCCATGACATCTGGTATCAGATAGCCTGTCGATCCGTCCATCCTAGTTAGTACCATATTGTCTAGGCACAAGAGGTGTTAGTCCTATGTACCCTTTATATTCAGCCCATGGGGCACAATGGAAATCAAGCAATCAGTAATCTAATATCTCTCTCTCTCCCCCCAATGACTCTCAAGCGCCTAGGGCTGCTACCCTAGAATCAAGCCTGCGGCAGAGGGGTATAACCTCGCCGGAGATGACAGTTATCCCCATGGACCCAAGGTCCATGACATCAGGCTTCCAGATGGCTAACCAGATTCACGAGCTCAAGGCTCGTGTGGTCGAGGAGAGTGAGCGTCGGTTGAGATACAAGTACGACGAATCGATCTCCGCCGCGGGCAAAGTGGAGATTGATCCACGATTGCCAGCGCTGTATGTGGAAGCAGATAAACTTGTTGGTATCGACGGTCCTATGCAGAATCTCATGGATTGGTTGATGAAAGACGACTCGACGAGACAGCTTAAAGTGGTGTCTATTGTGGGTTTTGGTGGCCTTGGAAAAACTACTCTTGCGAACCAAGTGTATCACAAAATCAAGAGCCAATTTGATCGCGCAGCTTTTGTACCAGTTTCACGAAGTCCTATCATAAAGAAGATACTCCGTGATCTGCTTACAGAACTGGGTAGTAGTAAGAGTCATTCATCATCAGACGACGATGAGCGGCAACTCATAAATGAGGTCAGAGCATACCTACAAGATAAAAGGTAAGAAATACCAGCATCGTATGTCTATTTTGATAGAAATATTCAGTCTTAGGATATGAACAGAAAAAAAAGAGGGCGGATGTATAGTATACATTATCGGATTACATAAGGACTGCTCATCAGTCTGCTGCTCGCTTTAGCTACCAGTCTACCACAGTCAAGTCCAAACAAAAGATAGTACAATTGTTTGTGCTTGTAGGAAGGTACTGCAAAGAATATATTTCAGAAATACTAACGTTATAAAATTTATTTAATAAATTTATGATCAATGTTTACAATAAGCTGGTAGTGGCATATTTGAATTTGTTGTAGAATTCTGTTGTGGATCTGCAATAGCCAAGTGTCTATACAATCATATATACTAGCAATGGAAATTTGTTACTCAATCCTGTGAAACTAATGCCATTGACATTCAAATAGGTACTTAATCATTGTTGATGATATCTGGAGCACAACTGCATGGGAATTTGTTAAGTCTGCTTTACCTGAGAATAAATTGTGCAGCAGAATAATAACTACTACAAGACATTCTGATGTAGCCAGATCATGCTGCTCAAGTTATGAAGGATATATTCACAACATTCAACCTCTAAGTGACCAGGACTCCTCAATGCTGTTTTGTAACAGAGTTTTTCAAAGGCAGGCCTCCTGCCCGCCTCATCTAGAAGAAGTCTCTCTGTCAATAATAAAAAGATGTCATGGTCTGCCACTAGCTATAAATACAGTAGCTAGTTTGTTAGCTAACAGATCAAATGATATAGACCAATGGGAGCAAGTTCGAGATTCTATGGTTTCTGGACTTCATTCACAACTAGTTCGAGATATTCTCCTGCTTAGCTACTATGATCTTCCACATCATCTGAAGTCCTGCTTCTTGTATCTTTGTATATTTCCTGAGGACTGTAAGATTGCAAGAGAAAAGCTAATATGGAGATGGATAGCTGAGGGGTTCATCACAAATGAAATTGGACAAACATTGGATCAAACAGGAGAGAACTACTTTAATGATCTTATCAACAGAAGCTTGGTTCAACCTATTGATATAATGTATGATGGGATGGCTAGAGCCTGCCGACTCCATGATATGGTGCTTGATCTTATCATTTCACTTTCCACAGAGCAGAACTTTGTCACAGTGGTAGAGGGGGAGGTGTTTAAATGTTCCGCTAACAAGATTCGCCGGCTCTCTCTCCTATCCAGCTTTTTGGAAAATGATGTACTGCAGGAGATTATGAATAAGTGCTCACAGGTTCGCTCGCTGATTAGGTTCCACGTGGCAAATAAAGAAGCCCTTCATCTGCCAATATTTCATTCTTTAAGAGTATTGGTTCTACGATGTACTTGTGCCAACCTTGGTATTAGTAACCACCACATTAAAAGTATTGGGAGCTCTTTGCAATTGAAGTACCTGGAAATAGGTTGTCCTAGTATTACTGAGCTTCCAGAGAACATTGGAGGCCTGCAGTATTTACAGACACTGGACATACATGGCAGCAAAATTGACAAATTACCCCCAACCATAGGCAATTTGAAAAATCTGGTGCGTCTACTAGTTGATTTTAGCATAGAACTGCCAGATGAGATTGGCAACCTGCAATCGTTACGCATGCTGTCACATGCTTATTCGTATGGCTCTGTGAAATTTCTGGAGCAGCTCAGGCGTTTGACTAATTTAAGGGTCCTTCACATAAGACTTGGTGATCATGGCATGTGGAAGTATCAAGAAGCTTTGGAGTTATCTCTCACGGTATTGGGTAAACACGGTCTTCAGTCACTCGAGATTGACACAAATGATTACTCGACAAGTAGACTGATGGATCTATTGTGCTGCAATGCTACATCTCTGCGAAAGCTGTGCAACCAGAGTTATCTTAGTAGGATTCCGCAGGGACTGCAGTGTCTAGTGAGTCTTGCCCATCTTGATATCCGTGTTACCTGCATCAAACAGGAAGATCTCTGCATCCTTGGCGCCATTCCAACGCTGCTTTACGTCATGCTGACCTCACTGGAAGCACCTGCTGAAAGGCTTAGTATCGGCAGCCAGCAGTTCTGTTGCCTTAAGGAGTTTATTTTCAGGTCCTGTGAGGAAGGAGGGCTGAGGATGGTGGCTGAACAGGAAGCTATGCCAAAACTTAGGAGTTTGCGACTTAATTTTAGAGCAAAGGAAACAGAATCCAAAACAGGTTTTGAGTTCAACTTTGTACACCTTGCAAACCTGGAACATATCACCGCCACAATTGACTGTCACATGGCCACTAGAAGCAGAGTAGAGGCTGCAGAAGCTACCATCAGGAACACAGCCAACATCCATCCGGGACATCCTACACTACAAATCGAGAGATTTAGGGAGTACAGTACAGTGGAGGATGAGGACAGGAGGGAAATGGTTCTGGAGGTGGAAGACAGTCCAACATACGACAAAGAGGTTCAGCAAAAGCACTCAAGCAAACGCAAGTGTTGCGAGGGCCTACTGCCATACTAGTGGGATTGTGAAATAAGAAATCTAGCAGTGTTTCGTCACTGCCGTGTTCCATTCTGTCATCAAGTACGATGATTAGCTACAATCTATCATCAATAATTATGTAGGTGCATATTCTTGCTAATCTTTTGGGAACCAATGGTCAATTGGTCATCATTGTCGTTATGACAATTTGCAGTTAATTATTTTACCATAGATAGACGACATGTTTGTTATAATAAGACGTCTGTATTGAGAACCAAATGTCAGTCATATAAGAGCATTTCCATTAGTTCCCAAGAATTTCTTCCTAAAACCATGGAGTTTTTTAACTCACTAAAAAGTATTGCAAGGAATAAATAAGACCATGTCCAACAGTTTTCAATAATTCACTCCTAAAATATAGAAAATTTTACATCAGCAATCCTATACTATTTTAAAATTATTCTAACCACTTTTATATATTCTTTATCTCTAGTACATTTGCATCATGAACTATTTTCTACTGTTTATTCTTTCTCATGCTCTTTCACCTTAGACTGGGAGACTGATACGCACGTCTTCCACATGCAGATATACCCGCGCTTTTGGTGATTTTTTCCAAGTGCCAAAAGATTAGGAGATGGGATTGGAAACTTTTGGAGATAGCTTTTTTCTATTCTTGCTAAAAATCTCAGATTGCTAATTCAGCAAGAGGCGATCCGCCGCTGCGCGGTCTCGTGAGGCCACTGGCGGAGGGTGGTGGAGGCGAAGCTGGGCACTTCCCCCGGCTTCATTTGGCACCACGCTCCGCCGCTGCACGAGGCTCCCAACTGTTAGAAATAATGGGCTCTAGGCCCACATGAATACTGCAATAGCTCCAAAAAAATCTTAAAGGTCCATCCATAAGTAAAGGCATCTATATGCTTGTTAGCCCGTGTGATTGTGTCACACCCGGTTTTAAGGACAAAACCAGATATACACTATATGTGAAATAAAGATGTCAAATCTCACATATAGCTACAGATAAGTGTGTTATCAAGAAACAAATGCTTATTAAACATAACGCAATAATATAAGATATAACCTTAGAGAGCAACACAGCGGCAAGACAACTCCGAACACCGGGTGTAACCTTCACTCCAGGATCAAACTGACTGGTTGATCACAAGCCTAACAATTCCATAATCTAACAGTCTGGTACCGTTCCTGAGATGTGGGAGGAAATAGCAAGGGTGAGTCCATGTCGAACTCAACAAGCATAACATGGGGTTCATGAGGCTCAAGAGGCATGACACAGGTTTAACTGCATGTAGCTTTTAGTTGATCATATTTTAAGCAATTGAGTAGGAATAGCAAGAACAAGTAATTAATAGTGATCTCTATTCCGTAAGGGTCCAAGGCCGCTCGTGACCGTGAGCACGGCTGATATACCAGTTTTACACTCTGCAGAGGTTGTACACTTTCACTTTTTACACTCTGCAGAGGTTGTACACTTTCACTGTGAGTCGTGATCCCCATAAGCCCGAAGTTTGCAAGGCCTCAATAGGCAGATAGGTTTCACTATGAAGTCTTTCCAAGGTTCGTCTAACAAGTTAGGGCCGCTAGGTTTCTGTGGCCTGCGAATGTAGAGCCCCCCTTCCATATGGCACAATGACACGCAGCCTATACTCCATATGGCACAATGACACGCAGCCTATACTCATAGGGACAGGAGCCGCACTACACCCAACCCGGAACACACCCCTTTTGCGCCATAAAGGTAACCACTAACAAGCTAGAAAAGGTCCTCTTATATGACTAAAGCCAGAGCCATGTAGCCCTCACAGCTGTACTGTAAGTCCCGGATGTTCGCTTACAGATAAGTCCTTACGGAGAGGAATCTAGAGATAACTCTAGCCCTCTTGTTCCCTGTTGCTAAAAAGCATCTTTTAGAGTTATTGCATATATCATTAGTCAAATTACAAGATCATTGTTTATGTAAGCATTAGCCACTACCCAATGCCAATAACCCTAGGATTCAAGGGACAGGATCAATACTAAGGCATCCTTAACAAGAGACACATGCAGCATGAATTAAGTAAATTAAAGTGAATAGGTAACAAGGATGATCCCATGCTATACTTGCCTTAAACTTTAGATCCTTCTTCAATTCCAAACCTCAATAATTGCTTCTTGATCACCACATAAAGCTCACCGACTACACAAGATCATAAAAGCACCACACAAGCATTCATTCAATCATACACGAAGCAAACAATAGAAATAAATTAGAAAAGTACACCAAACATATGAAACAACGTGTGAAAAGGTTTTAAAGATGTTCTACGCGTTGCTACGAACACACAGACGTAAAGATCACGAAATTCGGATTTAAAACGTGAAAGTTATGAATTTTCTAAGATTTCCTATAGATAAATAATTACTTTAATATAAACTCGAAAATTAAAATTTTCAAACCTACTGTAATTAAAATTTTCAAACCTACTGTACAGTACTACCAACATGTAGAGCTCGCAAATACGAATCTAACGCAACTTGAACGGGTCAAATCGGAGTTAAAACGTAGAAGATATGGCCTAAACAAGATAGTGGCAGTTTTGTAAATACCTAGTTTCGAAAATAAATCAAAATCTGGTTTTTAAGTAAATACCTCTTCTTCTTCTTGGAGTAGAACGCCTGGTGGCTTCGTCGGAACTTCGCCGGAATGCAAGCTGTAGATGCAGAACTTCGGCGAGAGGTGGAGGGAGCTACGAGCGGCGGCTCGCGATACGAACTCAGCGGCGGCGGACAACAACAGCGGCGGCGAACGGCAACAGCGGCGGCGGGCGGCGACAGCGGCGGCGAACGGCAACAGCGGCGGCGGCGACACGATAAGAAGGGAGAAAATTCTAATTTACTACCCGAGAGATTTCCCAAACTAGGGGCTCCTCCACGGTAGTTTTTGGTGTGCTTTGCCCATGGGGTAGGTGCGTATATATTGGGAGAAAAACTCTCCACCTCCATGTCAACTAGCGATATGGTGCTAGTTGACGTTGCACCCTCCATCTTTACTAATAGGCCTAATTAATTATTAAAGCTCATTAGTAAATAAATGCATGGGCCTTTGAGATTTATTAAGATTATTGCACATGGGTTTTGAGCGTTGGAAAACAAATGAGAGATTTATTATTTTCGGAATTAATTATTTTCATGGATAAAATAATTCTAGAAAAGTCCAAGAATTATTATTTAAGCCCGCGAAAAAATACTCCGAAAACTCTGAAAATTTGGGGAAATTTTCCAGAGACATTATGGAACATGAGGAACCCAAATAAAGTATTTGGAGCTCATGATAAGATATTTTAGAGCATATAAAAATTAGATTATGCTCACAAATAAGTAGAAACAAGTTATAGAAAAAGTCGGAAAAATTCCTGAGAAGTTAGTAGAGGTTGATTGACAGATGAGAAACAAGGAATTTGATTGTAGAAATAAGTAATATATGTATATTGGGAAAGGAAAATCGACCTAAACGCATTTTGAAAGAACAACTTGAATTCATTTTGATCTTTGGTCAAAACCAAACAATACAAAAACAAAAATGCATCAGCATGAATGCATCAACAAGTTGCTAAACCTTATGATAAATTTTAATTTAGTGAAAAATATTATTTTCCTATGTTTTCATGAGCACTAGAATACAAAATTAAATTACTTTGCATCTATTTTTGAAAAGAGCAAATTTTAGGGTGTTACAATTCTACCCCCCTTAAGATGAATCTCGTCCTCGAGATTCGGAAGATGGTGATCAAAGAGCGATGGATACTTTGCCTTTAGATCTTCTCTTGCTTGAGTAGCTCCCTATTTCATACCTTCATAACTTTACTCCGGGTATCTACTTCAAACACTTCCATGGGAACTTTGTATAGGTAGGGTTCTTCTTTACCCTTGAATTGTCCAAAGATGTCTGCTCCTTAAGTATACACAATCGCTGCTCCAACTATAGCATTTGGAACACATTAGGTATGCCAACAAATTCTAAGGTAACACCAACCGTTAAGCCACTTATCTTTCCAAACCATAATGTTCCTTGTTTATCCATTTAAAAAACCTGGTACCTTTCCATCCATAATAGTCATAACTATCTCCTTTTTATTCTTGTCTTCCAAAGACCTTTGTGAATCTCTTATTCCAATGTAGGCATTACCACTAACTTCATAACATTAATAACTATATGCTTAGGTTGGGTTGCTCAACTCCTAAATATAATTCTTAGTCCATGGCGTCATTCGAATCTTCTTAGCATAACTCTCCTTTGCTAAAGACATTGGCAACGACTTTTGCTCCTCCCAGCGATAACACTTTTCGAAGTCATATATAATCAATTCCGTTCCATCGACAATGTCACTAGCTCAACCCCAACCTAGTAACGATGTCCTTTATATTCTTACAATCCATGTAGGTGTCACTCTTATAAACCGTGTAAATACCACACTTGTGTCCAATAGGATAATATCTCCAAAACCTTCAGAGCATAAACTGATATCTCCACTTCCTTGTGTCAGGTAGTTTCAACTCATGTTTCCCATGCATCCCTAATGCTCAAGCCATCACATTTTCCTTCTTGCATAAGGACACATCCCTCACCTTGACATGGTGCATCACGATAGATGGGACACTCTTGTCTTGATCTGGCAGATCTAACTCATAAGTTTTACTTCTTCAATGCCTTTATAATTTTCTGAGGGTTCACGAGTCCAAAGATACTTAATATCTTCTCTAGTAGCAATATCTTGAGAGTCTTGGATAAACCTTCCTTCAACTTCTAACTAAATGTCATCATTTTTAAAAGAAACTCTGAGTCACTCTTACATCCCTAGGTGAATTCCCCATCACCAACTTTCTTGAGCTCTTCTTCACCACTAGAGATAACTATCCAAATAGAGGACTTTCTTCCCTCATAGCTCACTCGCTAAACTAGTCATAATGTTGACATCCTCTGAACCTTCGTGGAATCAATTGTAGATGTCCAATATCGATGCTAACTTATCTTGAGTAAGATTGGACTCCCAATTGATGATAGATCAGAGCGAAGACCAAGACCCCATCTTGACGATTACCCGAGCTCCATGTAAACGATCCAACCAGTCATCAACCCTGAGAAAATATGTCCATACTCGATAGTGACTTCTCCATCGTGAGCATAACCGATTAAGTGAAGCACTGGAATGTTGGAATCCTTCAACTTGCAACTTCTTTAACTCGGCTAGAGTGAGTTTGTACTGTCATAAAGACATCCTGATATCCCAAGGATTCTCATGTATATAAGCAGGAACAAGTGATCTGAAATTCCTCGCGAGTAGATAAATAGCAGTGCAGAAAAACTGTCATAACTCATGTTATTTTAATCCAATTAAATTGTATCTTATACCGTTGGAGATCTTATCAAATCCTCTACAACTTTGTTATTGATCACCTCCCAGATTCTGATTTTAAATATGGTTTCAGAGTGAGACATGAAATCTATCCAGAAAGTCTGGCAGCACGGATGCGGCATCTTGCAACAGTTATATCTCGAGTTCCAAAACTCATATGATGACACGCCTTACATGGTTGAAAAGCTTATGAAATCCTCTGCAACTTTTGTATAGAACACTTTCCCATATTCTGTAGTTAAGGTAGTCGAACACAGTGCCCAACAGAAACTGTTCCAGGGTTCAGGCAGCGCAGTTGTATTGCCTTGTGATTTTTGTATCTCCCAAACCAAAATAGGTTTGAAGGTGGTTCTTGTGTTCAGAGAAAGATCTAGAAGTCTACTTTTGTCCAGAATTTTCCCATAATTTTTTTATAGTCCGAAAATAGAGGTATAAGCCAAAGAAGACAGATTACTCCGAAAAGACAGAATAGGGAGAAAACAGAAGATAACTAAAACCCAACTATATCTATCCACTAATCCTTATGCCTTAATCCTATATCTAAATGAAATTGTAGGAATACTCCACAAGATCATTGCAATCATTACAAAGCTCAAAATCAAGCAAAAGCATAATGATAATTCAACAAGCAATAAAGGTGCACAATATAATCATTGACTCAACTTACGATGCTATCGAAGGGTAAAGATCCTAAAGCTCCTCTTTCAATTTCGCAAGAAGGGGGTGAGGAATGGTTCTAAAAAGCATATCAAATCAAGGAGTGTAGATGAGATCAAAGGCTTAAAACAAGCATCATGGAGAAGATGAATATCAAGGGTGGGGATATAATGGAGAAGAAATATCAAGGTTTATAGACCAAGGAAGTTATAGCAATTTTAAAACCTTAAGACGACAGATTTCTAATTAAGCTTGCGTCCTACAGTCAGCATTGCTCTGATACCACTCTGTCACACCCGGTTTTAAGGACAAAACCAGATATACACTATATGTGAAATAAAGATGTCAAATCTCACATATAGCTACAGATAAGTGTGTTATCAAGAAACAAATGCTTATTAAACATAACGCAATAATATAAGATATAACCTTAGAGAGCAACACAGCGGCAAGACAACTCCGAACACCGGGTGTAACCTTCACTCCAGGATCAAACTGACTGGTTGATCACAAGCCTAACAATTCCATAATCTAACAGTCTGGTACCGTTCCTGAGATGTGGGAGGAAATAGCAAGGGTGAGTCCATGTCGAACTCAACAAGCATAACATGGGGTTCATGAGGCTCAAGAGGCATGACACAGGTTTAACTGCATGTAGCTTTTAGTTGATCATATTTTAAGCAATTGAGTAGCAACAAATTAGTGATGTTCCCATAATAAACACATGATCATGTAAAGAGAATAATGAATAGCAAGAACAAGTAAATTAATAGTGATCTCTATTCCGTAAGGGTCCAAGGCCGCTCGTGACCGTGAGCACGGCTGATATACCAGTTTTACACTCTGCAGAGGTTGTACACTTTCACTGTGAGTCGTGATCCCCATAAGCCCGAAGTTTGCAAGGCCTCAATAGGCAGATAGGTTTCACTATGAAGTCTTTCCAAGGTTCGTCTAACAAGTTAGGGCCGCTAGGTTTCTGTGGCCTGCGAATGTAGAGCCCCCCTTCCATATGGCACAATGACACGCAGCCTATACTCATAGGGACAGGAGCCGCACTACACCCAACCCGGAACACACCCCTTTTGCGCCATAAAGGTAACCACTAACAAGCTAGAAAAGGTCCTCTTATATGACTAAAGCCAGAGCCATGTAGCCCTCACAGCTGTACTGTAAGTCCCGGATGTTCGCTTACAGATAAGTCCTTACGGAGAGGAATCTAGAGATAACTCTAGCCCTCTTGTTCCCTGTTGCTAAAAAGCATCTTTTAGAGTTATTGCATATATCATTAGTCAAATTACAAGATCATTGTTTATGTAAGCATTAGCCACTACCCAATGCCAATAACCCTAGGATTCAAGGGACAGGATCAATACTAAGGCATCCTTAACAAAGAGACACATGCAGCATGAATTAAGTAAATTAAAGTGAATAGGTAACAAGGATGATCCCATGCTATACTTGCCTTAAACTTTAGATCCTTCTTCAATTCCAAACCTCAATAATTGCTTCTTGATCACCACATAAAGCTCACCGACTACACAAGATCATAAAAGCACCACACAAGCATTCATTCAATCATACACGAAGCAAACAATAGAAATAAATTAGAAAAGTACACCAAACATATGAAACAACGTGTGAAAAGGTTTTAAAGATGTTCTACGCGTTGCTACGAACACAGACGTAAAGATCACGAAATTCGGATTTAAAACGTGAAAGTTATGAATTTTCTAAGATTTCCTATAGATAAATAATTACTTTAATATAAACTCGAAAATTAAAATTTTCAAACCTACTGTACAGTACTACCAACATGTAGAGCTCGCAAATACGAATCTAACGCAACTTGAACGGGTCAAATCGGAGTTAAAACGTAGAAGATATGGCCTAAACAAGATAGTGGCAGTTTTGTAAATACCTAGTTTCAAAAATAAATCAAAATCTGGTTTTTAAGTAAATACCTCTTCTTCTTCTTGGAGTAAAACGCCTGGTGGCTTCGTCGGAAGTTCGCCGGAATGCAAGCTGTAGATGCAGAACTTCGGCGAGAGGTGGAGGGAGCTACGAGCGGCGGCTCGCGATACGAACTCAGCGGCGGCGGACAACAACAGCGGCGGCGAACGGCGACAGCGGCGGCGGGCGGCGACAGCGGCGGCGAACGGCAACAGCGGCGGCGGTGACACGATAAGAAGGGAGAAAATTCTAATTTACTACCCGAGAGATTTCCCAAACTAGGGGCTCCTCCACGGTAGTTTTTGGTGTGCTTTGCCCATGGGGTAGGTGCGTATATATTGGGAGAAAAACTCTCCACCTCCATGTCAACTAGCGATATGGTGCTAATTGACGTTGCACCCTCCATCTTTACTAATAGGCCTAATTAATTATTAAAGCTCATTAGTAAATAAATGCATGGGCCTTTGAGATTTATTAAGATTATTGCACATGGGTTTTGAGCGTCGGAAAACAAATGAGAGATTTATTATTTTCGGAATTAATTATTTTCATGGATAAAATAATTCTAGAAAAGTCCAGAATTATTATTTAAGCCGCGAAAAATACTCCGAAAACTCTGAAAATTTGGGGAAATTTTCCAGAGACATTATGGAACATGAGGAACCCAAATAAAGTATTTGGAGCTCATGATAAGATATTTTAGAGCATATAAAAATTAGATTATGCTCACAAATAAGTAGAAACAAGTTATAGAAAAAGTCGGAAAAATTCCTGAGAAGTTAGTAGAGGTTGATTGACAGATGAGAAACAAGGAATTTGATTGTAGAAAAATAATATATGTATATTGGGAAAGGAAAATCGACCTAAACGCATTTTGAAAGAACAACTTGAATTCATTTTGATCTTTGGTCAAAACCAAACAATACAAAAACAAAAATGCATCAGCATGAATGCATCAACAAGTTGCTAAACCTTATGATAAATTTTAATTTAGTGAAAAATATTATTTTCCTATGTTTTCATGAGCACTAGAATACAAAATTAAATTACTTTGCATCTATTTTGAAAAGAGCAAATTTTAGGGTGTTACAGATTGATGTGAAACTGTTAGTTAAACTGAACTGACCTTAACTGGCCCCGGCTTCATTTGGCACCACGCTGTGCCTCTGTGTGACGCTCCCCACTGTTAGAAATAATGGGCTCTAGGCCCACATGAATATTGCAATAGCTCTAAAAAATCCTAAAGGTCCTTCAATAAGTAAAGGATGGTGGAATTTTTAGTCCCGCCTTGCTACTAGAGAGGAAGGGTAACCTAGCTAAATATGAAGGTCCCTTCATCACATTAAGTGAATTATCTACTGAAATTCAGCCTGCCATGTTGGAGTTACTTGTCTAAATCTACGAGTTAAAAACCTCGTTTAACTAACTTCGGTGAGGCCCACATGGTTTTTTAATACTCTGCAAATGGTTATTCTGTAACTTAATGTTGTTCCCATGTTGGAGCGCAATCTTCTTTTGCAGTTTTTTTGTTACTTGGCTAAATCTATGAGTTATAAAAACCTTGTTTAACCTAACTTCGGTGAGGCCCACATGGTTTTTTTAATACTTTGCAAATGCATAGTATATAACTTAATGCTCTTCCTAGTATTGAGTCTGTTGGCACAATATAATCTTGCCATGAACCTAAACCTTGTGGGATGCAAATGCTAGAACCAAGTTTAAGTTGTTGTAAGGCATGATATATCAAAGAATGGAGTATGCTTTTATCCTGTCCAAAGTGAAGTTAAATCTCCTGAGTATTTGTTTTTAAAAGAGCACAATTTTGCTGAGTTCCTCAATGGCGAGAAATACCTACTAGAGCCATATATGATCTCGCATGCTATGAAGCCTTCTACATATGCAACTTGTGTTTTGAGCTTTGTCAAGCCTTGATGATCTTTGTCGAGGAACTTCTCATACTCTCAAGATTAAGATAACATATATACTACATATATGTGTTGCTTCTACACTGGAAAGTACACAAAAATATGCTTGTCATTTCTCTTGTCATCAAATAAAAATGCTCCATGCCACAAATTTGATTCATCTCTCTCTAGTAATCTTGATGACAGGCATGGGTTATGCAAGAGAGGGATGAGAAAAAGAAGAAAGATGTGAAAAGATATATAGCCATGCTCTCAAAAAAAAGATTAGAGAGAGATCATTACAAGGAGTACCCCATCTTTCATCATATTCCACACACGTGTAAAAATTTTGCTAAGTTCTTCAATGGTCAAAAATACCTACCGGAGCCATTTATGATCTCACATGATACGAAGCATTCTGCATATGCAACTTGTATTCGTTTTGAGCTTTGTCAAGCCTTGATGATCTTTTTCGAGAAACTTGTCATGCTTTCAAGATTAAGATCACATATACAACATATATATGTGTTGCTTCTACACTGGAAGTAACACAAAAATATGCCTATCATTTCTCTTGCCATCAAATAAAAATGCTCCATGCCACAGATTTGATTCATCTCTCTCTAGTAATCTTGATGAGAGGCATGGGCTGTGTAAGAAAGAGAGAGAGAGAAAGAGATGACAAAAAATAAAGATGTGAAAAGAAATATAGCCATGCTCTCAAATAAAGACTAGAGAGAGATCATTACTAGCAGTACCACACATCTTTCATCATATTCCACACACATGTACATCTTGATCTAAGTGTATGACTTGTTGCTCTAGCATCGAGTTTTTCGTCAGTGGTCGATGTGTGGCTCTTCAGTGGCTTAGACAATCAAAACATACAGAGACACAAACGGTTTATCTTGGTTCAGGACAATGAGCCTTACGTCCGGTAGTATGGTGTTCTTTGTGTTTGGAAAGCACAATTGGGAGTTCTTACAACAATCAAAAGGGCGAGAGAGTTTGGCAGGGAATTGTGTGGTGCTATCCTAGGGTTCTTGGGTTTGGTTTCTACCTCGGGCTGATCGTTCTCATGATCATCCGATCCCCTCTATAGGAGCCCATGCCTCCCCTTATATATTGAGGAGGCCATAGGGTACAAAATGGGTGGATTCTAATCTAGGGTTCTTGGCCTGGTCCTCCCGGTTCCTTTGTCTTGGCGCTGCCAAGTGCTCCTTTGTCATGTACGAGGAGGCTGACAATGTCGCAACCACTCCCTAATGTCTTTGCTGTAGTCTAGCGCTTGACCATCAGGTGTTGTCTACTACAAAGCGACCTTCCTCGGGTGAGCCTTCATGAAGCTTCCTTGGTATACAAGGATCCTTCCCCTACCTAGAGGAGCTAACGAGCGGGCTTGGAGCCCTGTCCCTTGTGGGCTTAGGGAGTCTCTTGTCCTGATGCATCACTCCCCTTGTGTGGCCCCTGCCGAGGGAGTGGGGTGACAGTACCTCGCGACTGTGGAACAGGGAAGCGGTGTAGTGCTTTTGCATTTGTCAGGCTCTGAGCATTTAATAGATTCTGGAGCTAGCTTCTGGTCTTGGCTCGGGATGTCGGTTGGCCCCAAGCTAAGGCTTGGGCAGTCGCCAAGGCGAGGACTCAGCCCTAGCTCCGATACCCATTGGTTGGGAATCCTGGTGCTATGGCCGAGCCCCTGAGCCCCGAGCGATGATTTCCTAGCTCACCTAGGCTCACTCTTTCTAACTTTGTGGGCCTCCTTGGTGGAGGGCGATCTATAGGCTATCGAGCCATACTTATTCCGCTAGAGGGTATGCACGAGAGTACCCGATGGGTATAGCCCCCGAGCCCTTAACTGATTCGGGGAGTCAATCGGGGGGGTCATGCGGATTGCCACCTCTTTCTCGGTGGACTTAACATACCCCAATGTTGTACTCTCGTCACTTAATAATATATGCAATGCAAGTATGAATCATCCTTTACCTATGACCTCCACATATGCTTTTGAGATAGGATGATAAGGCTAAGCACTATGGCCTCTGGTAAGGATACATATACCATTGAGAGTATGCTTTAGAGATAGGATGATAAGGCTAAGCACTATGGCTTTTCGTAAGGATACATACACCATTGAGAGACTGAGAGCACTAGTTGAGGAACTTAACTTTTCAATTTGCAAAACTCATAAAACCTCTAGAACATCATTTCAAACAAAGGATGGGAGAAACAAGCACTCTATGTAGATGTTCTGTCTTTCGATTGCTTACGACAAGGTGATGGCTATAGGCCCCATGATGAGTAAGATAATATGAGTGAGTTTTCAAATGGCCACTTATTCAATTCAAAAGATAGAGTTTTACTTTGTATGCAAGTACTTCTAAGGAGTTAACATTGTTGCAACTCCTGATCCATCATCCTAAATCTTTATCTTTGCTCAGGATGAGCAAAAGGCAAGCTTGTAGGAGCTGGTTGATGGTCACTGTCACACCCAGTTTTAAGAACAAAACCAGATATACACTATATATGAAATAAAGGAGAAAAATCTCACATATAGTCGCAGATAAGTGTAATACCAAGAGACAAATGCTTAATATACATAACTCAATAGTATAAAATATACCTTAGAGAGCAACACAGCGAAAAGACAACTCCAAACACCGGGTGTAGACTTCACTCTAGGAAGAAACTAACTGGTTGATCACAAGTCTAAACTTCTCCTGAGGTGTGGGGGAAAATAGCAAGAGTGAGTCCATGTCAAACTCCGCAAGCATAGCAACAAGGTAGTATAGATCCCATAAACTCATGATCAATGTAACATAATCAATATAAAGCATAATCGATAAGTAAATGAGCATCTTAACAAAAAAGAATCATCATCTTTAATGTAGATGTCTCCAAGGCCGCTCGTGTCCGTGAGCACGGCTAGTATACCAGTTTATTAAACTCTGCGCAGAGGTGTACACTTTCACTATGAGTCGTGATTTACCCTTTTGCCCGAGGTAGCTAATCTCTTGACCCACTTTCAAAGAAGGTCGGCAGGGTTCACTATGAAGCCTTTCAAAGGTTCGTCTAACAGGTTAGGACCGCTAGGTTTCAGAAGTCAGTCTGTGTGATACAACTAGTCTCAGGGATCCACAGTCTGATTTTCCCCATTTGCGCCACAAGGGTAACCTCTAACAAGCTAGAAAAGGTCCTCATACTGAGCTAAAGCCAGAGCCATATAGCCCTCACAGTTGTACTGTAAATCCTAGAGGTTCACGTACAGACAAGATCTTATGTTGCTAAAAAGTCATTTCTCAACCATCATAGCTCTTACATTAATTAAGTCACAAGATCATGGTCACAGAAAGAAAACCCAAGCTATACTTGCCTTATATCAAGATCCTTTCCTCAAATCGAAACCTTCAATGAACTACTTCTTGATCACCATGTAAATCTCACCGACTGGACATGATTATAAAGCACCACACAAGCGTCGATACAATCATACATGAAGCAAACAATAGATCTAAATTAGAACAGTACACCAAACATATGAAATAATCAAGTGAAAAGATTTTAAAAAGATTCTACACGTTGCTACGAACACACAAACGCGAAAAGCCCGCTAATCAAAGCTATGGTTGAAAAGATACATCTACCGAAAGATTTTGTTGTATAAAACGGAAAATTATAGGTCTCATTTGTTTTAACTATATAAAATCATATATATAGGATAAAATACTTTTTATAGATATTCAAAAGGGACTTAGGCTAAATTACATTTAAATTTAGAAAACTAAAGGAGAAATCAATAATATTTTATTTATAAATCTAGTTGCACAGTTATTAATCAAGTTAGATCTAAACTATGAAATTCCAGAGATTTTGATAAAGAAAACATTAATACTAATACGCAGTTCATGTTGTTATAAATCCATTGCAATTTGAACGGACTAATTCGGAATTAAAACAAATAAGTTATGAATTAAACGAGATTTTCTGTAGTAAAACAAGAGATTAAATCTAATATCGAATCTTAAAGGTGGAAAACCTAACCAACAGTAGCACTAACATGTAGATTATGAAATTACAAATCTTACGCAATTTGAACGGGTCAAAACGGAGTTAAAACGTAGAAGATATGGCCCAAACAAGATAGTGGCAGTTTTGTAAATACCTAGAATTTTAATTTCGAAAATAAATCAAAATCTGGTTTTTAATGTGATCTAGACGGTGGAATTCAAGTAAATACCTCTTCTTCTTCTTGGAGTATAACGTATGCTCACGAGCAACTATGGTGGAAGTTTCGGCTTGTGCTAGGTAGCCTAGTGGCCTCGTCGGACGACGACAAGAGAAGGAGGAGAAAATATAATTTACTACACGAGAGATTTCCCAAACTAGGGGCTCCCCTTGCGGTAGTTTTGGTATGCTTTGCCCATGGGGTATGTACATATTTATTGAGAAAAAACTCCTTGCCTTCACATCAACTAGCAATATGGTATTAATTGATGTTGTACCCTCCGTCTTTACTAGTAGGCCTAATTAATTATTAAAACCCATTAGTAAATAAATGTATGGGCCTTTGAGATTTATTGAGATTATTGCACATGGGATTTGAGCGTTGGAAAAAAATTAGAAATTTATTATTTTTGGAATTAATTATTTTCGTGGATAAAATAATTCTAGAAAAGTCCAGAATTATTATTTAAGCCGTGAAAAATACTCCGAAAGCTCCGAAAATTCGGAAAAATTTTCCAGAGACATTATAGAACATGAGGAACACAAATAAAGTATCTGGAGCTCATGATAAGATATTTTAGAGCATCTAAAAATTAGATTATGCTCACAGATAAGTGGAAACAAGTTACATAAAATACGGAAAAATCCTGAGAAGTTAGTAGAGGTTGATTGACAGATGAGAAATAAGAAATTTGATTGTAGAAAAATGGTATATGTATATTGGGAATGGAAAATCGACCTAAACGTATTTTGAAAGAACAACTTGAATTCATTTTGATCTTTGGTCAAAACCAAGCAATACAAAAACATAAATGCATCAGCATGAATGCATCAACAAGTTGCTAAACCTTATGATAAATTTCAATTTAGTGAAAAATATTATTTTCCTATGTTTTGATGAGCACAAAAATTCAAAATTAACTCATTTTAGCTCTATTTCCAAAGAAGCAAATTTTAGGGTGTTGCAATTCTACCCCCTTAAGATGAATCTCGTCTCGAGATTCGGAAGGTGATGATAAAAGAGATAATGACATTTTGTCTTTATTCGATCCTCATTTTCCAAATTACTTCTTTCGTTCAGAGTCATGAGGCAGTTTCTCATATCCTAACTGACTAATCTGCCTAAGCATGATCATCTCTCCTATTGAGCTCCTCCAAAGTCGTTTGTTCCTCTACTCTAACTTCTGTAAACTCATGGTCCACTTTGCTATCCTCAGTGTAACCACCTTCTAATTGGTCATTCTTGTCTTCCTCAGGTGCCGCTTGAACACCTACATACTCAACTCTTCTCCCCGATGGTGTTGTTAAGAGCATTGTGCACTGGGTACCATGAATCACTCCTTTCTGTGCACACAACCATCCATTACCAAGAACCACGGGGATATTAAGTGACTCTAACACAATAAGGGTTATGGTGAAGTTTTCCTTATTTATAACAAGACTGATGTTCGGGCATATCTGATCTGCCTGTATTTCTCCCACTAGGGTTTGAACTAGCAAAGGCCTCCTCATTGGACACTTCACCATCTTGCACGTCTCTACCATGTCGGCGGAAATGAAAGAATGCGAAGCACTAGGGTCAAATAGAGCAAAAACTTGTACTGTGCTTACTTGAATATAACCACCCACCACTTTGGTAACTTCATGAATTTTATCCATATCCACATTGCTCAGTCTTCCATTGACATAGTTTCGCTGCGCTTTGCTTCTTTGAGCAGGCTTCTTATGGGCTTTCCTTTTTCACTTTCGTCGTTGTGGATTCGGACTTAGTTCACTCCCAACTTGCTCTTCAACATTGTTGTTTTGATAGTGCTCAGCTTCATCGTACCCATAACATCCTTCAATGGCAGAAACATCAGTCTTTTCCCACATATCAGTGTGAGACATCATATAGGGCTCCTGAGTCATGGGATACTACACTTCCTGTTATCAAGTGACCAACATCAGCAACACGAGTAAGTATAGATGATCATAATCATGAGCTATCTAAAGGGACAACTCTCGCCTCCATGGATCCAAAATTATCAACCTTGTACACAGGACATTTTTGCTTGAGAGTGGCAACTCAATCATGGAGACTAACCAATACTTCTAAATAAAGAATTAAAACTTAATAAACCTTCCCCCCTTAAAATAATAGACACCAAATAAGGTAGCTTGAACCTTTTTCTAGATGAGATAACTAGCATCCATACGTTCTAATATCCTAATGATTCTTTTGTGCATAGGTAGAAACAAGAAATCTGAAGTTTCTCGCGAGCAGAAAATCAGCAACGCGGTAAAACTGCTACAACTCTCGTTTTGTAATTCCAATGAAGTTCCACCTTATACCGTTGGAAAGATTATGAAATTTTCTGCAACTTTCTTATAGAACACTTTTCCAAATTATGTAGATGACTTGGTCGAAAACAGCACATAACAGATTCTGTTCCAATTTTCAGACAGCACAGTTGCATCTTCTTGTGATTTTTGTATCTACCAAACTACAATGGCTATAAAGGTGAATCCAGAGGCATTGGAAAGATACGTGAGTCTAATTACTCTCATAAAAATTTCAGAGCTTTTCTCTGAACTATTAATTTTGAGCATAAAAGAGAAGATAGACTGCTCCAGAAAAGACAGAGCTGAGAGAACGATATAGATCAACCCAACTATATATTTCATTAGTCCTTATGCCTTAGGCCTATAAACTAAATGAATTTGTGAACATACTCCATAAAATCATTGCAGTCACTACAAAGACCCAAAACAAGCACAAGCATAATGACAATCCAACTAACACATTGGTTCACACATCACGCATTGACTCAACCAACGATTAGTATCGTTATCTTCATATTAAAGGTAAAGATCCTAATGTTTCTCTTTCAATATCGCAAGAAGGTGGTAAGATGGGATTCTAAAAGAATATCAAATCAAGGAATAGGATGAGCATAATATTTTTTTTAAAAAAATAAGCAATAAGGTGGAGATGAATGACAAGGTAAGGATATAGTATAGAAAAATAAATACCAAGGTCTATAGAACAAGAATTTTAGTGGCAACTCTTAGACCTTATAATGAACGGTTTTTACTAGGCTTGCATCCTACAGTCAGCATTACTCTGATACCACTCTGTCACAACCAGTTTCAAAAACAGAACCAGATATACACTATATGTGAAATAAAGGAGTAAAATCTCACATATAGTCGCAGATAAGTGTAATACCAAGAGACAAATGCTTAATATACATAACTCAATAGTATCAAATATACCTTAGAGAGCAACATAGCGAAAAGACAACTCTAAACACCGGGTGTAGACTTTACTCCAGGAACAAACTAACTGGTTGATCACAAGTCTAAACTTCTCCTGAGGTGTGGAGGAAAATAGCAAGAGCGAGTCCATGTCGAACTCCGCAAGCATAGCAACAAGGTAGTATAGATCCCATAAACTCATGATCAATGTAACATAATCAATATAAAGCATAATCGATAAGTAAATGGGCATCTTAACAAAAAAGAATCATCATCTTTAATGTAGATGTCTCCAAGGCCGCTCGTGTCCGTGAGCACGGCTAGTATACCAGTTTATTAAACTCTACGCAGAGGTGTACACTTTCACTATGAGTCGTGATTTACCCTTTTGCCCGAGGTAGCTAATCTCTTGACCCACTTCCAAGGAAGGTCGGCAGGGTTCACTATGAAGCCTTTCAAAGGTTCATCTAACAGGTTAGGGCCACTAGATTTCAGAAGTCAGTCTGTGTGATACAACTAGTCTCAGGGATCCACAGTCTGCTTTTCCCCATTTGCGCCACAAGGGTAACCTCTAACAATCTAGAAAAGGTCCTCATACTAAGCTAAAGCCAGAGCCATATAGCCCTCACAGTTGTACTGTAAATCTCGGAGGTTCACGTACAGACAAGATTTTATATTGCTAAAAAGTCATTTCTCAACCATCATAGCTCTTACATTAATTAAGTCACAAGATCACGGTCACAAAAAGAAAACCCAAGCTATATATTCCTTAAATCAAGATCCTTTCATCAAATCGAAACCTTCAATGAACTGCTTCTTATCACCACGTAAATCTCATCGACTGGACATGATTATAAAGCACCACACAAGCGTCCATACAATCATACATGAAGCAAACAATATATCTAAATTAGAACAGTACACCAAACATATGAAATAATCAAGTGAAAAGGTTTTAAAGAGATTCTACATGTTGCTACGAACACACAGACGCGAAAAGCACGTTAATCAAAGCTATGGTTGAAAAGATACATCTATCGAAAGATTTTGTTGCATAAAATAGAAAATTATAGGTCTCATTTGTTTTAACTATATAAAATCATATATATATAGGATAAAATACTTTTTATAGATATTCAAAAGTAACTTAGGTTAAATTACATTTAAATTTAGAAAACTAAAGGAGAAATCAATAATATTTTATATAAATCTAGTTGCACAGTTATTAATCAAGTTAGATCTAACTATGAAATTCCAGAGATTTTGATAAAGAAAACATTAATACTAATACGTAGTTCATGTTGTTATAAATCCATTGCAATTTGAACGGACTAATTCAGAATTAAAACAAATAAGTTATGAATTAAACGAGATTTTCTTTAGTAAAAAAAGAGATTAAATCTAACATCGAATCTTAAAGGTGAAAAACCTAACCAACAGTAGCACTAACATGTAGATTATGAAATTACAAATCTTACGCAATTTGAACGGGTCAAAACGGAGTTAAAACGCAGAAGATATGGCCCAAACAAGATAGGGGTAGTTTTGTAAATACCTAGAATTTTAATTTCGAAAATAAATAAAAATCTGGTTTTCAATGTGATCTAGACGGTGGAATTCAAGTAAATACCTCTTCTTCTTCTTGGAGTGTAGGGTATGCTCACGAGTAACCATGGTGAAAGTTTCGGCTTGTGCTAGGCAGCCTAGTGGCTTCGTCGGACGGCGACAAGAGAAGAAAGAGAAAATATAATTTACTACACGAGGGATTTCCCAAACTAGGGGATCCCCTTACGGTAGTTTTGGTGTGTTTTTCCCATAGGGTAGGTACATATTTATTAAGAGAAAACTCATTGCCTTCACATCAACTAGCAATATGGTATTAATTGATATTGCACCCTCCGTCTTTACTAATAGGCCTAATTAATTATTAAAGCTCATTAGTAAATAAATGTATGGGACTTTGAGATTTATTGAGATTATTGCACATGGGCTTTAAGCGTTGGGAAAAAATGAGAAATTTATTATTTTCGGAATTAATTATTTTCGTGGATAAAATAATTCTAGAAAAGTCTAGAATTATTATTTAAGCCGCGAAAAATACTCCGAAAGCTCCGAAAATTCAGGAAAATTTTCTAGAGACATTATGGAACATGAGGAACCCAAATAAAATATTTAGAGATCATGATAAGATATTTTAGAGCATCGAAAAATTACATTATGCTCACAGATAAGTGGAAACAAGCTACATAAAAAGCCGGAAAAATTCCTGAGATGTTAGTAGAGGTTGATTGACAGATGAGAAACAAGAAATTTGATTGTAGAAAAATGATATATGTATATCGGGAAAGGAAAATCGACCTAAACGCATTTTGAAAGAACAACTTGAATTCATTTTGATCTTTGGTCAAAACCAAACAATACAAAAATATAAATGCATCAGCATGAATGCATCAACAAGTTGCCAAACCTTATGATAACTTTCAATTTAGTGAAAAATATTATTTCCCTGTGTTTTCATGAGCACAAAAATTCAAAATTAACTCATTTTAGCTCTATTTCCAAAGAAGCGAATTTTAGGGTGTTACAGTCACTAAATTCTAAATTGGACCATCAACGTTCCATCAAAGTGAAGGTATCATCAACATCACTCTAGTATTTTGTTTTCAATAATGTGGTTCCACCTTGTATCTGGAAGTACGTGTATGCAGGGAAAACTTGTGAAAACATCAAGGATTGACCACCAGAGACATGGGGGACAAGGCAGGACCACCAAGGCCCACCCGTCCCCACTAGGAGTCACCTCGAAGTGGCCATTGCCCTTCTATGTCACCAATCCCTGCCACGAGTCATCAACAAACACAGTGTGGAGTCATCATAAACATTGATTTGGTGTCGGTTTCATCCAAGAGTTGAAGAGGGGCTTCACTAGGATTCAAGAGTCCACCAAGTGCATTTGGAAAACTTCCATGGTGGCCAACCGACGTTGGATACTTGTAAACCCTCATTGAGGAGAAATCTAAAGCAATGGAGCTAAAGCGGTGGGATCAGAGGGTCGGTCAACCCTATAAGGGGATGCTAGACCCCACCTTCCTGCTTTACCGACCTCCTCTTCACTATACAAGTACCCCCTACTCCTATGTACTATAAATAGTGGTTGGTGCCACACTTTGGAAAATATTAGAAGATCCAAGGAAGATACTAGTCCACTTTAGTTAGGCTAGTAGTGGGAGTTAGAGTGAGTCGAGCTCTTCTCAGAATCCAAAAGTAGTCTTTGGAGTATGGTATAGCTCTTGTACCTTTCCTCTTTTGTAAGAGTTTCCTTATTTGAATATATTACTTTCTACTTTACATAAGTACTTTATTCAAGTCTTACTTACTTATAGTAGTAGTCTTGAGCTCTAGTAGAACTTAGTGTGATAATTAATCTACTTGTTTAGTACATATCATAGCATGGGTTCACCATTCTTTATAGAGTGCTCTAATCAATTCATCATCGCCAGGATTACAGTAGTGCGTTCATAGTGTAAATGTGGTGTTTAGACTATAACTTGCCTGTGATTGCGGCTAGCCCCATCGATAGTTTGTGGTAGTTGGTGGGTGGTGATAGCCCTATCAATCCTATATATTCCACCACGTTCGGGCTAGTTCTTAAAACGTAAGGTTCTTTGCGGTTTATCTCTATCAACCCTTCTCATCTTATTTTGTTGGAGTTTGCACTGCGCTCCGAAGTGATATCGAATCTTACCTTAGTATTTCTTGACTTAGTTATTCACTGTAGTCTTTACTAGAGTTGTGCTTAGTAGTAGAAGTAACTTAAGGTTCTTTGCTCACTCATTGTCCTCTCACTAGCTACGTTGTTTATCTTATAACTTCTTCCTTGTACTTTACGTTACACTACCTTGATTATTATCGTTACCCCCATCTAGAGTATGATATATTTGTTTGTAACTAGCATTGGAAATCATATCAATCTATCATCTTAACCATACAATTTCCCTAAGGATATAAATACGATATTCAGAATACATACAGGTGAATTGTTGCATCAATATTTTATACATGCTTGCAAAATTATCCATTTAAGCATAAGAAATATCAACATGGTCCATGCGATCTATCCAGGGAGAGGGTGGGATGGTTGCGGATGATTTTGATTTTGGCTCGGAGTTGAGTAGGCGCCTGTCACTGGAGTGGCTTGCCGGTGAGGATGTGGAAGGGGCGGGTGCGGGTGGGAGCACGGAGAGCTCATGGTCGGTTCGAAATTGACCTTCAGAGTAGTGAAATTTTGGGCGTGTCTGCAGTGTTAATACATTATTTTTATTATGTATCTGGATATAATATATATCCAGGTGCGTAATAAAATCCACATATGTAGGAAAGCTATAATGACCTTACAATTTGGAATAAAGGGAGTAGTTTTTAAGAATATCTTGTTATATGTAGGAAACCACTATTACATACTCACAAAAAATGTTTGTAGATATAGCTTACATATGGCACACATTATCAAGTATATATATATATATATATATATATATATATATATATATATATATATATATATATATATATATATATATATATAGGGAGAGTATACTCTATAGCTAGCTACAAAATAAGTTATTTTGTAGCCACCTCTATTTACGATAATTTTATATACTAATTTACGACAACGTCAGTATATATTTACGATATTTGAATTACTATAACACATGGGGATATTTACCATAATGTTATAGTAAATCACATAGTAAGGAGTTACTAGAATCTCGTAAATTAGCATAGCAATTATCGTAACTCAGTGGCTACAGAATAAGTTATTTTGTAGCTAGCTGTAGGGTAATAGTTCTATATATATATATATATATATATATATATATATATATATATATATATATATATATATACAGAAACACGTTAACAACCCATCATCATTCATACAAGACAAGAAAGGAATCATCAACGACTGCTCCTGGGAATGACACGTACGCCTTGTTCAGGATACCACATGAATCTCACAACTCAAAATGTAGCCACAGTAAGGTGGTATCTTAGATCTCCATGCCAGGACATCAGATTTCCCACGAAGCACAACCCTCCCCAACAAAACATCTGGAACTGTTATCATCGGAGCTTCATCCTGAGCAGAAACTGTCTGGTACCCATTAAAAAGGGTGCAATAATCCTTAGAGCCATTCAACCTGGGAAATAGTTTTCTGGCTTGTGAAGGACTAATAACAGGATGCACATCGAATACAAATGGATATCTCTGGTTGACCTCCTTGAAACATGACAAAGTCATGCTCCAGAACTCTGCGCTGAGGTTCTCTCTCAGCATCCTAGCTAGCTATGGAGTTTCCAGCAATGAAGGAACCCTTCAGGCATGTGGAGATCTCCATGGCCAACGATGCGAGCTCGGGTTCCTCCTCAGGGTCCATGCTCCCAAACGCAAGAGCTTTGAAGAAGTACCAGTACGCTTCCAGATATCCAACCTTGAGAGCCCTTGTTGTCGTTCCAAATCTTACAATCTTGTCGGACCGACTACAAATTATGATCTTGGTCACACCATTTGTTGTAGCACACCTTGTGGATGTGGATGCTGAACATAGAGTTCTTAGACGACTCCATGCAGCCTCACTGATATCTCCGTTCACTTCAACAATAACCAAAATACTTTCGCCTCTCTTCAAGGCATGCCTTTGATACTTCACCCTGCCACCACCACCTCTGACACGACTAGTAATCCTTTCATCAAGGTCGTCTTCCGCGAAGAACACAATCCGGGAAAAAGCCCTGCGTACCCTTTCATCATTGCATACATGTTCAATAAGTGTGGTTTTACCGGATTTTGCTGGACCAACAATTGGTAGGACATCGAGATGATGATCTTCAGTAGAACAACCAGCAGGAGTGTACTTTTGGGCCTGACGAAGTTGACAACGTGTTCTATCTCTACATGGAGATCAAACATACAGTTCTCCATATCCAAGTAGGTGCTATACAAACGACGGCGCAAGTGCAATGGAGGACAGCCGTTCAGGAACAGGACGAACTCAGCTGCATCAGTGATGATTATCTCTAGGGAACCGAGCACCTGACGCAGCTTTTTGTCACCAGCTTGACTACTACTGTCACTGCAACTACTAGTGCACAACTGAATGCGCTTGGCAGGGTTGAACTTGGAGATGGCAAAAGAATGGCGACTCATAGTATCATCCTTGCCTTGGTGGTGGGCTGCTTGGTCGTACTTGGAGGCGTCCAGCGCGTAGTGGCCTCTGTACATGCCCGCCTGCAGGATCTTGAGCTGCTCTAGCATGGCCTGGCTCCTGATCTGCCGACCGTGGGCTACCTCGACGATGATGCCAAACCTTAGCAGCTTGCGGCGCAGGTCCTCGTCGGAGGGTAAGGAATAAGCTGCCTCTGCCTTGTCCTTGGAGAGTTTGCTGATGAAGAAAGACATGGATCGATTGGCGATCTCACCCAGAAAGGCAGATAAAGCAACCTCCATTTGATTATGATAATCAGACTTGCATTGATCAGGAAGCACGGAGCGAGAAAAGAGAGCATATATCTTACCTGAAGTACGGCTAGTATTTCTTCTGTCCGTTGTGGTCGATGCAATGGCGGACGGTGGCAGACCGCCAGAGGCAATGCACCTCCTACCGTCCTACGTACGGCAGGCAACGGGGCAAGGGTCAACGCCGGCAAGCGACTCGAGAACACGCATACAAGTCGACGACGCGGACGCGCCCCAACCGCGCGGTCGCGGTCTCGGGGAGGGGAGGGGGACGTGCACCGGGGGGGGGGGGGGGGGGGGGGGGGGTGGGTGGGGCGGGCGGTGTGGGAATGGGGGCAGGTGGGTGACGAACGGGATGCCGTCATATCCCGTGGATGGACAGGGACAGCGCGGCTGCGATCCGCTGCGGCGGCCGGACTCTCCTCACGTTAGCACTTAGGGCCTGTTTAGTTGCACCCTAAAATGTCAAATTTTTCAAGATTTCCTGTTACATCGAATCTTTGGACACATGCATGAAGCATTAAATATAGATAAAAAATAAAACTAATTATACAGTTTAGACGAAATGGACGAGAGGAATCTTTTAAGCCTAATTAAATCATGATTGGACAATATTTACCAAATAACAATGAAAACGCTACAGTAGCGTTTTGTCAAAAATTTTAGCATCCAAACGGTGGCTTAGCAGGACTGAGCGAGGGAGACTTTCCACGCCACTTTCCCGCAATCCAGAGACATTTGTATACATTCAGAGTTGACCAGAGACATTTGAATACATGGGGAAGGTTGATGCTTTCATTAGAGATAAACGACATCAGAGTCTTTGGTCTAAAAAATACATTGAGCAATAGCATAGTTCAACCGCAACACTGTATTGTAGCATCCAATTGTACCAAGTAATATTGCAGCATCCAATTGTACTATCTTTCTCGCTGGTGTCTAATCTATCTATACCTTATAATAAAGAGGCAAAATTTCCACCAAGATTTTTTTTCCACCTACATGTAAGAGATTACATGTAAGATGTAAGACTTCTCCTAGACCAAGATTCAATCTCAAATGCGTCTATCTTAGGAACATAAGTCAAGTTGGACCTCTACGTTGACCTGCACTATTATTTTTCTTGGACTCAAAAGGAATTTTCTAAGGGTTGAGGCATGGGAACACGTCGATTGGTTATGGACAGTGGAGTCTAGGTGCTACATGTTGATCATATAGGCCAGCGAAGTCCAGAAGCCATTCTCCCACTTGACTTGGTTGTTTACATGAGGGAAAGCAAAAGCAAATAACGAAATAAACATGCGGCCGGTGGTTTCTTGGTTCGGCAAAAGAAGTTGCATGCATACACAGGACAAAGAAGTTCGGGAGACATACTCGTACATGACTAATGACGTGTTATTTTGGGATTTATTGGCAGGACCGATGTTGCATTGTACGTATATATGCCTAGCCAAATTAAATAGATACTTTATTGTATTTGATTTGAGCTATTGAATTCTTATACGTAGTATCATGGATCTTTAAAGTTTTTACTCTCACCTAATAAACAAATATTTCTATGACTAAGTTGGTAATGTAGTTTTGATAAGTTGTTGACATAATTTTCATTGGGAATAAAATTTATTATAACCTGGATCAGCTGATAGCCAAATTTATCGAAACGTGAACTGAAATCTTGAGCAGTTTGTCGTCCAATTTAATCAGAATAAATATATCTCCAAGCTATCGACATGTACCCTTACAAATCTCCAAGCTATTCGAATATACCAGTAAAATCCTCGACTAGAGCTGACATATAAAGATCGAAAGAGGTCTCAGTCATACTCATCGATGAACGGACCAAATTTTGACATGATGACGACTAACTCTTTACCGACTTAAGATATCATATACAAGTATAAATCTCTAAGTTATCCATATATACCAGTGCAACCCTCGAAAAGGAATAATATATAAAATCGAGAGAGGTCTCAATCATACTCATCAACTGAAATACATTTTTTCGCAACGATGACTAACCTCTTACCGACTTAAGATATTAGAATTACATATTTGATATTTTTATTGATCCACAAAAGAAGTCATGGAGCTTGATATCTAGCTCTACCAACACATAGATAGTATGAAACTAAAGTTATGATATATTTACGAGTAAATACTGTTGTGCCTTACAATGGAAGAACAACAGAAGAAAAATAAATCTATCAAGGTTTTATTTTAATTCAGTTTTGAATTAATAGAGCAATGTCATATTTTTGCCAACATTAATTTATATTAGAGATGTCATAGTCATCATAAGATAAATTATAGCTTTTAAATGTTATCTATACCTAATAATGAAGAGCCAAAATTTCCGTCAAGATTTTTTTCCACCTACATATAAGAGATTACATGTAAGATGTAAGACTCCTCCTAAACCAAAATTCAATCTCAAATACGTCTAGATAGGGTAAAAAATGTAACATTATTGTTCTTTCTTTTTCATTAATGTGCCTGTTCATTTGTGATTACTACAGAAACCACAACAACCATTCACAACAGCAGTAGCACCTATACAAAATAATTGTTCATGGTAAGCTGTGCAACAAGCTGAAGCATATAGGTCAAACATTTGTTTTTCCCCATTGCGACGCACGGGTATGTTTGCTAGTAGTACTTATTAACATGCATCCACTTTGTCGCTGACCATTTGTCGCCTTTAATCACTGGACTTGCACCTAAATTGAAGGGATTATTTGCAGTTGAATACTGTAACACCCTAAATTTTGCTTTATTTTAAAATAGCTAAATATGATTTAATTAGGTATGTATGTGTACATTTCACATATAGGAAACAATAATTTTTGGTGAAAATAAAATCAATCATAAGATTAGCAACTTGCTTATGCATTCATGCTGCTGCATATTATTTTTTTGATTGGAGTGGATTTGTTTCAAACTCAAAGAGATTTAAAAATCATTTGGAAAAATGTATTGGAAAAGTCATTTCAGAAAAAGAAAAGGGAAAATCCTATTCCTCTCTCTCCCCCTCCTTTTCGGCATGTTGGCCCATTTCTCTGCCGGCCCGCTCGCCACCTTTTCCCCCTTCTCATTTCGGCCGAGCCCAGCCAGCCCAGCATGGCCTTCCCCTTCTCCCTCCCCCTCATTCTTCTCTTGGGCCGGCCCAAGACAGAGCAGGTGAACTGCTCCCTCCATTCCTCTCACTTACAGCCCGACCCCACCTGTCATCTCCTCCTTCCCCAACCTCCCGTGCTTCTCTCGGTCAAGGCGCAACCGCTGCCCCCGCGCCCATGTTCGGCGTCGTGGGAGGGTCCCCTGCTCCCCGGCCCCTTTAAGAGGGAGCCGCACCAGCCGCCGCTCCCACTGCTGCCTCCCCGCTCCGTTTTCGCTCGCAAAACCACCCCCCCCCCCCGCAGCTCGGCAGCGATCACCGGAGCACCGTCCGCCCCCACTGCGTCAGCCATCGTTCCCGAGACGCCTCCGCCCTGTTTTTCTTCTCGGTGAGCTTTGCCTCGCTCTCCTCTTCCTCCTCATGCCTTTATCTTTTTCAATTGTGGTCTCTAGGGCCGGTTTCACGAGCTCCGGCGAGCTCCCTCCACTGCCGGCCATGGCGGGTGCCACTTGGGTTCTTCCCCAGCCGCGCTAAAGACCTAAGCAAGATCGCCTTGTTCCTCTCTCTCTCTCTCGGTGCCTTCAATTTGGTGAGCCGTGGCGCTAGGGCCGTATTCCAGAGCGTCAGCAAGCCTCCCACCGCCGGCCATGGCACGCACGCCGCGCGGGCCACTTCGAGGCCGTGTTTTGTCCCGGGGTGAGCTCGCCGTCTTCTCTGCATCGTCCCAGTGTCCTCAGTGGTCAAAACCATGGCCCGTAGGGCCCTAACCAGTCATGCCGGCGACATCCTCGCCGCCGTCCATGGCATGCCACCGCGTTCCTCCCCAACTCCGGCAGCCGCACCCTCTCTCACCCCCTCCTATGTAATCTTGGCCGTCCATCGCTGGATCAACGGCCCAAAATGGCCGATACCACTTCACGGGTCTTTTTGCTAAAGAGCCCCTCGGCTTTTGGCAAATCAAACCCGCAGTCCTCGGCCTGACGGATGTTCCCAATTTTTGATTTATTTAAAATTCAAAAATAGTTCAACTTATTTATGAATTTGCCACTACAGTAAAACGCTTATAAAATTGTCGTTTTAGCTCCGATTTGATCCGTTCAACTTGCGTTAGTTTCATAATTTCGTAATCTATGCATTAGTGCTACTGTTAGACCTATTAAAGGCTTTTGAATTTCTCGATTAAGTCTAGTTTAATAGCTAGCTTTTGGAATCTTAAATAGCTCGTAACTTTTGCGTTGTAGCTCCGAATTTCGTAAACTTCACGTCGATGTGATCGTAGCGAGACATAGAATATTTTCATAAACTTTTTATCTTATTTTTATAATGCTGGTGTACTGTTCTAATTATAGGTTTGTTTGCTATGCATGAATGCTCCTAAAATGTGTATGTTGTCGTGTTGGTCGAGTTCAAACGGTGAGGAGTACGTTGGGAGCTAGGAGTACTTCGAGGAGCAGTAGGACCAGCAGCAGTTCATGAACCTAGGCAAGTATAGCATGGGCTTACCTTGATGTCTTATTCATTAAATGATCTACTCATTATGCATGTGTCTAATTTTGCTCGACTATAAGGACATCCTAGCCATTGATGACTTGTACCTTGATCCCTATGGGTTTTATTGCACATGGGTAGAATGCTAGTGCTCTAACTAAACATGATTTACACTATGACTAATGGAACCAACGGATAAACATGGTGGTAACAGTGGAACTATAGGGTGATGGTGCAAATGACGTTGATCATATTACCCTAAACCCTCCATAAGGACTTATCTGTCGGCAAAAGCTGGGATTGACAGTGCAACCATGAGGGTCACATGGCTCTGACTTTAACTCAGTAATAGGATCTTCTCTAGCTTGTTAGAGGTTACCCGAAAGGGCGCAAGATGGGCTTGCCACTTTGGGTATAGGGCTGCCCCTGTTGTTATGTGTATAGCCGCAAAGGATTTGTATCATAGAAAGGGGGTTTCTACATCTGCCTGCCGAGGAAACCTTGCGGCCCTAACATGTTAGAGAGAACTATGGAAGGCTTCGTAGTATACCCTGTCTGCTCACCTTGGGAGTATTAGGGGGTCAACAGGCCTTGGGCATTTGGGCAACACTATCACGGAACCGCCCAAATTATAAGAACAAAAGTACAAAAACAATCACCGGAGCAATTAAATTCCCGTACTTAAGCTCCTATAACCCCGATAGTCCAATAAAATCACGAGGGATTTCAAACCAACCAACATACAAGTCAAGATCGTAGTGGTCCAACATAACAGGTCATATGTTACATCCATTTTATAAGTAATTTAACATATATCAGAGTTCAGTAGAGTTATTACAACTCAAGTTCAAAAGTAGTGGAAGCAAAGTAGTTTGAAAACAAATATCACCTTAATTCAAATACATGCCAGTACCAAGGTCAATTTCCCATAAAAGCATGAGAGACAAGATAGCTCAGACAGATCATGCCCATGATCACACTCCGCCACTATAGCAGGAGTCTTCCAATTCTTGCAGTAGCTATGATACATCACAACCTGCAACAAGTGGGAATAAACCCTGAGTACGAGAAGGTACTCAGCTAGACTTACCCATCATAAACCAGAAATAATGACACCAAGGAGTATGCAAGGCTTTCTTTCAGTGGGCTAGCTTGACTCGTTTGCGAAAAGCATAAGTTATCATAAATAAACTAATTTAAGTCCTTTTGCATCATCTTTATTATAACCTATTCAATCTAGGTAAGCACCTATGCTAAAGCAATCACTTGATTAACCATTAACATCAAAGGTTACCATCTCAGGTTTAGCATTTCCTACATTATCCACATAACCATCCGTGTTCCATCATTATTACTACGATGCCGTAACTCGAGTCAAGTGTTCACTATCCAGTGAACGATGGCGATTCGAATCGATTATTAACCAGCTGGTAATTTATTCCTCACACAAACCTCACTCACCCGCTAAAGTGAGGTATTGGTCACCGAGTCAACTATTCAGGTAAAGTCGCGAGCTTGCCAGGAACCACATGTACCCGAGGGCCGCCCGACTGCTCTTTGGCCTTATCATCGCGCCCCCGTTTCCTGCCACTACTGCTCCGGTAAAGTGCGTTGCGGGCAATCCACTCAGCCCGAATAATCTCCTAGCTTCGCGGTCGAAAGGTACTTTATTCGGCCAGCTAAATGTGAGGCATGCGTTCAACATGACTCGAGGCCCAACAACGGTCGGTCCTTAATCGACACAGGCGGAAACTACAAGCACCCCAGAACCCTGTCTGGTTGCCCCATACTTATTCCGCCCGGTCTCCAATTATCCATCAACACTTGGTTATTTCCAGGATATCAACCATTCCATAGCTAAAGTATTCCAGTAACCACCTATAGTTGCCGGTGACAGGAAATCACCGATCGCTACCGGTCTAAGTAGGGCTAAGCAATATTTTCAATCCCGAACCAAAATAGGATTTCAGGCATATTTGCGGGACAAGGAAAAGGATATATATGCAGCAAGTGTTTTCAATCAACTCCTATAACTTAATGCAACAATACATATATAACATATATATACTCAATTGCTTTTGTAAAGTAGGAGGCTTAGAATGCTCCGGGGCTTGCCTGAGATCGAACACTAGGTTGGTGATTGACAGATGACACTCGCTTGGCGAGCATCTCCCATCCCGACACTTGTTTAGTCCTTCCATCTTTGAGATAGGTCCACCAAACACCATCTTCAGGTTTGGCTTCAACATCTCATCCTTCACATGGTGCATCTAGCGTACCTAGATGAGATGCAAGATGCATGCGTATGAATATGATGAATAGTAACACAAGATGCATCACATAATCAATTAAAGAGGGCAAGCATATCAAGCATAACACAAGTTTAACAAGATCACAAGTATCTTAACTTGACCATCATCAAGGGTATAAGCCACACTTAGCAACACATGGAGTAAACAACCATAACTAGCATGTGACAATTTCTAGACTGCAGCAACAGCTACAGGTTTGGATCATAACTGGAGTTATACAAATCCAATAGCCATGCAACAAGACATTCTGGAAAGCTTATGAAATTGTACATAATTCATCTTTAATCATCTTAGTATGATTCTCAAGTTAACCAAGTCAAACATGCATAATTACAGAATCTGGTCTAGAGATTCCAGAGAACAACTATTTCTGGAACCCAACTTGAAACAGTCATTACTCACAAACTATAAGGCCAAATGCCACCAAAATTTAACACAAGCTAGATTAATGAGTTATCTACAACTTTGTTATAAGCATATTTCTCAGCAAACATCATTTTCATGGTGCAATTACCAAAGTCCCAGAAACTGTCCAGGAAAGCATCAATTGCAAGAATAAATATTAACTTACATTCCAAACACACATTTGGCCACAACCAATGTAACCATCATAAAGTGCATGTTAAATTATCACCAAAAAGCATAGTTCTCATCATTAAATAATTTCTTCTAAAGCATTTCTTAATTGATTTAAATAGCAAGGTGAAATAATAAACATATATCAAAAGTCCATAATAAAATCTATAAAAATTACAGTAGATCTTACATACAACCAATAGTGTACTGTACAAATTTCAAGTCATTTGGATATGTATATCAACCTCTATGAAAAAGACAAGTTGCTATTACAAGAATTCATGTGAGAGAAAGATATACTAATAACTCACTCAAATGGTAACAAAAAATTCATGAAATTTTTACCACACATCAATCATCACATGAGTAGCATGCCACAAAAATTTCACTTCATTTGGAGCCCTAGATCTACAGTTATGAAAATGACAAATACAACTAGCATTAAAAACCTAGCTGCACAAATCCATTTTTACAGAGAAAACTTTAAACTATAACATGTCATATTATAGATCTACTGTATAGAGAATTTCACAAGGATTCCAAAAAGTCCTCATTTGCTATTTTACGATTTTTCTACAATTTACTATGAATTTCCAAAGTTCTTGCAAAAATAATTACGAATCAGTCCTCGCGGCACTATTCACATGAGTCACTAGTTCTACAGAAAACCCCCTGAACTTGTTTCCCTCTTACACGTGGGTCCTTCTTCTTCTTCCTTGCACAGAGAGCACCGGAGGGAGACAGAGGCCGTTGGGGGAGGGTCGGTTCCGGCAAGGGAGGCCACGCCGGCGGCCGGGGAGTGGCGGGGAAGCACCGGGAGGCCTGCGCGAACTTGTTGGTGGCCACGGCTCACCTCGAGGTGGGCCGACGAGGTCTGGCCGCGGACGTCGGCGGCGGCGACGGGAACGCTCCCATGGCCGGCTGCTCCGGCGGTCGTCTTGCTTGACCAAGGGGCACCGGTCGGAGAGGAGGAAGCGGCGAGGGCTGTTGAGCACGCGGCCGCGACTGTGGTGGAGAGGAGAGGCGGGAACGCGACGGCCATGAAGCTCAGCTCGCGGCCATGGTGGCGGACACAAGCAGCCGCGCAAGGGAGGGAGCTGAGAGCGAGGGAGAGAGCAGGGAATGAGTGAGGGAGACTGGGAGCGGCTCAGGCACTCCAAATCAATGCGAGGTGCGGGCAGGACGCATGGCGAGGAGGACGACGCGCGGCAGCAATGGCGAGTCATGCTCTGTGCATGGGCGCCATGACGGCATTTGATCGAACACGTGGTGCGCGGGAGAGTGGCAAAGGTGGAACGCGATTTGGGCCAGATCCGAGCCGATTTTGGACATGGGCCCAAAACCAAAGTTGTAGCCCATGCAACACTCTATCATTTTCGTTAAGACCACTCTGTCAATAGAGCTATGGATTAAGAGATAATTGGCCTCCAAGATGACAATGTCAACACATTGACGACCGACAATGGAACTCAAAATTTACAATCAAAACGTGGTCAAACTCAAGCCAACTTTTTGTATGCTCTTCTCGACAAAGTGTGCTCCAACTTTTACATTTGGCTCAACTTGTGTTGCTTAGCAAAATCACGAGAACGCTATGTGCCAACCGTATTGTGTTGCCGGTCCAACTCCATGAATCACGACAAAACTAGCAGTTTTGTGAATTGATTTTGAAGGTCCAAACAAGCTCCAAATCTGATGAGACTTGATCTATTCTTTCCTTCACAGGGCGTACTCCAACTCGTATTAAGGACTCCAATTGAGCTTCCATATGAATTTGGAAGATAAAAGGTCACAAACATAGCAACTCACTGCTGTCAATCCAGGACTTAGAATTATTTCTAGGGCTGAAAAACAGCAGCTGATCCAAAATTCGAGCCTCTGTTTAACAAGCTTACAAGCTGATCTAGCTCTTGGTCCAAAAACAAAGTTTCTTCTACACAACATGAACTACAACTTTCATTTAATGTCCAACATCAAAACTGGTATAGAAACTATATTTCTACTTTGACCAAAGTGGCATCGCAATAAAGCTTGAATTGTCCGTTTTGATCCATTGGAGCATTTTCTGGGCATTTGCTCAACACGAACCTTTCACGACTTTTGTTGTAGAGTCCATCTAGAGTCATTTGGGCAAGGTTGAAAGGTTTGGTTGATGACCTATATTTCCATCCACTTAATAATGCAATTCCAACACTTAGTAAAGTCATTCCAACAAGGATATAACTTATCATTTCATGTGACTTTTTTATTCCAAACGTCATGAAACTTTTCCAGTGACCAATATAGATAGGTACTAAGGTGAGACACATGAAGATATTGAAATAACACCACCCAAGCATATATCTTGAAAATGGCCCATATGTAAAGCAATGGTGCAACATCCAAGTTTAGGTTACGCTCATCTCCATAGGTTGACCTTGACATCGTCATCTCCACTTAATCTATCATGTTTGAGCTCAAACCCACTGCTTAACTGGTGACAAACACCTGGGGTGTTACAGCCCTCCCCCTTAAAAGAATCGCGTCCCGAGATTCGGTGCGAAGGACTTTTCAAGGGAAGAGATGCATGTTAGCCAATTCCAACATCTGCAAGCGCATTAGGCTACTTAGCTTCAAGCATTAGAGAGGCTAATTGGGTAAGACAACTTTCTGATACTTGCTCTTACACAAAAACTTTTGTCTGAACTTCCATGAAGCATTGTTACTTTGGGAGGAATCCAAGACAATGCGGTACTTTGTTCACGGTGCACGGAGAGTACTACAAGCATGGGCTAATTACTCGTAGCATTTACTTTTCTAGTGGCATAGCATGTACACTTTCGATAAGGGTTGGATCCATATACGAGGTAAACATTCTTTGACGCTATCAGAAACTGTCTAACCAATAGACAATGTCTATACCGGTCATACACTATTCACTCATTCAGATGCCAACGGATGGAAAACTACATATTGCTCCACGTGTGCAGTTCTCTTTCTCTGATGCCAACACTGTATTATCTAAGTCTATTGAGGGAACAATGAAAGTGATAGCTGACTCTGTCGGTTCTGGATTTCTGCCAAATGTTACCTAAGAAGATTCTCTTATACAAAGGCAACAGTTATCTGGGTTGAATCAGATGCAACCCCTTGGGTAAAAACACATATAAAGTACCAGAGGCACGTCAGCACTAGAGAACCATTACCGCAAAAAGGATGATAGCTAGGTCTGAATGACAACAAAAGTTGCAAGTATCCACCAAACTAGAGAACTAGTTCACCACTAAGCAGGTTGAGCATAATTTTCCTTCGTGGTGCAGTTGCGTAACAAGTTGTGTTGACCTGCACTAGATACGTGATTGTCCAAGATGGAATTGACTTGATAGCACATTTGGAGAAGATGCAACACCTGCATTGTTGTCCGGCTTCATGGCTTCTTTGCTTACTATTGTTCGTCGGGACATAACCATCATAGCTATCAAAGAATTGTTTTGTGACTGGAGATTAACCTTCTTACTGGTAACTAATTAGTTGTCTCTCAATTCTCAAAGTTCCAACCTTTACTCTTGACCACCACAATAATTACAGTCGAGGCACAAACAAATGGTCGTCATCGAAGTCCGTAGATAAGGAGTCACGCCAGATACGATCGATTTGACTATATGACCATCCTCCACAAAAGGATCAAAGACTTTGATAGTTTGGTCCTATGCACCATGTGACGATCGGTTCTTTTTCAATGGATAACTTGTCCAATCATTTAGTGTTAGGTGCCCATTCGATTCAACAGGGATGGCATACATTGCTCAATCGATGACCGACGTCGTACAAGGACACTCGGGGAGAGTCACTCGTCTACCACCTCTTGTAGTCTGTTAATGCTTATGCCGGTGACTGTTCTTCAAAGGTCATCTTCTTAGCAACTTCAAGGAATATCTACTACATAAGGTCTGAGATATGAATCTTCAGCTAAGAGATAGGGAGATAACCAAGGAAAACGGTCACGAGAAATAACACATCGGCTGTCATTTCATAATGGATCATGACTAGCAATCCTAATACCAGCGCGTGCCGAGCAGCACAACCTTGTGTGCGCGCCCACAGGAGGCTCTCGGTTTCGTCGCGGCACCATAGAATGCTAATCGTAACACCATTATTAAACGCACAAACAAAGTGGAATATCAAGTGACACCGATTGGGTGGTAAGAACAAGCACCAGACAAGGGAGGAGTAGCGAGCAAGGGTAGTTACAAGGTTTAGAGTCAACAAGGAGGCGATTCAAAGATTAAAACACAGCGTAAGAGGACATAGCTTAATTGCCGAAGACAACTGAGCAAAGGTTCTTGGTCACGTTGGACAACAACATGAGATCAAGATTAATAACGTTGAGAGACGTTAGAAGTTGAGATGGACTTTAGCAGACTTCTAGAACAAAATGATACACCGATCAGAGATTGGGTTGATAAGATAGCCACCAGATTTCGCAAGCAAAGATTTCTAGATTAGACAACGAGAGATTAGCGTTGCTCGGATCATCTGTAGGAGAGACAATCGGGAGGTCCAACATGGAATTGGGTATGGTCTCCAAAACTTGGCAAGCAACAACTGTGGTCAAGATCGACGTTCGTTAGGACTTAACTTGGTTGGTCAATGGAACAAGTGCATTCTCCAAAAGGTAGCGGACGTCCAAGGCCTAAGCAAACATATAAGGGGACTACGCTAGGGCCTATGGTTCAAGCAAGGCATGGATACAAAAACATTCAAGGTCTAGCAACCACGTCTAAGGCTCTGGCTCCTACGGAAGAATCTAATTAGAGACGACGACCATGCGATTACGTAACGTGAGCGTTGATCTAGGATAAAGCATCTTCAACACTCACATGCTCACCGAGAACAAAAGAGAGGTCAACTATGACACTACCTATATAACAAGCATCTACACAACATCACCGTTTTAAGCGGACACTTGAGATTATTAGTTAGGTTAGCTTAAGCATCCAATACTAAGCATAAGTGTTGATGCAAAAGTGAATCTGCAAACACAAAGGGCTAATACCTGAAATCGATATCCAAAGCGTGCCAGTCGATTTGACCTGTTAATCGACAAGGATGAAGATATGAGCACTTTGGTCCTGACAACAGCGATACGCCCGGAAGTCACGGCCAAGAGGTACTCACGCGGAACTCGAGGATCGACGAAGATTGCACTTAGAGCAATGCAACTCGCCGGATCGATGAGAACTCGTAAAAAAGGAAAAATATGCAAATTGACGAAGTCGCCGAAAAGTAGATGTAAATAAGAGTAAAAGCTGTTTTTTGATGTATTGATTGATTTCTATTACATTGCCCTTCACTCTATATTTATACCCTGATCTATAGAAACATAATCGAATACGACTAGGACACTAAACTCAAGTCTAAGAAAAAGAACATGACTTTTACACAACTCAGACTCTACTAATCGTAAACAAGGAAATCAACTCCTATTTTATTCCATAATCCGCCTTAATCACGATGGTATTCTCATCGGCCTTCTTTTCACCAGCACAGCCCCTTTTCTATCGGCAGCAAACTTCGATCTCCTTCCATCGGCACATTCCCTGTTTCATCGGCTGCAGTCTTCACACCTTCCTTCATCGGTACATTCCCTTATCGGCAACAGTCTCCAAACCTTCTTCCATCGGCATTGGCAATAACACCCTTGACTTCATCGGCAACATTCCTAATCAAATTCATACACTGCCACCGCCTAAAACAAACTTATCTTCCTTGGCCATCAATTCACACGGCAATCTCTCCCTTGCTAACCAGCCTTTCCTGATCATTTTGACACGTACTAAAAACGGTGTCAACACATGCCCCCCAATTTCGGAGTATAAGATACTGATGCTCCGAAATTTACTCCAACTGATGCTTGCTATTATCTATTTCTTTGACCCATTCTCCAAGCATAACATGATTTGTTACCAAACTCAATCAAATCTAGATCCAATCCATGTATCTCAATATATATCGCATTTTTTCCAACCTTCTTTGCCTTAACTACGGTTGAGATACCAAGGTAACAAACCATCAACAACATCTCACCGCAATGCATCATTTTTAGAACTGAAAAAATCTTGTATCAAGATATCCTTTAAGTTATGATTACTTGCCGTCAAATCTCCTGTACCATCCCTTGATTGTCGTGCGAACAGTTACCATATCCAACTGAACCACCTCGATCCATCCGCATACGGCATAGAGATAAGTCAAGAATACCCCTACTCCAAATAACCTATAAATAGATTCCTCCGGGCTGTTCATCTTCTACCTTCAAACTCCACCTTTTGGCATTCTCACCCCGGCGGCAACCCTAACCAACGACCGCGCGTCTTCAACTCATCAGAATCATCATCATCTTCAAGTTCCCAGCTCGTGCCCTCATCCTCCTGAAGCAATGGCTGTCAACTTCGACGTCCCTGCGGTTTGTTCTTCTTCTCATTACTTTTACTTTAATCCTTTCGGTCTCCTGCAAATTCTTATAGTCAAAATTTTTCTTTCTCTTTCATTTTCTTGATCCTCCAAACCTAGGAACTCCGCAACACATTGGTGATTCCAACCCATCAACCTCCCCTTCACTGCTTAGGTCCGATGGGCAACCCAGACCCAACTGATTTGATTAATGCAGAAGCCAATCGTATTCCCTTCAAATCTCAGAAATCTCAGAATTCCGTTCTTGGCCTAAACCCACCAAAGGGTGGAAAAATTGGTTTCTGAGGGTCAACAGGTCAATGCAAGTATTCTGGGCAGAGCGAAAAATAGATCAATGTATCAGGCTGTCCATTGCCGATATGCAGAAAAATGAATCTATGATGATAGTTGCTGCTCAATTTTGGTCTGACACCACCAACACCTTCATGTTCGGTCATGGCCCATGTGCCCCCACCCTTGCCGATGTGTACATGCTCACAGGCCTAGATATTTCAACTGTCGATGAAGGCCATATTTTCGGCAGAAAAGCTGAATACAGAATAACCACACGCAACATCGGCGGCTGGACAGGATATATCCAGGAATACCAGAAGACTGGTACTGTCAATCAAAGGGAGCATGCCACATTCCTGAACATGTGGCTAGAAAAGTTTATTTTCTGCGGACGATCGGTAGGACCAACTAATGCTTTCCTCCCAGCAGCAGAACTCTTGGCCAACGGTGTCAGATTTCCACTTGGCCGATATCTCCTGAGTTCAACCTACCATCTCCTCCACCAAGTATCCCAAAAGCTTATACTTGGCGAACCCATCGGCAATCTGGGAGGCCCATGGTGGTTTATTAATATGTGGTTAAACGCTCACATGCACAAGCGTTTACAATGGGATCTCTTTGCTCAAGAATTCCCACGAGAGATTCCCGAAGAATACGTCCTTAGGGATGATGAATCGGCAACACGCCCCCCTCTCAACTTCGGTGAAGCAATCATCGTCCTTCCCGGAACAGAAGCCAAGGAGGATCAAATCGGCAGATTTTTTCATACTTTCTACCATGGCCTCCCTCGTGATCTCAGGGCCTGGGTGCCTTATATTGACGAGGATAACAAGTTTCCCCTCCTCTTCAATTTTGCCGATAGTGATCTGAATCAAGATAATGATCTCATGATGGCCATCATCACCCCCAGAGCAATTCCAGTCAACACATTTGGTAGTGGGAAAGCCTCCCACATTACTTATGAATTTTACAATCCATCGGCAGTATCTCGCCAGCTGGCCTTTGGGCAACTGCCCATCAAACTGTGCTATGCCGATGTAATTAAACCCAGGGAAATCATCACCTCTGGAACTGAATGGAGCAGGATAGTAAGACTTGCTCCTGATGCCGATATTTCAAATGTCGATCTCTCCGCCTGGTCACCAGCTTCTTTCATAACAGAATCATATAAGCAATGGTGGCAGGAATGGAAAGAACAGCTATTTTCAACGTCTGTTCACACATATCGGCACCAGATTGACCCCGATTATGCTATTCCTGATAATGCAGTAAGTTCCTTTCAACTTTTGTCCCTTCCCTTTTCTTTTATTATGTGTATCGGTAACTAACCTCCCTTGAAACAGGCTGACGATCCAGTTCCACCGATAAGCAAAAGCGGAAAACCCTTCAATCTCCATCCAGCCTCTCCGATTTCAGCAATCGGTTACAACGCCCCCACCCTGGAAGCCTTGACCTTCCAAAGAGCTCGTACCAAAATTGGCGCTTCTAGACCAAGATTGGGAACATCCAGGGCTTCTCCAAAGGCTGCTGCTTCAAGCCTGATCAAGGCTTTTAAGGTAACAATTTTACTATCTTCTCTGCCGATACACTTTATATTAACATACAACTATCAGGGTGTACAAGCTGCAGCCGGATCATCATCGGCAACTTTACCGAGCACCACAACTTCTACTCCTTCTTCAGAGGTATTCTTTCATTATTTTTATTTTTCTCCATTAAACATCCAATCTTATACCTATTTTTGCAGCAACAAATTGATACATCGGTAAGCACACCGATCATACAAGCTCCTCAACCGACAGATGTTGATGCCCCTCAGCCAGTTGTTGTTGAAACACAACAAAAACGTAAAGCTTTGACCGATGCTGAGGCTTAACAGAAACGACAAAAACCTACACCAGCCCCTGCGTCTGCTCCAACACCCGTCGATCAGTCCTCTGAATACACTGCTCCTGCTCAAGATACATCATCGGCAATTGTACCTCAAGGGCCGACTACCAATGTGGCCATAGAAGACATTCCATCGGCATCTTCTGCCGATCCTTCACAGGACCCTTTACAAGCCACTCCTTCAAGCCAAGCTCAAGAAATAGCCTTGAAGCAGGTAAACCAGTCAATTACCTGGTTTATTATATCTTCAGAATATTATAAACAGGATTTCTAATTCTCTTTATCCATAGGAACAAGATTCTCCCGATAGCTTATTTTCTTTTGCTATCGATATTTCTGATGACGACGGAGAAGAAGCGAGCTCCTCCCTGGCATTGGGAACAATATCATCAGACACATATGGCAAGCTGGAAACCCTCCTAAACCTGCTACAGCAAGAAACTGCCCAATTGGTAATCGACTCGGATCCTGCGAAGTCTATCTTCAAGGCAATCCGCGGCCAAGTCCCCTCCAATGTTGAAGAAGTCATCTTTCCAGCAGTCCATCTGGAGAGCAGACAGCTTCAATACCAAAGGGCCGTTCATCGTATCGCTGACAGAGCAGCCCAATCTCAACTTAAAGAAGAGATGCTACAGCTGAAGCAGACTGCCGACGAGAAGCACAAGAACATCAACAATTTGCAAGCCTCTAGTGCCGATATTAGACAGAAAATCTCAGATCTATCGGCAAAGAAAGCAGCCCTGCTAGCTGAACTGGAACAAGTTGAGACAGCTCTGACACAGGCCAAACAAGAAGAAGACCAGCTTCCCGACACCATTAAAGCCCTTCAACAGGAACGGGATGCTCAAGCTCGCAAGGCCTTGGCATTGAAAAAGAAAATCAAACCTGTGGAAGGAAATGCCGATGAAGATGCCAAGGAACTAAAAGAAGCCGATGAAATTCGCCTGCGTGCGATATCAGCCATCCAGGCTTTGTTAAATTCGGTATAATTGATACTTTGTTTTAACTCCAGCCGATAGGATTGTTATCGGCAACTATACTTTTTATGTATCTATCCAAATACTAGGGTAATATTTCTTTAAATATTTTCCATTTAATGCTCTGGGAAATACCACTCCTTCGAGAGTTTCAAGAATATACGCATTACCAGGAACAGACTGACTTATCCGATATGGACCTTCCCAATTAGGGGACCATTTGCCAAACTTAGAATTTTTAGTCCCAATCAGTAAAATCAATTTCCAGACTAATTCACCATCGGCAAATTCCTTTACCTTCACTTTCTTGTCATACCACCTAGCTACTCTCTTCTTGTTTTCCTCGATGTTAACCAAAGCTTTTAACCGATGACCTGCTACGTCTTCCAACTCATCTTTCATAAGGATATCATAATCATCGGCTGTCAGTTGATCCTGAAAACGCATCCGCCTAGATCCAATCTTAATCTCCCAAGGTAATACTGCATCGTGCCCATACACCAATTGATAAGGCGACACCTTGGTTGCACCATGACATGCCATCCGATATGACCACAAAGCTTCATTTAATATGGTATGCCACTTTTTAGGATATTCTCTGATCTTGCGCTTAATAAGTTTGATAATCCCTTTATTAGATGCTTCAGCTTGGCCATTTGCTTGGGCATAATATGGTGAAGAATTCAAAACTTTAATTCCCATACTCAAAGCAAACTCATCAAATTCACCTGATGTAAACATAGTGCCCTGATCGGTAGTGATAGTTTGAGGGATGCCAAATCGGTAAACAATATGCTCCTTCACAAAATCAACCATGTTAGCCGATGTCACCTTTTTCAAAGGAATTGCTTCAACCCACTTTGTGAAATAATCGGTAGCAACCAGAATAAATTTATGCCCTTTACTCGATGGTGGATAAATTTGACCGATGAGATCAATAGCCCAAACCCCTAAACGGCCATGGTTTAATTATAGGATTCATAGCCGATGCGGGTGTTCTTTGAATATTACCAAACTTTTGACATTCCTGACATCCTTTAAAATATTTAAAACAATCCTCAAGAATAGCTGGCCAATAATATCCATTTCTTCTGATCATCCACTTCATCTTGAATGCTGACTGATGAGCCCCACATACTCCTTCCTGAATTTCACTCATCAGGCTTTTTGATTCCTCTATACTAACACACCTGAGTAAAACTCCATCTATGGTACGATAATATAATTCATCATCGAGGAGTACATACTTTGTCGCTTGGAATCTTACACGTCTTTCAACCTTTTTAGATGGATTCTTTAAATAATCAATGATTTCCCTTCTCCAGTCATCGGCATCAGCCACCAATGTCAATGCTTCTTGAACAGGTTGATATCCTGAAGTATGCTGAGCCAATCGGTTAGCCTCTTCATTATACATCCGGGAAATATGCTCCAGATGAAAACTCCTAAACCCTTTTAACAATTCCAAACATTTTTCATGATACGAAATTAGGATTTCACTTCGACATTCATAAATCCCAATCAACTGATTTATAACTAGCATAGAATCACCAAAGACCTCAACAGCATCAGCCTGTATTTCTTTAAGCAATTCTAACCCTTTTATCAATGCTTGGTATTCAGCTTGATTGTTTGTCGATGTAGCGACGATCGGCAATGAGAATTCATACTTCTTCCCCTGAGGAGAAATCAACACGATGCCGATGCCTGCCCCTTCACCACAAGTGGACCCATCAAAGAACAATGTCCATGGAGCAACTTCCAAAGAATCTACCGTGTTGCAATGTTGAGTAACAAAATCGGCCATAACTTGTCCTTTAACTGCCTTAGCCGATTCATAACGTAAGTCAAATTCTGATAACGCTAAAATCCATTTACCAATCCTACCATTTAATATCGGCATAGATAGCATATATTTGACCACATCATCTTTGCATACGACAGTACATTCAGCCGATAGTAAATAATGTCTTAACTTACTACAGGAGAAATATAAACATAAGCATAATTTCTCAATAGCCGAATACCTGGTTTCAACATCTATTAATCGTCTGCTCAAATAATAGATAACACACTCCTTTCCTTCAAATTCTTGAATAAGAGCTGAACCGATAACAGTATCTTCAGTTGATAAATATAATCTGAAAGGTTTTCCATGCTGGGGTGGAACTAACACTGGAGGATTTGTTAAATAACTCTTAATCTGATCTAAAGCCAACTGCTGTTCATACCCCCATTTAAACTCCTGATCGGCTTTCAATTTTAATAACGGACTGAAAGCCTTGATTTTGCCTGACAGATTAGATATAAATCTTCTGATGAAATTAATCTTACCGAACAAGGATTGCAATTCAGTCTTATCAGCAGGAGCAACAACCTTGTTGATTGCCTCAATAGATTTTCTACTAATTTCAATGCCCCTCTGATGCACCATAAAACCCAAGAATTGTCCCGCCGATACACCAAATGCACATTTATTGGGATTCATCTTTAATCCATGTCTTCTTGTGCACTCCAATATCTTTCGCAGATCGGTTAGATGCTTCGTGATGTCTCCAGACTTAATCACTATATCATCAATGTAGATTTCCACCAATGTGCTGATATATTCATGGAAAATAAAGTTCATAGCTCTCTGATAAGTAGCACCGGCATTTTTCAAACCAAATGTCATAACTATCCATTCAAATAATCCCACATGACCTGGACATCTAAAAGCAGTTTTGGAAATATCTTCTTCAGCCATGAATATTTGGTTATAACCCGCATTTCCATCCATAAAACTAATAATCTGATGTCCTGCTGCAGCATCAATCAACAAATTGGCAATCGGCATCGGATAACCATCCATCGGTGTGGCCTTATTAAGATTCCTGAAATCAATACAAACACGGAGTTTTCCATTTTTCTTATATATAGGAACCACATTAGAAATCCACTCTGCATATCGACACTGCCGAATAAACTTTGCCTCAATTAACTTGGTTATTTCGGCCTTAATATCAGGGAGTATATTAGGATTGCATCGGCGAGCCGGCTGCTGATGTGGCCGAAATCCAGATTTAATCGGCAACCGATGTTCAACTATAGATCGGTCTAATCCAGGCATTTCAGTATAATCCCAAGCAAAACAATCCTTATATTCCTTTAACAAATCAACCAGTTGCTGTTTACACTTGGAATCTAATTTAGAGCTAATAAAAGTGGGTCTTGGCCTATCGCCTTCACCAATATCTACTTCTATTAAATCATCTGCCGATGTAAATCCTTGACCTAATTTTCCATCATCGGCAAATCTATCCATTAAAACTCTTCTTCAGAACCGACTGCTTGGATCGGTAGAATTTCATAATCAGCAATCTTGAGGAACTCTTTTTCCCAAGCTTCTCCCGATATGCACCTGGTTCGTTCATAAGTATCTGATTCTGCCGATGCAATGATATAAGAAGAGTCACCAGGAACAACTTCAATCTTATCTCCGATCCATTGTACCAGACATTGATGCATTGTAGAAGGAACACAACAATTAGCATGAATCCAATCCCTTCCCAGAAGTAAATTATATGCACCCTTGCCATTAATAACAAAGAAAGTTGTCGGCAAAGTTTTACTACCGATGGTCAACTCAACACATACTGCTCCTTTAGCTGGTGACACATTGCCTTCAAAATCCTTTAGCATCATATCGGTTTTAGTTAAGTCTTGATCTCCCTTACCAAGTTTCCGATACATCACATAAGGCATAATATTAATCGCAGCTCCTCCATCAATAAGTATCTTAGATACGGGCTGCCCATCAACTCTGCCTTTTACAAACAAAGCCTTGAGGTGTTGTCTCTCATCATCAGCAGGCTTCTCAAAAACAGCCATCATTGGATCTAACATTAATTGAGCTATCTGATCAGAGGAAACAGCCTCTTCTTCACTGTCAGACAAAGCCAAAAATTCCATCGGCAACATAAACACCATATTGATGTCTGCCGATGGACCTTTATCCTTGTGCCTTATCTGCCACTGCTAGTTACCAGATTTCTCATTAGAGGGACTTTCTTCTTGATATAAATCTTTTTGACGATCCCGCTGCATTTTTCTCTTCTGTGTCTTTGTCAAACCTTCTGGACACCATTGAGGAAGCTTAGTTTTCCAAACTGGCTGATAAATTCTAGTTGTCTCCACACGACGTATATTAGGGTCCCTGTAAAATATTTCTTCATCAGGGACTCTTGCATTTGCCATCTCTTCGAGTTCTTCTTGGTTCCTTGGAAAATATGCAACGCGTTTACCAAGCCTTTCATGCACACTAAGCCTGCCCCCCAGCCGATCATGTACTGATGCTCTCCTTCTGATCGGCTCATTAATGAGCAAACCTTGATTACCAGATTGAAACCTTCTTGCAGGATAATTAACTCCATAATAGCCATTGCACTCTGGACAATTTTCAACAGTAGGTAACTTAATACCTTCTTCCCAACAATGAATAAAAAATGGACAATTCCAATGATCCTTATGCCGATTCCACTCTTCTTGACGCCTTTCCTCTTGTTGTCGTCTATACCAGTCCCTTCGCTGACGCCATCCTTCGTGTTGTCTTTGATGGGTAATCACGATGCCAGATCGAGGAGGCCTCCCAGAACCGCCACTCTCTGTCAATAGCCCCTTGCCTTTTGCATCATCGGTAGTTATCCGATGTTGGGGATCTACTGATGCATTCTTTTCAGCAGCTTCCGACGTCAACACCCTAATTTTTCCTTCAGCATCCAACATATTTGCTGGAAAAGGATGTTGATCAATTTTCATTGGCTTTTGAATCTTGGAATTGCCAAATTTTATCCTGCCAGACTCAATAGCTGACTGTAATTGCTGTCTAAACACCTTGTAATCATTGGTATTGTGTGAAGTTGCATTGTGCCACTTGCAATACAGCATATGCTTCAACTCTTCTGCCGATGGGATCACATGATTAGGTGATAATTTAATCTGGCCCTCCTGAAGCAAAAGATCGAATATTTTATCGGCTTTGGTGACATCAAAAGTAAACTTTTTTGGCTCTTTGTGACCAAAGGGACAAGATATCGGCTTCTTATTCTTAACCCACTCTGCCAAACCGATAACTGGTTCATTATCTGAATTAGAATCTTCCGCTTCTTCAACAAATGAAACTTTCTTGTTCCAATTTCTCTTAGGTTCAAAAACCCTAGTATCTTGATCAGAAATCCTTTGTACTAAATGACTTAGGCTTTCGAACTCCTGAGAAGCATATCTGTCCTTTAGGTGTGGCAATAATCCCTGAAAGGCTAAATCGTCAAGCTGTCGATCATCCAATACCAGACTGTAACATTTATTCTTTACATCTCGTAGCCTTTGCACGAAGCCTTCTACCGATTCATCATTGCGCTGTTTCATCTTTACCAAATCGGTAAGCTTCTTCTCATGAATTCCAGCAAAGAAATACTTATGAAATTGTTTTTCCAGATCAGCCCAAGTGATAATAGAATTTGGCGGTAGTGAAATAAACCACGTAAATGCTGATCCAGATAGAGATGATGAGAAGAGACGAATTCTCAATTCATCTCTACATGCTGCCTCTCCACATTGAATAATAAAACGATTAACATGCTCCATGGTTGATGTATCGCCTTGCCCAGAGAATTTAGTGAAATCTGGCACCTTGTAACGATTTGGGAGAGGAATTAAATCATATGCTGGAGGATACAGAGTCCGATAAGAATAAGTATTAACCTTGGGCTTAATCCCAAATTGATCTCTCATAATTTCTGCTATCTTATCGGCCCAAAAAACATCGACATCTTGCTGACGATATGGTTGAATCTCTGCTGGAGGTATCTGTTGATATCCTTCTGCATACCTTTGTTGCCCACGATCTCCAGCAATTGGCATATTTGCTACTAACTGTGGTCCATTAATCTGCTGAAAAGGATTCATCGGCTGAGCTGCCGATGCTTGATTCTGAAAACCAGCATGCATGTGACCTTGATGAACTCATGTGACTTGCTGATTTGGCTGAACTGTATGTTGAGTAGGAAACTGCCCAGACCAATTATTAGTATTCATCGGCACAGAATTTGCCGATGGCTGGTAGCTTGTTGGCATTGCTGGATAATTATATCCAACTTGAGGCATAACCTGTACTCCAGGTTGACTGATTATAGGAGCCTTCTGCTGCATCGGTAATAAACTTGCCGATGGACTTGAACCAGATGTTTGACCCAGAGACGCCTGAAAACCTCCCAGACTTGGTTGTGCAGTAGTTGTAATATATTGAGGCGCTTGGGCTATCGGCAAACCAGCCGATGGTATAGGAGTTTTTCCTGCTGCGTCAAACACTTGAGATAATCCGTGATTGACAGTAGATGGCTCCGGAGGCATACCATATCCCCACCAATTAGCAGGAGTTTGATTACTCTGTAGTATAGGACCTGATAAAGCTGATGCTGATAGATCTGTACCAAGCTGAACTCGTCCTGATAATGCTGAATCTGGACGAATCGGAGTAGACTGTGCATTAGATAATCCTGCTGATACTGGAGGAGAAGAAATCTCTATACCCGCAACGGCTGGAGAAGCCGATGGAGCAACAGCAGATGCTGCTTCTGGTTGATGATAAGCAGGCCCGACGTAATGATGTGACGCTTGCCCTTCTTTGAAAGTTCGAATCACAGCATTATGAACAGTATTGGACAGCACATTGGAGTGATTAATTAAAGCATGATTCACTGCAGAATTAACCATCTCTTGAAGATTACCAGGATTAGGATCAAAGGTAACCTGCCGAGGCAACGGCAAGTCCTGCTTCTGGATGACTTGTCCACTTTTGTTCATGCTGAATGACTTTAAGCAAAGCTGTCTATATTCTTCAATAGCCCTCTCCATAGCCTGCTTCTGATCGTCCTTAAGATCTTCTTCTGTTACTGCGATGATATTCCCAGCATCGATCTCATGATTAGGCATCTTGACTAGATCTGTCCCACTGGGCGTGCCAAAAGATGTGTTGATGCAAAAGTGAATCTGCAAACACAAAGGGCTAATACCCGAAATCGATATCCAAAGCGTGCCAGTCGATTTGACCTGTTAATCGACAAGGATGAAGATACGAGCACTTTGGTCCTGACAACAGCGATACGCCTGAAAGTCACGGCCAAGAGGTACTCACGCGGAACTCGAGGATCGACGAAGATTGCACTTAGAGCAATGCAACTCGCCGGATCGATGAGAACTCGTAAAAAAGGAAAAATATGCAAATTGACGAAGTCGCCGAAAAGTAGATGTAAATAAGAGTAAAAGCTGTTTTTTAATGTATTGATTGATTTCTATTACATTGCCCTTCACTCTATATTTATACCCTGATCTATAGAAACATAATCGAATACGACTAGGACACTAAACTCAAGTCTAAGAAAAAGAACATGACTTTTACACAACTCAGACTCTACTAATCGTAAACAAGGAAATCAACTCCTATTTTATTCCATAATCCGCCTTAATCACGATGGTATTCTCATCGGCCTCCTTTTCACCAGCACAACCCCTTTTCCATCGGCAGCAACCTTCGATCTCCTTCCATCGGCACATTCCCTGTTTCATCGGCTGCAGTCTTCACACCTTCCTTCATCGGTACATTCCCTTATCGGCAACAGTCTCCAAACCTTCTTCCATCGGCATCGGCAATAACACCCTTGACTTCATCGGTAACATTCCTAATCAAATTCATACACTGCCACCGCCTAAAACAAACTTATCTTCCTTGGCCATCAATTCACACGGCAATCTCTCCCTTGCTAACCAGCCTTTCCTGATCATTTTGACACGTACTAAAAACGGTGTCAACAATAAGGCTCACACCTAACAAGCATTTTTCAACAAGAATTAACTACAAGTTTAGACAAAACAAAAGCATGCTAAAGTAATCAACTTAGTGCATGCACATCAATCACAAGTTACTTATTTATTAGGACAAAGGTGGGAGGAGCATAGTTATATGCACAAAGCAACAATCATAATGATGCATGCTTCGTCCTATTCGTCCTCACAAGATTGCCAGTCTAAGGTGGCAATCACGTTCTATGTCGGTGGCATAACACGCATTCTCTCGATATATAGCTAGTCGTCAACTACATTCAACTTACGCATTCGTGGTTAGCGTACCTACAGAAAATTTCATTGCAGCCCAACAATTCCCAATATAGCACACAATGAAAGCAGTAAACTAAATACTCTCCATACATACATCCCCTGATGCATATACTTCGGTATCATAGCTACCCAACAAATGTACCCACAATTAAGTACTTTCATAAATACATGGTTAAACATGTAATTATGCCAGTAACCACAGCTAACTCTCCCCTAGACCAATAGTTGAACGGTCATGCTCTCCCAACTCATGCTTACCTTGGCGTAGGTGCGACGTTGCAAGAATGTAACTCTAGCGACATATATGGCTATTTCATATATGAAGGTTACCACTACCATTCGACCACAGGGTAACGGTGCGGTCAAGTTATCACTCATACATACCTTGGCTTGGCCGTAGATGCAAAAATTTAAAACCCCCAAGTTAGTACTTAATTAAGCCACCTAAGGGTCCTTAATTGGGCATAAAGGAAATGACCACCGGCATACTTAGATTTAAAATTCAGATTTGAACAAAACTATATATGTAGTAGCTATAAGTTGTTAAAAACATCAATTTGCAAACAAAAACCTTTGTTTTCAATACACATATGACATGTTTAGTGTTGAACCTTGCTTCGATACCAGCTGTCACGAAACCGCCCAAATTATAAGAACAAAAGTACAAAAACAATCGCCGGAGCAATTAAATTCCCGTACTTAAGCTCCTATAACCCCGATAGTCCAATAAAATCACGAGGGATTTCAAACCAACCAACATACAAGCCAAGATCGTAGTGGTCCAACATAACAGGTCATATGTTACATCCATTTTATAAGTAATTTAACATATATCGGAGTTCAGTAGAGTTATTACAACTCAAGTTCAAAAGTAGCGGAAGCAAAGTAGTTTGAAAACAAATATCACCTTAATTCAAATACATGCCAGCACCAAGGTCAATTTCCCAAAAAAGCATGAGAGACAAGATAGCTCAGACGGATCATGCCCATGATCACACTCCGCCACTATAGCAGGAGTCTTTCAATTCTTGCAGTAGCTATGATATATCACAACCTGCAACAAGTGGGAATAAACCCTGAGTACGAGAAGGTACTCAGCTAGACTTACCCATCATAAACCAGAAATAATGACACCAAGGAGTATGCAAGGCTTTCTTTCAGTGGGCTAGCTTGACTCGTTTGCGAAAAGCATAAGTTATCACAAATAAACTAATTTAAGTCATTTTGCATCATCTTTATTATAACCTATTCAATCTAGGTAAGCACCTATGCTAAAGCAATCACTTGATTAACCATTAACATCAAAGGTTACCATCTCAGGTTTAGCATTTCCTACATTATCCACATAACCATCCGTGTTCCATCATTATTACTACGATGCCGTAACTCGAGTCAAGTGTTCACTATCCAGTGAACGATGGTGATTCGAATCGATTATTAACCAGTTGGTAATTTATTCCTCACACAAACCTCACTCACCCGCTAAAGTGAGGTATTGGTCACCGAGTCAACTATTCAGGTAAAGTCGCGAGCTTGCCAGGAACCATATGTACCCGGGGGCCGCCCGACTGCTCTTTGGCCTTATCATCGCGCCCCCGTTTCCTGCCACTACTGCTCCGGTACAGTGCGTTGTGGGCAATCCACTCGGCCTGAATAATCTCCCGGCTTCGCGGTCGAAAGGTACTTTATTTAGCCAGCTAAATGTGAGGCATGCGTTCAACATGACTTGAGGCCCAACAACGGTCGGTCCTTAATCGACACAGGCGGAAACTACAAGCACCCTAGAACCCTGTCTGGTTGCCCCATACTTATTCCGCCCGGTCTCCAATTATCCATCAACACTTGGTTATTTCTAAGATATCATCCATTCCATAGCTAAAGTATTCCAGTAACCACCTATAGTTGCCGGTGATAGGAAATCACCGATCGCTACCGGTCTAAGTAGGGCTAAGCAATATTTTCGATCCCGGACCAAAATAGGATTTCAGGCATATTTGCGGGACAAGGAAAAGGATATATATGCAGCAAGTGTTTTCAATCAACTCCTATAACTTAATGCAACAATACATATATAACATATATATACTCAATTGCTTTTGTAAAGTAGGAGGCTTAGAATGCTCCGGGGCTTGCCTGAGATCGAACACTAGGTTGGTGATTGACAGATGACACTCGCTTGGCGAGCATCTCCCATCCCGACACTTGTTTAGTCCTTCCATCTTTGGGATAGGTCCACCAAACACCGTCTTCAGGTTTGGCTTCAACATCTCATCCTTCACGTGGTGCATCTAGCGTACCTAGATGAGATGCAAGATGCATGCGTATGAATATGATGAATGGTAACACAAGATGCATCACATAATCAATTAAAGAGGGCAAGCATATCAAGCATAACACAAGTTTAACAAGATCACAAGTATCTTAACTTGACCATCATCAAGGGTATAAGCCACACTTAGCAACACATGGAGTAAACAACCATAACTAGCATCTGACAATTTCTAGACTGCAGCAACAGCTACATGTTTGGATCATAACTGGAGTTATATAAATCCAATAGCCATGCAACAAGACATTCTGGAAAGATTATGAAATTGTACATAATTCATCTTTAATCATCTTAGTATGATTCTCAAGTTAACCAAGTCAAACATGCATAATTACAGAATCTGGTCCAGAGATTCCAGAGAACAACTATTTCTGGAACCCAACTTGAAACAGTCATTACTCACAAACTATAAGGTCAAATGCCACCTAAATTTAACACAAGCTAGATTAATGAGTTATCTACAACTTTGTTATAAGCATATTTCTCAGCAAACATCATTTTCATGGTGCAATTACCAAAGTCCCAGAAACTGTCCAGGAAAGCATCAATTGCAAGAATAAATATTAACTTACATTCCAAACACACATTTGGCCACAACCAATGTAACCATCATAAAGTGCATGTTAAATTATCACCAAAAAGCATAGTGCTCATCATTAAATAATTTCTTCTAAAGCATTTCTTAATTGATTTAAATAGCAAGGTGAAATAATAAACATATATCAAAAGTCCATAATAAAATCTATAAAAATTACAGTAGATCTTACATACACCCAATAGTCTACTGTACAAATTTCAAGTCATTTGGACATGTATATCAACCTCTATGAAAAAGACAAGTTGCTATTACAAGAATTCATGTGAGAGAAAGATATACTAATAACTCACTCAAATGGTAACCAAAAATTCATGAACTTTTTACCACACATCAATCATCACATGAGTAGCATGCCACAAAAATTTTACTTCATTTGGAGCCCTAGATCTACAGTTATGAAAATGACAAATACAACTAGCATTAAAAACCTAGCTGCACAAATCCATTTTTACAGAGAAAACTTTAAACTACAACATGTCATATTATAGATCTACTGCATAGAGAATTTCACAAGGATTCCAAAAAGTCCTCATTTGCTATTTTACGATTTTTCTACAATTTACTATGAATTTCCAAAGTTCTTGCAAAAATAATTACGAATCAGTCCTCGCGGTACTATTCACATGAGTCACTAGTTCTACAGAAAACCTCCTGAACTTGTTTCCCTCTTACACGTGGGTCCTTCTTCTTCTTCCTCGCACAGAGAGCACCGGAGGGAGACAGAGGCCGTTGGGGGAGGGTCGGTTCCGGCGAGGGAGGCCACGCCGGCGGCCGGGGAGTGGCGGGGAAGCACCGGGAGGCCTGCGCGAACTCGTTGGTGGCCGCGGCTCACCCCGAGGTGGGCCGACGAGGTCTGGCCGCGGACGTCGGCGGTGGCGACGGGAACGCTCCCATGGCCGGCTGCTCCGGCGGTCGTCTTGCTTGACCAAGGGGCACCGGTCGGAAGGAGGAAGCGGCGAGGGCTGTTGAGCACGCGGCCGCGACTGCAGTGGAGAGGAGAGGCGGGAACGCGACGGCCATGAAGCTCAGCTCGCGGCCATGGTGGCGGACACAAGCAGCCGCGCAAGGGAGGGAGCTGAGAGCGAGGGAGAGAGCAGGGAATGAGTGAGGGAGACCGGGAGCGGCTCAGACACTCCAAATCAATGCGAGGTGCGGGCAGGACGCGTGGCGAGGAGGACGACGCGCGGCAGCAATGGCGAGTCACGCTCTGTGCATGGGCGCCACGACGGCATTTGATCGAACACGTGGTGCGCGGCAGAGTGGCAAAGGTGAAATGCGATTTGGGCCAGATCCGAGCCGATTTTGGACATGGGCCCAAAACCAAAGTTGTAGCCCATGCAACACTCTATCATTTTTGTTAAGACCACTCTGTCAATAGAGCTATGGATTAAGAGATAATTGGCCTCCAAGATGACAATATCAACACATTGACGACCGACAATGGAACTCAAAATTGACAATCAAAACGTGGTCAAACTCAAGCCAACTTTTTGTATGCTCTTCTCGACAAAGTGTGCTCCAACTTTTACATTTGGCTCAACTTGTGTTGCTTAGCAAAATCACGAGAACGCTATGTGCCAACCAGTATTGTGTTGCCGGTCCAACTCCATGAATCACGATGAAACTAGCAGTTTTGTGAATTGATTTTGAAGGTCCAAACAAGCTCCAAATCTGATGAGACTTGATCTATTCTTTCCTTCACAGGGCGTACTCCAACTCGTATTAAGGACTCCAATTGAGCTTCCATATGAATTTGGAAGATAAAAGGTCACAAACATAGCAACTCACTGCTGTCAATCCAGGACTTAGAATTATTTCCAGGGCTGAAAAACAGCAGCTGATCCAAACTTCGAGCCTCTGTTTAACAAGCTTACAAGCTGATCTAGCTCTTGGTCCAAAAACAAAGTTTCTTCTACACAACATGAACTACAACTTTCATTTAATGTCCAACATCAAAACTGGTATTGAAACTATATTTCTACTTTGACCAAAGTGGCATCGCAATAAAGCTTGAATTGTCCGTTTTGATCCATTGGAGCATTTTCTGGGCATTTGCTCAACACGAACCTTTCACGACTTTTGTTGTAGAGTCCATCTAGAGTCATTTGGGCAAGGTTGAAAGGTTTGGTTGATGACCTATATTTCCATCCACTTAATAATGCAATTCCAACACTTAGTAAAGTCATTCCAACAAGGATATAACTTATCATTTCATGTGACTTTTTGATTCCAAACGTCATGAAACTTTTCCAGTGACCAGTATAGATAGGTACTAAGGTGAGACACATGAAGATATTGAAATAACACCACCCAAGCATATATCTTGAAAATGGCCCATATGTAAAGCAATGGTGCAACATCCAAGTTTAGGTTACGCTCATCTCCATAGGTTGACCTTGACATCGTCATCTCCACTTAATCTATCATGTTTGAGCTCAAACCCACTGCTTAACTGGTGACAAACACCTGGGGTGTTACAAACACAACTCACAGGTAAAGATGCACAACCTCTGCAGAGTGATAAAACTGTTATAACAGTCGTGCTCACGGTCACGAGCGGCCCGGAAAACTCATAGAATAAATGGTTACTTGACACGTGGATGACTTATGACGATGATGATGAGATTATGATGATGATCAATTTCTCTTCTTAATTCCAGTAGGTGATCATGTGGGTTAAATGGGAGCTTATGCTTAACTTAATGATAATTAATAATAAAATGTTGATTCACTAAAAGTGCTAACTGCAGTCAACCATGTCTATCCTTTTTAGTCTCATGAATCCTCATACTATACTTGCGGAGTACGAGTGTACTCACACTTGTTATTATTTTATTTTTGGATAAAAATTCCGAATGAGTAACAGATGATAGCTTCTACGAGGATTTCCCCGAAGATTACTAGGTTTAGGTCAAGCAGTCGGCCTTCCCTGTGGAGAAATCACTACGGTTGAGAGTGTTATTTACTTTACCGCTTCTTATGTTGAGAACTACGTGATGTAATAATGTGATGGTATTTCTGTTAATTTGTCGGCTTATGTGTGCGACTATTTTTGGGGCGCACATAAGATGTATGCACTCTATATTGTCCTTTAATTGGAGTGTGATAAATACAATGCGCATGCATAACGCTTAATTAACTCTATGTTGAAAAACATGTCACAACAGCAAAGATTACTGGGTAATATAAACTCACCAAGCATGCTTTTGGGATCACGAGATCCATCAGGCTTCATGCTCCAGAAAAGCAATGCATGTCCCATTTTGGGTTTAACAGATATACCCCTCTTTGCCGATGGTGTGCTGCCTTTCGCTGTCGCATTAGGGAAAACAGTCTCACCACCCTCTTCGACATTCGAGATTCATCATAAAAAAATATATCACCATGAAGAAAATGACATTCTCACATTTTTTAATTTATAGTCACCAATAATAATACTTACAGATACATGAGAAAAGTCGCCATACGAGGGCCTCCTACTTTGGTGATGGAACTACCGTCGGTGTAGTCAAAGTGAGGCTCAAACTTCTTCCCAACTGCATAGTGGAGAACTTGAAGGCCCTCTCCATTCTCTACAAAAGTAGAGCGACATACGAGACTGATTATACGATGGATTATTATAATCAAACATCTTAATTACCATATATGGGTGATGAAAGTTCAACTTGCCCCCAACTGATTGTCCAACTTACCAAACTAATTAATAATCCTATGCATAATTATGATTACTTTAACCCACCATAATCAATCATCATATTATTTTGAGCCAAACACTCTAATTATTATAATCCATAATCCTAATTTTAATAATCCTATGCATAATCATGATTATAGTAATTCGTTCGTGATCCAGACAGGCCCTTAGCTCCAAACATCAAACGTGAGCATACTAAACATCAACATTAAAATCCATGGTAGGTACTAATAAAGTACTGATACCTCCATCTTGAAATGGTGCAATTTTAGGTATATATATGTCTCTAGTCAAACTACTAAAAATTTGACCAGATTTATAGAACAGAGTATGATTTATGACACAAAATATGTATACTATAACAATACATTTTCATGACTAACCTGATGACATTTATTTTATCTCATTATACTGATGTTTTCTTAGAAACTTGGTCAAACCTAAGTGCTATTCTAGAATCGCATCTTTTTCCATATGGAGGAAGTACACATACCTATGGGTACCGAGGTGTAATCTGCTATCCTTTTCTCAATTGTACGAACAATTGTGTCCTGCCCTCTTGTAAGAAACATTCCTGAACTTGTTCGGCTACTGCATATACCACCATCAAGCAAAATGAGTATCACACACAGGTAATGCAACATTGTAACATTCCTGAAATTGGAATTTAGGCAATGCTCAAACCTGCTATCCTTCCCCCCTCCGGTCAGGGAGAATCAACTACTTTCGACCTTGTCAGGTGAGGCTTTGCCAGCGAAATCAGATGGTCACATTCATTGTTGGACTGAGAACGAACAGCGTAGGATTCAGTGGTTACCAGATTACATGGTGAAGCAAACTAAAATGAACAGAAAGACAGGCGACAATAACAAAAGGGATCAGGTCGAAAATGAACAAGAAAATAATTAGTCCTGACATCAAAATTATGAAATCAACAGCCAACAGACATGACTTCATATATACACATGTTCAAAATATTTGCCAAATGGGAATAAGAAGAAAAAATGACAAACATAACATGAACCTCCCCATTCATATACACTGTGCTGTATGAAATTACGACAGTGAAGATTACAATATACATCCTGTTCTCCGCTAAAAAGAACTCTTAGTACGCTCATGACATCCGTATATACTAGTAGACGTTTCAAGTAAGCAGCCAGTAGTGCTGCCGCCATAATATCGTCCGTCCCACTATGTTCTTTTCTGCATCTACCATAAGTGTACAAAACATAAGGGATAGGATTAATTCGCAAATAAATTAAATCACATGTAAACTTCAGTGGAAGAGCTAGTGTCGCAGACGGCTAAGCAAATTCAATCGCACAAGCATCAACTACGGAGTAATTACTAATGGTGGTTTCGTGTTTTGCTGCGTCCACACCTCGACTAAGATTTTAATAACATACAAAAAAACAAAAGAAAAACAACTCGGTCAAGGTCTCCTAACTATTAACTAGTGTGATAAGATTGCAAGTAGAACATCATATATATATATATATATATATATATATATATATATATATATATATATATATATATATATATATATATATATATATATATATATATATATATATATATATATATATATATATATATATATATATATATAATAATAATAATAATAATAGGAAGGAACGAGGCAAGGGACTCACGAGGAAGCTCGTGGTACAGCCTAGCGCGGGGCTCCGTCGACAACTCCTCCGTCCAGAGCTTTCCTTTTTCGGTGGCATCTCTACAGGTCTTGCGTAGAGGGATCTGAATCAGTATAATAATATCATATCATGGCGTCCATAAAATTCTTATCATCAAGGGCTATTTATCGATCGGAGTACATAGTTGTTCAGTGTATTATTAACGATTAGTTTAGCTACCTAGTTAGGCCAGTCTCAGTGAAGAGTTTCATTTCATTGTTTCCAAGACTGCCATATCATATAGAATGAAATGAAATTCGGATGAAACACCCACTCTCAATGGAAAGTTTCACTCCATAGTTTTATAGACATTTAATTCTATGACTCATAGAGAGTTGGTAACTGTGTCAAGAGAGTTTCATCCCCATGAAACTCAATTCTTCTCTCTCTTCATTAAAACGTCGACATGTCATCAAAAATGCATATGTGGCAGGCTATTAAATGTAAATGAAACTCTAGTGAAACTTCCACTGAGACTGGCCTTAGGCTACCTGTCATTGTCAAAGGGGCTGACTGATGGTTTATCTCTACTATAATTAACCACTTCAAATTAATTTAGGTCCACCAACAAAAACGTCCCCGCTGCGTAGTGTAACCATTGTGTACCCAAAAAATTACACACAGAAATTTACCTCTATTAAAATCAAGGGCTCATGAAAGAACTACGTCAGATCCAAGGGCCGAGAGACAAAGTTTGAGGCTTCTCACCTCCCTCACCCTCGCGCTCTCCCTCTACTACGAACGACGGCCACACCGCAGTTCGAATCCAAGAATCGCCAAAAAAAAACACCGTACCTCGCAAAAAAAAATGCCGTACGTATGTTGAAATTTGATCAGTTGATCAGCGCGGGGCTGCCACCACGATCTCTGCGGCGCTGTTCGTCGACGCCGCCCGCCCCTGCCCCCCGTTCGTGGACGCTGCCCATCCCCGCTCAGCGCGATCTCGACCAGGGCGATCTTGAGCACGGCCACAAGGCTGCCCATCCCCACTCAGTGCGATCTCGACCAGGGCGATCTCGAGCACGGCCGCCGCCGAGTACCCGAACCCGGCGACCTTGATGCGCAGGTGCGCGTATCCTGATGACCACGTTGGACGGGTTCAAGTCGCCGTGGTAGATCTTCCTCGAGTGCAGGTGGAGGAGATCGAAACGCTGCGGAGGGGGCGAGTTGCGCTGCTGCGGGTGGAGATCGGCTCCGGCGGCCTGGGCCTGCACAAGATCGCCGCCGTAGAGAGCCTACTGGCAGACGTGGAGTTCGTGTTCAACGTACCGTGTCGTGTCTGATCTCTGAACAACCGCCATTAGCCTGCCGTAGACGGCGGACCAGGGTGATCTCCAACACGATCGAGTACATCCAGGTCTTGTTTATGAGCAGCCGGCCAGGGTTCGTTCATGTTGTTTCAGTCATCATTGTTTATCGATCTGCTAAATGTTTGCCAGCTGATGGCCCGGTGCTGCTGCTACCTGCTTGCCTGCTAATGGCGTGTTCAGTTCAGCATTATTAAGAATTTTTATCTTGCAATTCAGTCAACCTTCTCAGCTCAGCATTATGACTGGTGCTATTTTTAGTTTTAATGAGATGCTTGTTTTGTGTACATGTGTTCTGTGTATTTGTTTTCTTGCTCTGCTCATCGCTGGCTGCATGGTACTGTGGTGCATGGCACTATGCTGCTGCTACTACTACATGGCCGGCTGTTGATGGCTAGCTGCTACTACTACTTAAGAAGCAGTCAATTATTTTTTGTGCGTGTGTGCAATTCTAGAATTCTGGTTGGTGGGGTTTCAAATCGATTTCTGAATTGCACGCCATCTGGAGTTGTAGCCATCTCTGTTTTCAAAATGATCAACTACTTACGATTGTTATCTTGCAGAACAAATCAGCAGCTATGGTCCTATCAAATCCTATCAAAAAATCGAAGGTCCTGCATGATCACCTACTTCATATAGTAACTCAATGTCTACACCAAGAGATACACGCGATGCACTAAGTGATATCACCAACATCGCAGGTATGAATTCATACTATATATATAGCACTTTGGGGGTGTCTTGTTGATTTCCTATACATGTCCAAATCCGCACTATATAGATGAACTGAGGCGGGAGAGGAAAGAAAGGAACTTGCAGCAACGGATTCGTCGAGCTGAGATGTTCGACGAACAAAGGGAGGAGATGAGGAGGAAACAACATGAGTACCAACGTCAGTACCGAGAAAGGAAGAAGGCCAAATCCCAAAACAGTAGCGCTTCATGTGCTTTGATTGTACCATCGCCAACCATAGAAAATGATGCCAATGCTGACCCCGGTATAAGATCAGTTTTTTTAGCATGTTATATTATTCAGGCAAACCAACGTTAGTACAGCTGACCAAAAATATGCAGGTACTAATCACTCTGAGATGGACCAAAGCTCGCCAATTATATTGGACAAGAAAAATATCCAACCAAATGCACATGGGAATCATATCTATGTTGGCATTGGCACCGCAACCACAACCGGCAGTGCACTATCTATGGCCAGCGGTAAATATCATATACAAAACTTCATGTTTATTTGAAAGAGTCACTTTATTTTAATCTCTACTGTAATAATAATAATATAATGACTGGGCTCACAAACGAGACCCTACAGATATTTCTAACGCTACGATGGACGCAAGGAACGCACAACAACGGAAAAGAAGAGCTGAGATGACCGACGAACAGACAGAAGAGAGTAAAAGGAGACACCGTGAGTAATAATGTCAATATCGAGCACAGAAGAAGGCTGAATTGAAAAATAATAGCACCACAGTTGTTCTCAATCAAGACGATGCTGAAATAATAGTTCCAGCATCCTCGCCCGCAGGTGAAAAATATTTGAGCACTTATGCATTTCACCAACCGCCTGATATATCATCATGGACCTCAGATCATATTCATATAATATATGTGAAGGTGTTTCCGCTATTGTGATAATCCAGTTTCCAAATCCACCTGCCGGCGAGGATGCCGGAACTATTATTTCGGCATCGTCTTGATTGAGAACAACTGGGGATCTACCTTCCAGAGCCCGTATTCTCGCATGGACAGCTTTATGTTGGTTTATCGAGGGAGGTGTCAAGATCAACAACAACAATTCTGGCAAAACCAAAAGATGATTTGGATCATACGGGAAAGAGCACAAAGAATATTGTTTATAAAGACATCTTAAACTGGTGATTAACTGTGGGTATTTGTTTTTAGTCAATTTAATTCTGCTGTGAATTTTAGTCAGTGAAGACAAATTTGTGTTTTTGAATTCTGATATATTTTCAGGAATTTATCACACAATAAGTTGCAGGGCCCAATTTCTGATGCCCTTTCACAGCTGCCATCACTCATGGTTATGTGAGTTTAATTTTTTTTATCCCTGATGACTTTCATGTCTTAGAATTTAGCTAAAACAATTGATGATACTAATCTAATCATTATTCTCTACTGTAATGAAAAACGATTTTTAGACTGGTCCGTAATTTTAAGGACTTTCTACCTGATTTATGGTGGAGACGGGCGCCTGCTGGATGCCCGGCCTGCAGCAGCAGGATCGCCGCTGCCATTGCTTGCTCTTTGCGAGATTTACTGATGGGTGCGATTTATGAATGACAGGTGTCAGAAGCTGTTACGATGACCATACAGCTGAAACGATCACCATGGATTAGTTGACCAAACAGGAGCTGTTACGACGAGGGCAACCAGTAGTTTCCAATATGTTTCTCATCTGGTTGGTCATTCTGTACCCAACACATACTCGTGGCCAAGACACCACGAACACCACTGCAAACCAGCAAGGTTAAGATGATGGTGCACGAGACTTGGGAATTTTTTAGTGTCCTGCTTCTAGCTGCTTGGTTCCTCCGTTTACTGACAAGAAAGCTATATGGACACGTAGTTCGTTGAGAATGTGTTAATGGAATACCTTGGTTGGTGCTGTAATGCTATTATTTTTCCTGAATTTTTTCCCAGTTCTATCGGTCCTTAGTTAAGTGTTATGTTATGCATGCCTGCTACATTTCACACTATTGCTAAAAGTTCAGTCTAGCCATGAAACTGACAAATTCTAAGTGGAATGGCACTATTTATTACTGAAAGAAACAATTCCCTACATGTATTACAAAAGTTCCAACAAATAAAGATTGATGATCTCTTATAATGTGTTTCATCTTTCGTATTACAAAATAGTTATTTGATTTATCAAAAATAAATAAACAGCTGCTCTTCTCCAGAAAATTAGGAGGCTTCCTTGTATACAATTTCATGAAGTCATGGGGTGGTGTAAGATTGCCACCGATCAACACTGTAAGCATATATTCTCTAACTATATTTTGTACTACATAGAAAATTAATTGCTTAACTTGTTATCTGCCATGCACAGCTATCAAGTTCACTGAGAATGGAATTCTTGGCGGACATTCTGAAGAGCCAATGATTAGGATGAAACCGTGGCGTTAGCACGGACATTATACTAGTGGTAGTAGTGCGTGGAGAAGGTAATAATAACTAATAATAAACCTCAAATTTAACTTCCCTCAGATTTCTGGCCTTATATGGACATGCATATGTTGGCCTGAATTTGGATAGGAGAAAGGAGTCTAGCTAAATTCTGCAACTAGTCCAATGAGATCAATCACGCCAATCAGATTAAGTAAAACGTGAGTAGATTGCTTCACATTGTGACAAAAAATAATAATTCAAACTCTAAGTTGGTGATTCAGAAAAGAAAGACACACGAAGGATTAAGCAGCAACAAAACTTTGCAGATTATTACTACCTGACGCCGTACAGCTGTTTTGGAGGAATCAAACCAATGTTAACCACGTTTTGAAACGATAAATGCACTGATAGGTTTATAGTAATATTAATTAGAAAAAAAAAGCTTGTCCTAGATGCATGCATGTGTTTTACCTAAGCCGCCGCCGCAGCCTGATGAATCATCGGACGATACGTCCGCCTGCTTGTCTGCTTTTCTCCACGCTGAGAGAAAAAACGTCGCAAAAAAAAAGAAAAAAAACACGCTGAGAGAAAAAAGAACATAATGCAGCCAGCCGCCGGTCCTCCGTCACTGCATGCATCTCCATCTATTTTTTTTTTTTTTTGAAACTGCATCTCCATCTATTTATTTGCCGCTAGTTGCCCACATAAAAATTTCCTTATTCACAGCGTGTCCACCATGTATACGGACGTCCCATACAATACGTGAAGAAGGAATTCGGGGTTCACGCGTCTATCGCCTGGGCGGGCCTCATTGGCACCTGGACCGGCCCACACCGCGCGCGCTAGCAAGGCCGCAGTAGTTCCGCAGTCGGTCACTCGGTCGTCCCCACTCTAGAGTTCTTCCCTCTTCCCGTACATGTATTCCTCTTCACGGAAACCGCAAAGGCTTTGAGTTGCCGACTGCGGCCACATCATCATTTTGAGACCTTATTTGTAGAGACAGCTGCAGACAACAGACGCTTCTGAAGATTAATTTGCAGAGGTGTCTGGGATTGGAGCTGCCTCCGTAAATAATCTAAACAGACAGCTTGTTTCACAGAGCGCTATAGAGACGGAGCCGTCTCTACCTAAAAACACCTTCCGTCTCTGAAAATCATTTTTATATAGTAGTGTGAGCCGGTGCGGACCCGCTAGGGTCTCCGAGGCACCAAGGAGCCATTACACTTTGCTACTGTTGTCAAATGCAGATGAATATGTGTGGGTCCAGCCAGGCCTCCTCATCGCCCTGTAGGTTTCTATGCCATGTATGTGGGGGCCATCGTTGGTTTTACTTTGGTTCAGAGTGCTTGGTGTGGGTCAGCAAAAGTTGCAGCCTAGCGCCTTTGTTGTCGAATGACGATTGGCTCCTGCCTAGGATCAGGCCCCACTCGTCATCGTTATGACCCCTTGAGATGGTCAAGAGGAGCTATGTGCATAAAAAGAAAATAGTCGCCAACTGCTTCCTCCTTCCCGTTCGCCCGGTTGGCTTCTAGGCGCGTCCGTCTCCACCCTGTTTCTTCTATCTTGCGGTTGTGCCATTTTTGGGCGTGGCGACATTGGAGGTGTCGTAGTGGGGCTCCTTTGGGTGCCAGGGCGACGACATTTTGGCTGTGTTTGGCGGACACTGTGGTGGTCTAGGTTTTTGGGCGCCGTGGTGTGGGTGCTGCGGCGCAGGCTTTTCCTTGGTGTTCATCAATATGCTGCATTTTGGTGTTCGTCAATACGGTGGTAGAGTGCTGTGAGTGTTGCAATAGGGGGCCTTTTTTCTCGGTGTTCGTTGATATGCTACATTTTAGCTGCATGAACAAGAGGGAGTGATGCTAGATGATTTGTGTCCAGGTTAATCATTGTGCAAGTGTATATTATTTTAATGCTAATCCATGTTAATTGAAATTATAGCCGGACAAACATACTATAGAGTTGCTTTCTATAAAGCAGGTGCTGAGTACCAAACAACAGGGTTACCTAAACCCCTAGATTAGCATCGTGACAATGCGATTAACCCCCTGACTCTTAATCAGTTAGGGTCTCGGGGTGGGGGGGTTGCTATACCCATGTGTGCACTCATGCGCACACACTAGATAACAAGAACGGCCCATCGGGCCCAAGACGGCCCACTTCCCAAATGGCCTTGGCACTTAGGAAATCACAGCATGAGATTAATACAAGGGCAAAGAGTGGAAATCTTCTATGGACTATTGGCACTTGGGTTGTCATTTGCTCACGTAACTGATAATCTGATGTCTTTTCTCCTAAGCAACAATTCTGAAGAAAAGCTAGCCGGTACAACAGATTTATAGGGTATGCACTCTCTACCAATAATGCATGACACTATATATGTTCTTATGGGACTTGGATGACAGTGAGAAAAATATTTTAACTGCTCTACTGCTCATGTATACATGGATACCACCCAAATCCAAAATGGTGTTTTATTTGTGTGCTAACTATCTACTTGTTTGGCCACAAACACAAGTAATATACCTGGGTAGTGTCACTGAGCTTTGGCCAAGAGCACGGCCATACAATCAAATTGAGTCAATATGTTGGTGTGTGTATGGGCAAATGCTTTCATCTGGAGGACAATGGGAACTGCATGATGCATGGGTTTGAGTTGTTGGAAGGTTCATATCAATTTAAATATGATCCATATGAAAACGGTTGGCATCGCTGAGTTATTTGCTTATGTAGATGGTAAAAGATGCAGGGATCAAATAAAACTGTTTGAGGATCAACCAATGTTAAGGGGTGCACCACAATGGTCGGTATGGTCTAGAAATGTACCTCTTAACAAGTTTAAACGACCTAGAGATGCGTTTTTGAAGTTTGTGGACCTAAGTGGCTGTTAGATTTAATGTGGGTATGACTCATATTTTATTTAATAATTAAATCAAATAAATTCCAAGGCCATATTAGATGTTAGGTGCAATAAAATGGTGGACTGAATGTAGTTAATGGCTAAACTTGTAACGGTCATGTTTATGGCTGCGGTTACTAGTAACTCATACAATTGTGGCTCCAGTTAATGATAACTCCCATGGTTATGGCTCTAGTTACTGGTAACTCCCATATTCGTATCAGCGGTTACTAGTAATTCATAAGAATTTCATGACGTCCAGGTTCATACTCTCTACACTTCACCTTCCACCTTCTGCGACTATAAGAATGGTGTGTTCGCCTTCAGCCGCACGAACGAGACACAACCTCTAGCACCATCGTTCTTCTGTTGAGTTGCTCTCGAGTATCATCGTTCCAATCCTCTGCGCGCATGGAGAGTTGGGAGAGCAGGCCTCTGAAACCGCCATCAACCTCTGCGACACCTGCTTCGGTGTATGAGCGATCAAGTTTTTGGGGAGCGTCTCCGCAACTGCTCGCTAACTTCCTCAGGTCATCTTCGTCTTCCTTGTGGGCGTCGTCTTCTTCCTCCTCGGAACGTCTTCTTCCTGGTGGACGTTCGAGGGACGGCACTGCGAACCTCGTCCTGCATCGACTGTGGTCCGCGACATTGAGCAACACACTATGTCGACTAGTGTGCGTGGAGTCGCTGGTGCCTTGAGTACGGGTCTCTCCGCTGGGTATAATTCTATTCTTAAATTTCTTAAATTCAATATCTTTTCTACTATGATCTGTATATCGTTCATGTTCATATCTGCTACTAGTACACGTGCACATACTTGTTGTCACCAATTTGCTATGGATTTTCTGGCTTGAATTAAACATGAAAATGCCTAAATTTCTAACAATCCAAAAACCTTATATTAGATAATTTTCTGTTAGTGGTTTTTGTTGCTGCATTGAAGCTGGATGATTTCCATGGCACAAATTATAAGAGATAACGTGCTAAGATGGTCCTGTGGTTGACTGCTATTAATTGCTATCACACCGCATAGGGGAAACTTGAACAATTTACTCCTAAGGATGAGCAAAAGTTCACGGCTACCGATAACCTGTTTCGAGGCGCCGTGATTAGCACTCTTCGTAGCAAATATGAGGACAATTACATCATATGCACAACAGACAAATAATTATGGGATGCACTTGATGCTCAGTTCGGTGTTTCAAATGTTGGTAGTGAGCTATACATCATAGAGCAGCTGTATGACTACAAAATGGTTGATAACCGTTCAGCGGTGGAACAGGCTCATGAGATACAGGCACTGGCTAAGAAACTCGAGCAATTTCCATGTGTGTTGCCCGACAAGTTTGTGACCGACGGTATTATCACTAAGCTGCCACCTACTTGGAGGGATTTTGCTACCTCTCTAAAGCACAAGAGATAGCAGTTTAGTGTGGTTGAGCTGCTTGGGTCTCTTGATGTTGAGGAGAGGGCGAGAACAAAAAAATAACCCTAGAAAAGGAGTTGAGACTTCTGCCACCAATATAGTGCAGAGGAAAAACAACAATGCATCTCGTAAGAAGAAGAAGAAGAAGAAGAATAGCGAGAGAACAACTTGAAGCCAAATCAAACAACCACTTCTAAAAAGAAATAGAACAAACAAGGTGGTTGTTTTATTTGCGGGAGCGATGAGCACTAGGCAAGTGCGTGCCTAAACCACAAATTCAAGTAAGAAGAGAAAGCTGCAAACATAGTTGTTAATGAGGCTGAAGGAGGTACAACTGGGTATGAAAATTCTTTACCTACTGTTCTTTCAGTCTATCATTCGCCTAAGTGGTGGATGGATAATGGGGCTAACATAAATGTGTGTGTTGATGCTTCTTTATTTTCTTCTTATCAGGCCGGCAGGACTAGAGCCTTACTGATGGAGAATGGGTTCCATGCGTGTGTTCTTGGTGTTGGTATGGTCATTCTGAAGTTTACTTCGGGAAAGACGGTGCTGTTGAAGAACGTGCAGCATGTCCCTTCCATCAAAACGAATCTAGTTAGCGACTCTCAACTGTGTCGAGATAGTAATAAATTGTCTTCAAGGCTAATAAATATGTACTATCAAAGTATAGAACACTTGTTGGTAAAAGTTATGATTGTGGAGGCTTGTTCCACTTATCTTTGTATAATGATGTGTGTAATAAGGTTGTGAACAATGCTATTATCCTTGATGAGTCATATATTTGGCATTCACGGCTTTGTCACGTTAATTTTGGTTGTCTTTTGCGGCTAGTAAATCTGAATTTAATCCCAAAATTTAATTTAGTCAAAGGTTCTAAGTGCCATGTGTGTGTGCAATCTAAGCAACCTCACAAGCCTTACAAGGTTGTGGAGGCGAGGAACTTGGCGCCATTACAACAAGTTCATTCCAATTTACGCAACCGGGACTAAAGCCCATCCTCAAGACAAAAAATTATTCAAACCCTGGAAATCTCTCTTGCGTTGCGTGAGATTCGAACCCAAGACCTCTCGCCTCACGCGTAGCTCTCTTACCAACCCAACTATACAACACATGTGACACAGTCTTAGGCGCTCTCCTTTTGAATTCACTCGTGAGGGACCTTTAGTCCCGGGTGAGAGACCTTTAGTCTGGGTTGGTGTTATCAACCGGGACTAAAGGGTCAAGGCTCTTTAGTCTGGGTTGAAAACACCAACCGGGACTAATGTAGACCCTTTAGTCCAGGATGGTAATACCAACCGGGATTAAAGGTCCTGTGACGTACAAGAATTTTAGACCTGGGATTAATACTCACATTAGTCCCGGGTCCAATTCTAACCGAGACTAATGTGCTGAACCGAAAGTCTTTTCTCTACTAGTGTATAATACCCCATGAGCAATTCATTCCGATAGAACATTTTAAGGAACCCCCTGTGTAAAATTCTGAGGAGGATGACATTGTAGTCACTCGAAAGAGTAAGAGAAAAAAGGACTGCAAAGTCTTCTAGTGATGACTACATTGTGTACCTTATGGATGACACACCAAGAACTATTGAAGAGGCATATTCCTCTCCTGATGCGGACCTTTGGAATGAAGCAGTACGAAGTGAGATGGATTCAATTATGTCTAATGGAACTTGGAAAGTTGTTGAACATCCTTATGGGTGCAATCCTATAGGATGCAAATGGGTGCTCAAGGAAAAGCTTAGCCCTGATGGTACTATTGAGATGTACAAGGCAAGGCTTTGGCCAAGGGTTATACCCAGAAAGAAGGTGAACATTTCTTTGATACTTATTCACATGTTACTCGACTGACCACAATTAGAGTGTTATTTTCTTTGGTAACCTCTCATAGTCTTCTCATTCATCAGATGGATGTTAAGACAACTTCCCTTAACTGAGAGTGAGATGAGGAGATCTATATGGATCGGCTAGATGGATTCGTAGCAAATGGTCAAGAAGACATGGTGTGTAAATTATTGAAGTCCATATATGGCCTTAAACAAGATCCTAAGCAATGGCATGAGAAGTTCGATAGAACTTTGACATGTGTCGGCTTTATTGTGAATGAAGCTGATAAATGTGTATATTATATGGTGGGGGCGAAGGTGTGATCTTGTGTTTATATGTAAACAATATACTGATCTTTGGAACTAGCTTTGATGTGATCAAGGGGGTTAAAGAATTTTTGCCTAATAATTTTGAGATGAAAGATTTGGAAGAGGCTAATGTTATTCTTAATATCAAGCTATTAACAGAAGGCAATGGTGGGGTTACACTTCCACAATTCCACTATGTGGAAAAGATTTTAAGTTACTTTGAGTTTAGTGACTATCAGCCTACTCCTACGCCTTATGCCCCTAGTGTGCTATTGAGGAAAAATCGAAGAATAGTAAGGGATCAATTGAGCTACTTCCAAATTATTGATTCGCTTATGTATCTGGCTAGCGCTACAAGGTCTGATATCTCATTTGTTGTGAGCAAACTAAGTCGGTTTGTGTCTAATCCGGGAGATAATCATTGGCGTGCTCTTGAGAGAGTAATGCGCTATCTGAAAGGTACTGTGAGCTATGGCATTCACTATAGCGGGTATCCAAAGGTACTAGAGGGCTATTATGATGTGAACTAGATATCTGATGGTGATGAGGTTCATGCCACAAGTGGATATGTGTTTCTGCTTGGAGGTGGCGTTGTTTCATGAAAGTCTTGCAAGCAGACCATCTTAATGAGGTCAACTATGAAAGTAGAACTCATAGCATTAGACACCGCCGACGTTGAGGCCGAGTAGCTTCGTGAACTCCTTATGGTTTTATCGTAGTAGAAAAACATATACGGGCTATTTCCTATGAACTGTGATAACCAGACCGTGATAATCAAGGTAAACAGTTCTAAAGATAACATGAAGTCCACGAGGCATGTAAAGTGATGGCTAAAATATATTAGAAAATTAAGAAACTCAAGAGTGATAGCGTTGATACCATAAAGTTCACAAGATATGTTAAGTGACGGCTAAAATCTATCAGAATATTAAGAAACTCTGGAGTGATAGCGTTAGACTATGTCTGAGCTCATTCCTCATAAAAGCGATGTCGCACTTGGTGCCTCCAAGGAGTTCATACTCTCCCTCAACCATTGCAGAGAGCTTGGGGAGCAGGGAGTTCATCACCCCTGTTGAAGCACTCGCTACTGCCCCATCCATCTCTGAAACGACGGCAGGGCCTGTGGATCGGAAATTCTTGGCTTACTCAGGCACTTAATTGTCCGCCGCTACAGCCAAGCTGGGCTCCACGCACGCGTGCCGCTGCCGCCCCAAGCTAGGCTCCGCGCAGACATGCCGCCACCACCATGACGAGCTGGGCTTCGCGCACGCCCACGTCGCCGCTGCAGCCGAGCTGGGCTGCCGCCGCACGGCCGTCGATCTGGGCACCTGTGCCGACCCCGCCGCCGAGATGAGTAGAGGGCGAGGAGGCTGCAACAGTGGCGATGGCTAGAAATTCTCTATGGAGGTGGCCTCGACGGGATGAGCATGGAGGTGTTTCCCGACGCTAAGGAAGTGCTCGATGGAATGCAAGCAAGGGAAAGATGGGTGGTAACCTCACCACATTTTATATGCAAGATAACAATTTCTATTTGTACGTGTTATTCGAGAGCAGTCAGTGCTTCGTTGGAAGTATTCATTGGCAGCTAGTGGTTTTTCTTGTTGAGTTGTTGTGCTCGGTGCTGTTTTGTAACACCTTAAAAATTTGAAAAGAAGAAAAATAGGAAGAATATGATTTTTTTTGTATATTTTTGTGAGCATGCAAATTTAGAATAAGAATAATTTTTATAAATTTAAAATCAAATATAAGTGTAGAAGCATGATTGAGCATTCATGCTGCTGCATTTGAAGTTTTGTATTGAGTGGTTTAAATCAAATTCAAATTTGATTTGAAAATCTTTTGAAATTTTGCTTTGAAAAATTGGAAAAAGAAAAAGAAAAGAGAAATTCATTTCATCCGGATTTCGGCCCGTCTCGGCCTGCCTTGGCCGCGGCCCACTTACCTTTCCGCGCCCTGCTCCCGCGTGGGCCAAGCCCAGCAGGCCGGCTGCTCGCCCAGCTCCCTTGATTCACTAGCAAGCCGGGCCCGCCTGTCAGCGATTGTCTTGACCTTTCCTTTCTTCTTCCTCCGGCTCCGCACCGCCTTCTCCTTCTTCTCCGATTCGGTGAATCAAATCCGCCGCGAATCTTCGTTCTTTCCATGTATGCCGACGCCTTCGGGCTATAAAAACGGAGCTGCCGCCCTTCCCCGCTCCACATCCGACCCCAAATCACAGCTACATCGCCCCGTGGTGGCTACGCCCGAAGCACCGCCTCCACCGTCCGCCCCTCCGAGCCGCACGTGTTCCTCGCTTCATCCTCGGCTACGATTTTACCCTAGGTGAGTTCGCATTCAAGTTGTCTACCCGCAGGTGCTCTCCGTTCGCGTTTTCGTGCACCGTATAGCGAGTTGGGCCACTCCGGCCATGGCGCCGCCGCGGGGAGTCGCCGTCGGGCTGATTTCCGGCCGAAGCGCCGCCGGATCTTCCCCCGATCCAATCTGGACCGTCCGATCTAAAACGGACGGCTAATATTTCATGATACCGGTTCGGCCGGCGTTTTTGCTAAAGAGTCCCTGAAGTTTTTAAGTATATAACCCGCGGTCCATAACGTAAAACGCAAAATACGCTTTGATTAATTGAAAACGTAATTCGTTTCGGAAAAAGAAAAATACGCTTTCTGATATTTACAGTTTTGCCATTCAACTTGTTTTAGTCGTGGAATCTTCGTTTTAACTCCGATTTGGTCCATTCAAATTGCGTTAGATTCATATTTGCGAGCTCTATGTAACTATACAACTGTACAGTAGGTTTGGATTAATTTATTTTCGAATTTTAATTAAAGTATTTATTTTTCTATAGGAAATCTTTGGAAATTCATAACTTTGTCGTTTTAGCTCCGTTTTTCGTGATCTTCGCATCTGTGTGATCCTAGCGAGTTGTAGATTCGTTTTAAAGACATTTTATCTTATTTTCTTATTGATGGTGTACTGTTCTAATTATAGTCTTGTTTGTCTATGCATGATTGCCTCTGGATGTGTGTTGTTGCTATTGGTTGATCGAGTATAGACGGTGAGCAATTCGTTGGGGATCAAGAGCCTTACTACGAGCAAGATCTTCAGGACCAGTTTGAGCAAGGCAAGTATAGCATGGGATTATCCTTGTTGTCCTATTCACATTATGCAATTAATATCATTATGCATTTATTCCTTGTTAAGGATGACTTAGTGATTGATCCTACACCTTGGTACCTATTGCGATGCATTGAGTAGTATGGCTAGTGCTTAAATATGGACTATGATCTTGTAAATTGATTAGAGGAATATGCAACAAACATTAAAAGATGATTTTGATTAATGTTTAAAGGGGATTAGAGCATGGGGGTTACTTTTGATGCTCTAATTGCTCTCCATAAGGACTCATCTATAAGCGATAATCCGGGATTTACAGTACAACTGTGGGGGCTATATGGTTCTGGCTTTAGTCATATAGAAGGACCTTTTCTAGCTTGTTAGAGGTAACCTTTTTGGCGTAAGAACGGCTTGACGAATCGGGTATAGTGCGGCCTCTGTCCTTATGTGTATAGGCTGCGGGTTATTGTGCCATTTGGAAGGGGGGCTCTACATCTGTTTGCCGAGTGAATCTAATGGCCCTAACTTGTTAGATGAACCTTCGAAAGACTTCAAAGTGTTTACCCTGCCTGCTCACCTTGGTAGTGTTTTGGGAGTAATTAACCCAGGCATTTGGGTAACACGACTCACAGTGAAAGTGTACAACCTCTGCAGAGTGTAAAACTGTTATAACAGTCGTGCTCACGGTCACGAGTGGCCTTGGACCCTTATGGAATAGCTGATAATTGTTAATGGTTATGTTTTTTCTATTCATTAATCATTTCACATGGATCATATGTTTATTGTTTACATTGAGACATTTTGATGCTATTGATATGCTAAAATCATGCTAATTAAAAGCTACATGCTGACAAACCAATGTTATGCCTTTTTGAGCCTCATGAACCCCATGTTACACTTGTTGAGTACGAGATGTACTTACGCTTGTTTATTTTTCTTACTTGGATAAAAATCTCGGATGGGTAACAGATGGAGGTAATAGTGACTATTACGCCTACTTCCCTGAAGATTACTAGTCTTGCTGTCAACCAGTCAATGTACCTGTGACTGGAGCTACCATGAGAGTTATTTATTTATACTTCCGCTACGTTTGTGTTAAGACTATGTGTTAAATATCGTGATGTAATAGCAATTGTGATGATACTTCCGTTATAATTTGTGAACTTATATGTGATTGATCTTTGGGCGCACATAAGGGTATGCACTCCATTTGGTCGTTAAATGGGTGTGACAAATTGGTATCAGAGCTCTTGTTGACTGTAGGACGCAAGCCTAGCTAGAAATGGTCGATTTAGTATCATCTTTACACTATTTTTATGCTCACTATCTTGCTCTTGTTATTTGATAAATTTTTATGCTTCTTATGTCTCATTCTATTACGAAATTTTGCCTCTATTCTAACTTCATCTAAAAATTCTGTAGATGGCCGTGACCGTAAGACTGCCCGCATCAGCTCTGGAGGATACTACCCACCTCGTGCCCTACTTGCAACTGAAGAGCCACAAGAGCCAGAACCCCAGGAACAGGAGCAGGCCCCTGAAACACCAGTCCAAGCGCCAGCACCTCCCCAGGAAGAGCCTGAGCCTGAAGAAGATCCAGAAATCATCGAGGTTGAAGATGATGAAGAGGAAGCTAATGGAGGAGGACAACCCCCGTCTCCACCACATGAAGCTCCTGGAGATATGCCACCTCCTCCAATGGGGTGGACTATGAGGATCTACCACAGGAATGGAGGGAATGTTGTCTCTCATCTTCGCCTGGTGGGGATGCTCACTGCTTACTTCGCTGATTGGTATCCAGCTGTAGAGTACGTCTGCTGGGAGTACACTCATCCACTGGAGGATACATACTGGAAGGCAAGGGCAAGCATCTTTGCACATAAGCAAGACAAGGGGGCATATCAGCTGGACAGGATGTTCTCTCACATGGGACATCGAGCTACTATAGAGGATAGCATTAAAGATGCTGCTTTTGAAGCATGTATGGGTCTCCGCTATCTTCGCTTTAACCTTATGAAGCATGACATCCATCGCTTCTTTCCTCATGCACACCCCGACCTTGGATGGGCTATGACAGATCCAGTGCAGCTAGAGCCACTACCTCGGGTGATGGTGAACCTTGTGTATGATATGATGGATAGGAAGCTGCAGCTAGAAGAGATGGTGAAGGCACAAGGGAAGACTATCAAGAGGTGCCAGGCAACCATTGATGAGCTCCGAGCAAACCAAGGCCTGCCCAAGATTTATGAGATATTAGAGCATGAGCCACTTCCTTAGGAAGTAGGAGTCCTTTATGTAATAAGAACGTTCTTAGTAACGTCAGTTGAGTCAGTCGAGTTTGTCGTGTGGTTTGAACCTTGGTGTGCTAGTTGCTTTATTATTATTCTTATGTGTGAGTTGGATCTTTGTTTGAGTGTCGGGACTTGTAGGTATGTCTACAAGTTCCATTCTTAAGAATAATAAGTTTAATAGTCAAGGGAATAACAGTTGGGTTTGGTATTATCACGTTTCTGTCCTTGCTGTTTTCTGGAGCAGTCTTCAATGTTTCTGCTATAGCTTAAAAACGGTTCGTGCAATATTTATGAAATTTTTATGAGAGAAACTAGACTCAAGTATCTTTCAAATTCCACTGGAATTACCTTTTTATCTGATCTGGTTCGAGAGATATAATTTTCACAAGTTAAAGTTTCTGCATAGTCTGGAATCTGGAACAGTTTCTGTTACACCTTATTTTTCATAGACTTAACGACAGAATCTGATCTTGAGGTCTGAATAGAAATTGTGGATAATTTCATAAGCTTTCCAGCCATATAAAGCACGCCTCTTTTGGATTTATGTAGCTCGAGATATGATTGAAATACTGAGCTGTCAATATTCCTACTCGTCCAGAAAACTTTCAGATCTCATTCTTAATCTTATAAGTGGTTGATAACATGGAATTCTTAAAGTTTGCATGTTTATGGGTGGCAGATGGCCGGAAGAGGAAGAGGCAGGGGTCGTGGAAACATTCCCCCAAATCCACCACCACCACCGCCACCAACTATCGAGCAACTGTTGGCAGTACAGACGTAGTTGATGCAACAACTCGTGCAGAATCAGCAAAATCAGCCAGTTGCTGGGGCTCAACCACGTGATAAGCGTGGTGAATTTTTGAAGGGTCGTCCCCCAGTGTTCACACATGCTGCTGATCCTTTAGAGGTCGATGATTGGCTTCGTGCTGTGGAGAAACAACTCACTATTGCACAATGTGATGACCGACAGAAGGTGCTGTTCGCTTCTGGATAACTTTAGGGAGAGGCTCAGGATTGGTGGGAGTCATATGAGTATGGTCATCCTGCCAATGCTCCTGCAGTCACCTGGCAGGAGTTTAGAGAGAACTTCAGGGCTTACCATATACCTAAAGGAATGATAGAGTTGAAGGCGGAGGAATTCAGGAACCTGACCCAAGGGTCAATGACTGTAGCTGAGTACCGTGACAAGTTTGCTCAATTGTCACGATATGCTCCACATGAGGTGGCCAATGACAACGATAAGCAACATCGCTTCTTGAAGGGATTATATGATGGACTACAATTGCAGTTGATGTCCAATACCTACCCTAACTTTCAAACGCTTGTGAACCGCGCTATCGTGGTGGATAACAAGCGCAAGGAAATGGATGCAAAGAGGAAGAGGTTACAGGGACAAGCCTCCAATAGCAACGCCCGTCCGCATACTGGCTTTCAACAGAATAATCAGCAGAGGCCTCTTTATGGATAGTGGAATCGTGGTCAGGCCCCTTTCCGTGGACAGTTTCTGCAACGTCCCCCATTCCAGCCGCAGAATAGCAACTAACGTCCTCCGCAGCAGAATGGGAATCAAGCACAGCGTCAGGGTCCTTCCAACAACACTCCCACGAAGACTAGTGCTCCCAATACTCCCAACAGGTGTTTCCGATGTGAAAAAGAAGGTCACTTGTCCTACAATTGCCCGGAGAAGCCCAACCAGCAGACTCCCCAGAGACAGAGCAGCCATCAGAAGCCCGCACCTAACTCGGGAAGGGTGAATCACTTGTCCCAGGAAACTGCAGTGGAAGAGCCAGAAGTTATGCTTGGTACGTTCGATGTTCACTCTACTCCCGCCACTGTTCTTTTTGATTCTGGAGCATCACATTCTTTCATATCACAATCATTTGTTAGAATACATAGAATCCATTTGTGTGCCATGAAGAACCCTATCTTAGTAAACTCACCTGGTGGAAGCATGCCAGCATCTTATCGCTGTCTTCCGATTAGTCTCAACTTAAGGGGGGTAGAGTTTACAGTTAGTCCTATAGTTTTGAGAACAGCTGGGATTGATCTTATATTGGGAATGGATTGGATGATGCAACAACAAGCAGAGATTTAGTGTAAGGATAAATCGGTTGTACTGACAACACCAAAGGGTGATAGAATCAAAGTTGAGGTAAAAGTGCAGAAACAAGAGACCGCTACAGTGAACCAGCTCAATGATGGTGCCAACCAGGAAGATCCAGTTGTGGAGGAGTTTCCCGATGTGTTTCTGGAGGAATTGCCAGGTATGCCACCAGACCGTGACATTGAATTTATTATTGAATTATTACCTGGAACTGCACCTATAGCTAAGCGTCCATATAGAATGGGAGTAAATAAATTAGAAGAACTTAAGAAACAAATTAAGGAGTTGCAGGATAAGGGTTTTATTCGTCCTAGTTCTTCACCGTGGGGAGCACCAGTGATTTTTGTGGATAAGAAAGATGGAACCCAGAGGATGTGTGTAGATTATCGGTCTCTTAATGAGGTTACTATCAAGAATAAGTACCCATTGCCTAGAATTGATGACCTATTTGATCAGTTGAGAGGAGCTTGTGTATTCTCCAAGATTGATCTTCGCTCGGGATATCATCAATTGAAGATTCGTGCCAGGGATATACCCAAGACAGCTTTTATCACACGGTATGGGTTGTATGAGTATACAGTGATATCCTTTGGTTTGACTAATGCTCCTGCATACTTCATGTACTTAATGAATAAGGTGTTCATGGAATATCTGGACAAGTTTGTAGTGGTATTCATTGATGATATTCTAGTATTTTCCAAGACTGAGGAAGAACATGCTGAACATTTGAGGTTGGTCTTGCAAAAGCTCAGAAAACACCAACTATATGCAAAAAGGAGTAAATGTGAGTTTTGGCTGAAGAAAGTTTCTTTTCTGGGTCACATTGTCTCAAATGGAGGAATATCAGTAGATCCTGGCAAGGTGAAAGATGTATTGAACTGGAAATCACCCATCAATGTGAGTGAAATCCGTAGCTTCTTGGGATTGGCTGGTTATTATAGGAGATTTATAGAGGGATTTTCAAAGCTTGCAAAACCAATGACTGCATTGTTGGAGAAGAATGCCAAGTTTGTGTGGTCCGAGAAGTGTCAGGCTAATTTTGAGGAATTGAAGAAAAGATTGACTACTGCACCCGTCTTAGTTTTGCTAGATCTGAATAAACCTTTCTCTATCTATTGTGATGCATCTCGATTGGGTTTGGGATGTGTTCTTATGCAAGAAGGTAGAGTTGTGGCATATGCATCGAGGCAGTTGAGGAAGCATGAGTTAAATTACCCTACTCATGATTTGGAATTAGCTGCAGTGGTTCATGCATTAAAGATATGGAGACATTATTTGATTGGACACAAGAGTGATATATACACTGATCACAAGAGTCTAAGGTATATCTTCACTCAAACGGATATGAACTTGAGGCAGCGTAGATGGTTGGAGTTGATAAAAGACTATGATCTAGAGGTGCATTATCATCCAGGAAAGGCCAACGTTGTTGCTGATGCTCTTAGTAGGAAAAGTTATGCAAATGAAATACAAGTAATGCCTATACCAAAAGAATTGTGTGATGAGTGCAAGCATCTGAACTTAGGATTTACTACCAATGCAGTGGAATTAGTATTAGAGCCTACTTTGGAGCAAGAAATCCGTAAAGGTCAGCAGAAGGATGAAAAGTTGAGAGAGATAGCTGAAAACATAGCGAAAGGTAAATCTCCAGGATTCCGTAAGGATGATAATGGTACGCTATGGTTTGGAAAAAGGTTGTGTGTGCCTGAAAATAAGGATATCAGAAGAGCAATTCTGCGTGAAGCTCATGAGTCAGCTTATTCCATACATCCGGGGAGTACTAAGATGTACTTGGATCTGAAAGAGAAATTTTGGTGGTATGGTTTAAAGAGAGATGTTGCTGAGTATGTTGCTTTGTGTGACACCTGTCAAAGGGTGAAAGTGGAACATCAGAGACCTGCAGGATTGTTACAGCCTATGCAGATACCCGAATGGAAATAGAAAGAGATTGGTATGGACTTTATAGTTGGGTTGCCACGGACTCAGAGGATATGATTCAATTTAGGTGATAGTGGATCGTCTGACTAAGGTCGCTCATTTTTTGCCTGTAAAGACTACATATAGCAGTGCGAAGTTGGCAGAGTTGTATATGAAAAGAATAGTGAGTCTACATGGAGTTCCTAAGAAGATTGTGTCTGATCGAGGTACTCAGTTTACATCTCATTATTGGCAAAAGATACATGAATCATTAGGGACCAAACTGAATTTTAGTACAGCTTATCATCCCCAGACAGATGGTCAAACGGAGAGAATTAATCAGATATTGGAAGATATGTTGAGAGCTTGTGCTTTACAATATGGTACTAGCTGGAATAAGAGTTTGCCTTATGCAGAGTTCTCTTATAACAATAGTTATCAAAAGAGTCTTCAAATGGCACCGTTTGAGGCTCTGTATGGACGAAAGTGTAGGACCTCGTTGTTCTGGAATCAGACAGGGGAGAGTCAAGTGTTTGGGCCTGATGTATTAAAGGATGCTGAAAGGAAAGTGACAATGATTAGAGATAATCTAAAAATAGCACAGTCCCGACAGAAAAGCTATGTTGATACTCGTAGAAGAGAGTTGACTTTTGAGGTAGGGGATTATGTTTACTTGAAAGTGTCACCCATGAGGAGTGTGAAGAGGTTCAACATGAAGGGTAAATTGGCACCAAGATATATTGGACCTTTTAAGATCATAGAGAGACGTGGTGAAGTGGCATATCAGTTGGAATTACCCGAAAGTTTGGCAGGTGTACATGATGTGTTCCATGTGTCTCAATTGAAGAAATGTTTACGAGTATCAGAGGAACAGATTCCATTAGAGGAGCTCACTGTTAAGGAGGATCTTACATATGAAGAGTTTCCGGTTAAAATTTTGGAGACTGCTGACAGAGTCACAAGAAGTCGAACAATCAAAATGTGTAAAGTACAGTGGAATCGGTACACCGCAGAAGAGGCTACTTGGGAGCGAGAAGAGGATCTGAGAAAAACCTACCCGCAACTGTTTGAGTAAGCATCGGTCGAATCTCGGGACGAGATTCATCTTAAGGGGGTAGAATTGTAACACCCTAAAAATTTGAAAAGAAGAAAAATAGGAAGAATATGATTTTTGTATATTTTTGTGAGCATGCAAATTTAGAATAAGAATAATTTTTATAAATTTAAAATCAAATATAAGTGTAGAAACATGATTGAGCATTCATGCTGCTGCATTTGAAGTTTTATATTGAGTGGTTTAAATCAAATTCAAATTTGATTTGAAAATCTTTTGAAAATTTGCTTTGAAAAATTGGAAAAAGAAAAAGAAAAGAGAAATTCATTTCATTCGGATTTCGGCCCGTCTCGGCCTGCCTTGGCCGCGGCCCGCTTACCTTTCCACGCCCTGCTCCCGCGTGGGCCAAGCCCAGCAGGCCGGCTGCTGGCCCAGCTGCGCGCGCCGCTCCCTTGTTTCACTGGCAAGCCAGGCCCGCCTGTCAGCGACTGTCTTGACCTTTCCTTTCTTCTTCCTCCGGCTCCGCACCGCCTTCTTCTTCTCCGATTCGGTGAATCAAATCCGCCGCGAATCTTCGTTCTTTCCATGTATGCCGACGCCTCCGGGCTATAAAAACGGAGCTGCCGCCCTTCCCCGCTCCACATCCGACCCCAAATCACAGCTACATCGCCCCGTGGTGGCTACGCCCGAAGCACCGCCTCCACCGTCCGCCCCTCCGAGCCGCACGTGTTCCTCGCTTCATCCTCGGCTACGGTTTTACCCTAGGTGAGTTCGCGTTCAAGTTGTCTACCCGCAGGTGCTCTCCGTTCGCGTTTTCGTGCACCGTAGAGCGAGTTCGGCCACTCCGGCCATGGCGCCGCCGCGGGGAGTCGCCGTCGGGCTGATTTCCGGCCGGAGCGCCGCCGGATCTTCTCCCGATCCAATCTGGACCGTCCGATCTAAAACGGACGGCAAATATTTCATGATACCGATTCGGCCGGCGTTTTTGCTAAAGAGTCCCTGAAGTTTTTAAGTATATAACCCGCGGTCCATAACGTAAAACGCAAAATACGCTTTGATTAATTGAAAACGTAATTCGTTTCAGAAAAAGAAAAATACGCTTTCTGATATTTACAGTTTTGCCATTCAACTTGTTTTAGTCGTAGAATCTTCGTTTTAACTCCGATTTGGTCCATTCAAATTGCGTTAGATTCATATTTGCGAGCTCTATGTAACTATAAAACTGTACAGTAGGTTTGGATTAATTTATTTTCAAATTTTAATTAAAGTATTTATTTTTCTATAGAAAATCTTTGGAAATTCATAACTTTGTCGTTTTAGCTCCGTTTTTCGTGATCTTCGCGTCTGTGTGATCCTAGCGAGTTGTAGATTCGTTTTAAAGACTTTTTATCTTATTTTCTTATTGATGGTATACTGTTCTAATTATAGTCTTGTTTGTCTATGCATGATTGCCTCTGGATGTGTGTTGTTGCTATTGGTTGATCGAGTATAGACGGTGAGCAATTCGTTGGGGATCAAGAGCCTTACTACGAGCAAGATCTTCAGGACCAGTTTGAGCAAGGCAAGTATAGCATGGGATTATCCTTGTTGTCCTATTCATATTATGCAATTAATATCATTATGCATTTATTCCTTGTTAAGGATGACTTAGTGATTGATCCTACACCTTGGTACCTATTGCGATGCATTGAGTAGTATGGCTAGTGCTTAAACATGGACTATGATCATGTAAATTGATTAGAGGAATATGCAACAAACATTAAAAGATGATTTTGATTAATGTTTAAAGGGGATTAGAGCATGGGGGTTACTTTTGATGCTCTAATTGCTCTCTATAAGGACTCATCTATAAGCGATAATCCGGGATTTACAGTACAACTGTGGGGGCTATATGGCTCTGGCTTTAGTCATATAGAAGGACCTTTTCTAGCTTGTTAGAGGTAACCTTTTTGGCGTAAGAACGGCTTGACGAATCGGGTATAGTGCGGCCTCTGTCCTTATGTGTATAGGCTGCGGGTTATTGTGCCATTTGGAAGGGGGGCTCTACATCTGTTTGCCGAGTGAATCTAATGGCCCTAACTTGTTAGACGAACCTTCGAAAGACTTCATAGTGTTTACCCTGCCTGCTCACCTTGGTAGTGTTTCGGGAGTAATTAACCCGGGTATTTGGGTAACACGACTCACAGTGAAAGTGTACAACCTCTGCAGAGTGTAAAACTGTTATAACAGTCGTGCTCACGGTCACGAGTGGCCTTGGACCCTTATGGAATAGCTGATAATTGTTAATGGTTATGTTTTTGCTATTCATTAATCATTTCACATGGATCATATGTTTATTGTTTACATTGAGACATTTTGATGCTATTGATATGCTAAAATCATGCTAATTAAAAGCTACATGCTGACAAACCAATGTTATGCCTTTTTGAGCCTCATGAACCCCATGTTACACTTGTTGAGTACGAGATGTACTTGCGCTTGTTTATTTTTCTTACTTGGATAAAAATCTCGGATGGGTAACAGATGGAGGTAATAGTGACTACTACGTCTACTTCCCTGAAGATTACTAGTCTTGCTGTCAACCAGTCAATGTACATGTGATTGGAGCTACCACGAGAGTTATTTATTTATACTTCCGCTACATTTGTGTTAAGACTATGTGTTAAATATCGTGATGTAATAACATTTGTGATGATACTTCCGTTATAATTTGTGAACTTATGTGTGATTGATCTCTGGGCGCACATAAGGGTATGCACTCCATTTGGTCGTTAAATGGGTGTGACATGTTTGGTAGAGATAGTTGTTTTTTGCTATTTGGGTCTAGGGCTGAGATGTTCTCAGTTGCTTTAGTTTTTTTTTTAAGATAGTTGCCAGTGCAGTTGTCTTACCAGTGGGGCCGTTTTTCGACCAAGTTGGCTCATGTTTGAGCAAGTAGTGGGCTAAAGTCGTCAGGTGTTCAGGCGATGTTTCCAAAGTTGATTGGGATGAGTGGTGCATTCTCCTAATTGATGGTTTTTTTGGCAAAGTTTGCACTCAAAAAAAACTAAGCCGAACACTTGTATTTTTAATTTCTCCGTTTAATAAAAATTACGGCAAAGCTTTTGCCGTCCCTTCGAAAAAACATGTGCTGTTGCATACCATCTCAACAATGCCAAGCTAAGCCCGGCTCTACTCGACCATACAGCCACCCTCGTTCACGAAAACAAACATGCCCTGTATATTTTATTATAAGCCTAGCGCACTTTAGTAGTAGTATGGACTAAGGGCAGCTCGAGTGTGACCATCAAACCAAGCATGTAGTTCTTGTGCAGTGTCGGAGGGCTAAATACTCCCAGTGTAGACATCGGCTCGTGGTACCCACCACTCACTCTTCAAGCTAAGTAAAATAATATTTATTTGCGGACGTGTCCATTGTTTTGTCTCTCGGCTGCAGACTTTCTCCATTTGTTTATTCAACTTGGTTCGATGCTTTTGTAAGGTCCAATTTTGGTTCGTCTCTTATAGTGTGCTCGGTTCGATTTTGTAGTTCCACGGTTCGACTTTTCCATACACTGAAGCTGCTCTAACAGATTTATACGTTGATGCAACATGTGACATGGCTAGCCTAGTCATCATCATTGCTAATAAACTATATGCTAGAGCTGCCCTAAGGCACGTGCAATACTTAAGATTGCGCAACGAATGTGGTCCAGCTTGCTATACTCACAAACCAGCTACACACCAGACCCAAGTGCAATGGAGCTCACAATAAATCAACGCATCATGCCTAAGTCAACTCAAAATACTATCCAAGGTTGGTCCACACTATATGTTATACTCCTCCAAACATCAACTTCTGATGTAGGTCTAAATATAGTAACCTAGCTCCCTCATCACACACGTGGCTCAACTCTTCACATCACACACACTGCCTGTGATCATAACTCAGAAGATATTATCCAAGGCCTTGAGTCTAACTCTCCACGTCATACGCAACATGCCATTCTTGATCGCAGCTACCTTGGACGGTCAGACCATGGAGACATCTTTGAGGGCGTGTCTTTCAGCGCCCTACCGTCATTTACCCACTGTGGTATGCTTATTCCAAAAGTATGAATGGCCATTCATAGCCATGGTTGTTCTTATTAGTTATTACCCACTTTAAGCCATGGTCGTTGATGTAGGTAGAGGAGCTGAGTGGGGCTCTCTCAATTTTTTACTATGCTGAATTGTGAGACAGTATCTTTAATTTGTGGTACCCTTGTGAGCTTTCATTTTAAGAAAAGAAAACTTTGCAGTTCAAGGCTGTCACTGCAGTCTTTGCTCTTCCTCTCTTCGAAAAGAATGTGCTCTCGAAATCAAATCAAATGCTTTGACTGAGCATTTTCGTCTTCCCCGAGTAACATCCAGTTGACTGGCGGCAGGCAATTTCCTACGAGACTAGTACCGGAGACTGGACCACGGCAGGACATTACACTACTGGATTCGAGCGGTTTGCCGAGTGTCTAGGACACTCGGTAAAGCGCCAAAAACGCTCGGTAAACGCTTTACCGAGTGCCGCACTCGATAAACTGGACTCGGCATAGGCTTGGTCGGCAAAGCACGCTTTGCCGAGTGTCAAACGTCGGGCACTCGGCAAAGCGTTTGCCGAGTGTCAAAGACGTCACACGGCAAAGGAAGGCGCTAGCGGACAAAATCCTAACGGTCGGTTTGCCGAGTGTCAACCGTTCGACACTCGGCAAAGCGTGCACAGTTTGCCGAGTGTCATATGTTTGACACTCGGCAAAGTTTACATAGTTTGCCGAGTGTAACACTCGGCAAACTATGTAAACTTTGCCGAGTGTCAAACATATGACACTCGGCAAACTGTGCACGCTTTGCTGAGTGTCAGAGAGCTGACACTCGGCAAACTATGCATACTTTGCCGAGTGTCAGCTCTCTGACACTCGGCAAAGTGTGTTCCCAGACATGCCACGTGCGGTCAGTTTGTCGAGTGTCATGGAGTTGACACTCGGCAAACTGACCAGAATCTGTATTTTTTTTGTTTGTTCCATTTGCGACACAATGCACAAATATAATATATATCGTATTAAATCACCACAAATTTATCACAAGAGTCATAAATCACAATCACAACAAGCTCACAAGTTCAAATATGCCACAAACACACATGTTCACATATATGACATGTTCATACCAAAAATCCAAATATGACACACGTTGACAAGTCTGCAACCAAATATCTTAACCGAAGTTCACAACAAGCTGCTCACAGCGATTGTAGAGGGTGAGGAGGCCCGAGATTTGATGCCGGCGACCCTCCTAGTCAATTTGGCGTAATTTGTGATGCTAGTGACCCTTCGAGCTGATTTGGCGCAACTTGTGATACCGGCGACCCTCCAAACTGTGATGTCGATGACCCACCAACGTGATTTGATGCCGTAGCCGTTTGATGCTGCAAAAAAATGAAAAGAATGTCATCAATTAAAAATTTCGGCAAAACCTCCCCTGCACGGCGAGGTTTCCAAACCCTGCAAGAAAACAAACGGCCCGATGGCCGTCAAACACATATATATCAATACACCACCACCACCCAAACACCACAATCACCACCGCCAAAACAACCGCCGCCACCGCCACCACCACCACCACCACGTTGCATGTTTGAGATTGCATGTTTTTTTCTTGTTTGCCCTATGTCAGGTCGAAACAAAGTAACTAATATATTGGTACTCACCGGAGTAGCTGGCTGGGCAAGTGGAGTGATTAGGCTGGCTGGTATAGATCGACCCATAGCGGCGCCAAGAGAGGACACGAACCCCACCAGCTCCTCTATCCTCTGGTTTTGTGCCTGGTTCTGTGCCAAGTGCCTCATCTCCATCTCGTTCCGCAGCCTTCTCTCTTCTTGCAGTTCGGCCTACAACATTTCACCCCAAATGTTAAAGTAATGCAAAGGTACATACAAATCAACAAGCAACGAATAAAACAGAAATTACCTGGAGTTCGTTGATAACACTATACCACAATGTACTTAATGTTTCCTTCACATTTGACAATCGGCTAGTAGTGCTACAATTTAACATATGTTGTACACATACATGTTAGCATCAGATGCTTGACTAGTCTTGTACACATACATGTTAGCATCACATGCTTATCAGCTAAAGTTCAGAATGTGTGCTCACCTAAGTTCCAGCACTTCCAGTGAGTTCAGTGTCTGCTCCTCTCCAGTCTCCACCCCTGCTAATTTCCATTGATCCAAACTGTCTGAACCACAAAGAAGGTTCCATCCTTAAGAAAAGCCAATGAACACAATAATTAAAAAGAACCATAACAGCTCCTATTTATGCCTTCATACTGCTATACCATGCAAAAGAATGGCTCATCAGTATTAAGAGCTTGTGATCTAAATATAAAATATTGTAAGAAAATCTCAGAACAGCAGGTAATGAATGTTATACAAGAATTTTGACTTGCCAAAAATACAGATTAGTATAATTTAGATCAAGACTTGCTAAAATTCAAAAGAGAGTTCTGAAGATAAGTTCAGAGATGTATATTGACAGTGTTATATTAGCAGCTAGCCATCAGCTATTACACCTGCAGTCCTACACACATCAAAACAACATGTTACCAAACTGCAGGAGTAGTAGTCACAGTGAAGCACCGATCTTAAAAAGAAACATTAGAGGCAATGGCAGACACTCTGAATAGCAATCCACCTATAAGATGTCAACAGCAACATATTAACTAGTGTTCACTTTGACGAGTAACCATACCTACATGCTCACTTAACCAATGTATACATTGCATATATTCAACTAACATTAATGCAAGTAGTAGTCCTTAGATGATTTACTTCACGCAGTGAGGTGATAAAGACACCACCACCAATGAATTTTGCACTACTATTATATGCATTTATGCATAATAGAATGGCATGTACATGTTGCTTCGATTCTGGCCTACCAAAAATCAATGATGTTGAGGATTCAGCTAATAATATATTCACAAATGGTTGCATGCCATGCCATGATATGATGACGATCTGATCCCCTATCTGTAGAATCGTGACATGGAAACTAATCTTATTAGGTAATCTACAATCGGTACATGCTCCCAAAGGTGTTATTATTTTTTAGCTGAAAACTAAGGTGTGACATAATATTGGATTCTGCATTAACCATGCAAAAAAGGTAGCTAGTTGTGTTCATAATTATCAACAGAACGTTAAAGCAAACTCTAGACAGATCGAGAGTAACTATCTAGCCCAGAGCCCAGCATAGAAAAATAAAAGAAATTAACTGATTTGGTAGAATTCATTTATTTAGAGTAAAAAGCAACAACGGGGAAAAGAGCAAGAAGGTGTGAGGCAGACTCATTTCATGATACATGTAGATCAGTGTGAGGCAGCTGGATTGGAGTATACCAAAAACAACAGTATATATAAGACTTAAAGTTGATAACTAACTATGGGTAGACAAGTACCTAGAGTTCAATAAAATTTCCGCTCTTTTAATTGAGTCTATTATCGGACTGCTCTATCTTGTGGATAGATAATAGAACAAAGCAATCTCAAATTGATGAATGTGGTTAGAATGTCCAGCTTATTAGTGCTTAGATTTCAGTTTGTTTGAACGAGCACTTCAACAGTCATGAATCCAGTACTTAGTGGTCACATGCATGCAACATATGTATATCAGACATGGCCTAGATAAGATGCATCCATTAGTTCCATTCGACTAGCAAGATCAGACACGCCAATGGAACATTACAAGATCTTTTTTAATATTTAGCAGTAGCAGCGGTTCGCTTTCTGTGGTTTTAAGATAACGTAGAGTTCAGTGTTTCTGGAACATATACAACAATCACATCAGGAGGCCCTGAAACTTTAGAACTAAAAAAACAACTAGCAGCACGCGCTGCATAATTTCCGGGCGAGGCAGCTACTAAAGGGCTCGCGCTCTTCTGTATCGTCGCCGCCTGTGCCTCCACTGAAACTGAGTTCAAAGGAAAAGAAAGAAAAACAGCGACATCAGATCACAGATGACAGACCTTGATGAACTCAGCGATGATGCCGCGGATGCGCTCCACGAGCAGCTTGGCGCCCTCGAGCTCTGCACCAGCCGCAACTTGAAGCCCGTGGCCTCCTCCACAGCCCCTCCCCTTCTGCCCCCATCCCCAACTCGGGACGCCCGGATCAGATTCAGGTGAAGCAGATAGGAGAGGTGGGTGACGATGATGGATGCGAGGTTGTGGATCTGCATGTGCAGAGGGGAGAGGGTAATCGGAGAGGAAGGCCGGGTGCGGGAGGCTCAAGAGGACGAGGGTGGTGAGCGCATCTGGGCTGGTGGATGTGGCCTCCGCGGCGTCGATCTAGCTATGATTGCGACGATCTGACAGCCTTCAGGTTGATCTAGTCGGAGGAGACGAAGGGCGCAGCCTCTGATTTGGGAGGAGGTGCAACTACCGGTGGAGCCCCTCCCCGAATCATGGAAGAGAACGCAGCATGGCGGGGGCAAGCGACCTGGCGGGGGCAAGCGGCGGCGGCCATGTGGTGTGGTGTGCTGGCGGAGAACGTGTTAGGGTTGGAGGAGCAGCCGACCGTGTCTACTTTTGTTTGCTAGAGTAGCACGATGAGCCGTTCAATCAAAATGGACGGTCCAGATCTGAGGGGTATTTTTTTTTGTTTCGCTTTGCCGAGTGTCCCAGATCTGACACTTGGCAAAGTTTTTAAAAATTATTTTACCAGGAAAAACATTAATAAATTGTCTATTTCAAACTTTGCCGAGTGTCCCAGATCTGACACTCGGCAAAGTTTTAGATTTTTTTTAAAAAAAAATATTTAATTACACTTTGCCGAGTGTCTAGGTTCTGACACTCAGCAAAATACAAACAAGCCAACTTTGCCGAGTGTCAACTAAAAATACTCGGCAAAATAAATTTTCTTTTTTTGCTTTTGGCTTTCAATTTTTTTCGGTAGGCTTCTTACGTTACCTTGACCAACATGTTGGAATTTGACACAATTTTAAGACATTTTGCTATATTTCTTTAGTTTATTTCTTTTCATTGATTTTTTTGAAAAATGCAAGTTTGAACTGCAAGTGCATCGAATAATGACATTTCATTAATGCGAAAATGATATTCATGTAACTGACTGTTGTTTGAGGCCGTATCTAGGAGGAGACTCGAAATTTCGCACATCTTCTTCTCGAAACTAGACCACGAACTTGTGGATGAATAGTTTTAAAATTGTATAAAATCCAAACGGAGTCCGAAATTCTTGAAACTTGTCTACAAGTCATGATATCACATGTGGATGCGGTGATAAAAATTTGAGAAGATTTCGAGTATGTCGTCACGTACACTGCTTACAAACCCTAATATGTCAGATTTGCTCCCACGATATCACATTCGGAGATGTGAGAGTTTCTAAGCAGTGTACATGACGACATGCTCGAAATCTTCTCAAATTTTTATCACCACGTCCACATGTGATATCATGACTTGTCGACAAGTTTCATGAATTTCGGACTTCGTTTGGATTTTATATAATTTTAAAACTATTCGTACATAAGTTCGTGGTCATGTTTCATGAAGAAGATGTGCGAAATTTCGGGTCTCTTCCTGAATACGACCTCAAACAATAGTTAGTTACATGAATATCATTTTCGCATTCATGAAATATCATTATTCGATGCAATTACAGTTCAAACTTATATTTTCCAAAAAAATTCAAAGAAAAGAAATAAACTAAAGAAATATAGCAAATTGTCTTAAAATTGTATCAAATTCCAGCATGTTGGTTAAGGTAATGTAGAAAGCCTACAGAAAAAAATTGGAAGCCAAAATCAAAAAAAAATTATTTTGCCGAGTGTCCCAGGGAAACACTCGGCAAACAGTACACTTTGCCGAGTGTTTTTGGTTGACACTTGGCAAACTAGCCATTTTGCCGAGTGCTAACGGACCACACTCGGCAAACCACTGACGGCGGCTAACCCCTCAACCTTTGCTGTGTGTATAAGTTTGCCGAGTGTTAACACTCGGCAAAGTGAAGGGTTTGCTGTGTGTTTTTATTTGCCAAGTGTTGACACTCGGCAAAGTGGTACGTTTGCCGTGTGTGTTTGTTTGCCGAGTTTAACACTCGGCAAACCAGTTTTTTGCCGAGTGTGAGTTTTTTACCGTGTGTTTCCACTCTAACACTCGGCAAATGAGGTTGTTGTCGAGTGTCCGCGTTTTGACACTCGGCAAAAGATAAAACACTCGGCAAATCTCGGTTTTCCAGTAGTGTTAAGACAAGCTTTGCGTGGAGAAATTCTAAAATTTCACAGGTGAAATTGAACGGCAATAGTACTCAATAAAATAATAGTACTACGTACCCTCTGTCCAATTTTATTTGGGTGCGTTTAGTTAATTCAAAATTTTAAAAATTTTATAAGATTTTCTATCATATTGAATCTTTAGACGTATGCATGAAGCATTAAATATAAGTAAAAAAATAACTAATTACACAGTTTGGTTGTAAATCACGAGACGAATCTTTAGAACCTAATTAGTTCATGATGAGACACTAATTATCAAATACGAACGAAAGAGTTACTGTGCTTCTAAAAATTTTACACCCCATCTAAATAGATCCTTACTATGTTCTCTCTGGCGGCGACAGTTCGAAGTGGTTGGAGACCACACGCTGTGGCGGCCCGGCGCGCGAGCAGGCGGCGGCGGCGGCGGCCCGGCACGATGGCTCTGAGCATGCACCTGGCGCCAATGGTGGCTCGGCAGCGCGGCTCAGAGCATGCACCTTGCGCCGTTGGTGGTGCAGAAAAGCAGTACGGCTTTGGGTCTTGCCGTCTGGTCAGGCTTGTTGCTGGGATGCTTCGTGAAGTTTTTTAAGGTCTTGCTTAGATCCCAAATTTCATCACTAAATTCCACTATACAAAAAGAAGATTCCCATCACATCAAAATATCGGCACATGCATGAAGTACTAAATGTAGATGAAATTAAAAACTAATTGCACAGTTTTGTTGTACTTTGCGAGACGAACATTTTGAGCCTAATTAGTTAAAATTTGGACATTTTTTACCAAATACAAACAAATTGCTACAGTGCGTATTTAATGCGTACTGTGCAGATTTGGACCCCCAAATTGGGATCTAAACACGGCCTTAGTTTTTTATTTCTGAAGACCGGACCATAGCACAGAGCTGCAGACACTTTTTGTGTAGGGGTATTTTCTTCATTTGTTTGAAACATGGTTTTCCTCCCCGTATCCTAAATATGTACTCCCTCCGTCTCAAAATATTTGCATTTTTAGGTATAGGCACGCAAACCAAGATAGATGTAAAATGACGTTTCTATCCCTGTAAATGAGTAGAAACAGTAGCATCGGCGACTGGAACCATCGGGAGACGGAGGCAACAGATAAGGCTGAGCGTTCGTTTTCTATTTTTAAGTAATAAATCGATGAATGGTAAGAGAGAACGAGTGGCTAGGAAGTGCTGGAATGGTCTGCTTCCCGTCAGACTTTGTGTCAGACCATCTCTGCGTCCGGCTATCTCGACCAATATTTTGGGAAATTTTTTTGAATCGGATACGTGCAAATATTACGGGACGAAGGGAGTAGATGATAGCTAAAAGGGGAAGATGAACGGGGAAGGAGATATGAGGGCAGATGTGGTTGGATTTGGACCGAGATGGGGCTCTCCCAGGAATTCTTCTCTAGTAATGGAAGGAGCTTCGACGTGGAAGGGGAGATTGCGAGAGTACGAGCAATCTGGTGCGGCGGACAGGCGGAGGATGCGGCATCGTCTGCCACGGCCCGACTTCAGGAGGCAGCGGATCCCACCGCGGGGTTTCCAATCTTGGCTGTGTTTAGATCACTTGAAAAGTACACTATGCAAAAAAAGATTTCCCGTCACATCAAACTTGCGATACATACATGGAGTACTAAATGTGGATAAAATGAAAAACTAATTGTATAGTTTGGTTGTACTTTGCGAGATGAATGTTTTGAGCCTAATTAGTCAATGATTGGACAATTATTATCAAATACAAATGAAATGCTACAGTAAATTTTGGCGCTCCAAAGTTTAGATCTAAACACAGCCCTTACTGCCTCCACGCATCTGCCGGCTACGGCTGCGCATCCTGTCGTCTGCAGCCATGCCTCCGCAGGGGCGACATCTCGAAGAGAAGAGAAGGATCAATGTGTTGGTGCGGGCGTGTGCAGATGAGGATAGAAGCCTCTCGAACGAGTGGACGAGAGCAATAAAGGGTGTGTTTAGATGAAAAAGTTGGGGTGAAAAGTTACTGTAGCACTTTTCGTTGTTATTTGGTAAAATTTGTCCAACCATGGATTAATTAGACTCAAAAGATTCGTCTCGAACTTTACAGCCAAACTATGCAATTAGTTATTTTTTTACCTACATTTAATGTTTTATGCATGCGTTTAAAGATTTGATGTGATGGGTGGAAGAGGAAATATTTCGGGTTAAGTGAACGCGGCCAAAATAAGGCCTTGTTTAGTTCCCCTATTCTCCCCCAAATTCCACTATTAAAAAAGAAGATTCCTCGTCACATCAAAATGTCGGCAAATGCATAGAGTACTAAATGTTGATGAAATCAAAAACTAATTACACAGTTTTGTTGTACTTTGCGAGACGAACATTTTAAGCCTAGTTAGTCAAAATTTGGATAATTTTTACCAAATACAAACGAAATGCTACAGGAATTCTGATACAGTGTTTTTCTCCCCTAATTCACCCATCTAAACGAGGCTAGTCTGCTAGTTCTCTGTTGGTTCCAGTTACTGTTAACGCCTCAGCCATGTTCAGGCCTATGCGATCGATCGGTCGATTGAGGCAGTGTTTCCTTCCTTCAAAATTCCAAAAAATTTACAAGATTTCCTGTCACATTAAATTTTTAGACGCATGCATAGAGTATTAAATGTAGGTAAAAAAATAATAATTGCACAGTTTATCTGTAAATGTCGAGACGAATCTTTTAAGCCTAGTTAGTCTATAATTGGATAAATTTTACCAAATAACAACGAAAAGTGTTATAGAAACTTTACATCAACTTTTACCCCATCTAAACACTACCTAATTCGGGAAAAAATTTTGAGCTTCAGATGTGCAATTAAACCGGGACGGAGGGGGTATATACGAGGACAAAAGAAGCTGTATATACGAGGACAAGAGAAGCTAGACCCGTTCCATTCATTCCCCATCTTTGACTGGCTGAGCCATTTACGCGTTCCTGTGCAGACCTGTTGAAATGTTTTTTTTTATGATAACAGACGTGTTCAAATGTTGGTCACTGATTCATTCAGTCTAGTACAGTACTCCTTGACAGCGAAATAGCGCCACTGCTAGTCTGCTACCACGTAGTACGACCGTTGGAGACAGGTGAAATTTTTTTTTTTGCCTGTTCGCTGTACTGCAGCAGCCCATTCAGTTAGACTACCCGCAGTGGGTACTCTAAAACGATACTCTAAAGCTTTAGAGTATGAATATAGAGTAAAAACTGCTGCACTGGGTACTCTAAAACGATACTCTATCCTTTCTCTCACTCTATATTTAGAGTAGTACAGTGCTTACTCTATACTCTATAGTGGCGGGGCCCACTAGCTAAACAAAGAAAAAAATACTATAACTCATAAACCAAAAATCCAAATTAAATTTCGATTGCACCATTAAATTCGTCTCAATAAATCCTTCAAAACTAGATCACACATGGATATATTTAGATAAAGTGGCAAGTGGGTCCCACAGTGGATAGAGTGGATAGAGGATGATATAGAGGATGGATGGGTGTGAGAGAATTAAGTATAGAGGAGAGAATCTGGCTGACTAGGACGTATAGAGAATAAATATAGAGGTGCATGAGTGTGGGTAGTCTTACAGGTGTATATTCCTTCACTGGAAACCAAACATCAGCAGCAGCTTAAAGCGAGACAAACAAACAGACCTGCAGTTGAATGATGGCATCTTGATAATCTGATTGAAGTGCGATCCATCGAAACTTTGTCAGACGCAGGGGACGTGGATATCTTGTCTCGATCCTAAAATAAATGTTATTCTCACTTTCTGAGATGTCAAACGCTTTTAACTTTGACCAAATGTATATAAAAAATATGGAAAAAGTCTACATCACCGCCTGAAGTATGGGGTGGTGTCTAATTTACCCCCTCAAGTATGAAACGGTCTAATTTACCCCCTGAACTTTCCAAAACCGTCTACTTTACCCCCTCAGGCAGTTTTGAACGGCGGTTTGCTACAGTAACCGTGGTTTTGCTACAGTAACCGAATCTTTAAAAAATCATAGTAAATCACAGAAAAATCGTAAAATAAAAAATCCAATTTTGTTAGACTCCACGTGAGTAGATCTACACAATGAACATATAATATGATATGCTTTAGTACAAAATTTTTGCTATAGCTTTAAATTTATTAGGATTTTTCAATAAATTTAAGGCTACAGCAAAAATTTTGTACTAAAGCACACCATATTATATATTCATTGTGTAGATCTACTCACATGGAGTCCAACAAAATTGGATTTTCTATTTTACGATTTTTCTGTGATTTACTATGATTTTTTAAAGATTCGGTTACTGTAGCAAAACCATGGTTACTGTAGCAAACAGCCATCCAAAACTGCCCTGGGGGGCAAAGTAGACGGTTTTGGAAAGTTCAAGGGGTAAATTAGACCGTTTCATACTTGAGAGGGTAAATTAGACACCACCCCATACTTCAGGGGGTGATGTAGACTTTTTCCTAAAAAATATTAATATTTATGATATATAATTAGTATCATTATATAGCTCATTAAATATAATTTTATAATAAATTTATTTGGAAATATAAATATTTCACGTATTTTCTACAAACCTAGTCAAAGTTGACAAAGTTTAACATATTTTAGGACAGAGGGAGGATGTCTACATTGTCTAGTAGTGTTGCCTGTATTAGTTAAGCATGAAGTTTGTTTATTTTTGCGGGACTAGTCTCACAAAGATCGTTCGGTTTTTTTTTGTATCTTTTCCTCCCTCTTAGTAAAAACATGCTTAGCCACTCCCTATTAGTAAATGTTGGATATTTAGTCATTTTACACCATGCATTATTCCATAAAAACGATAACCAGTGTACTAACACAAATATTGTACAAGCGACAGCTTCATATTTGGTACTGCTACTACTTCCAGCAAAACATATTATGCGAAGTAATAGAACTGCAGTGACAAAATAGAGTGCATAGAGAGTATTAGCATTATACCCTAGCGTGGCACTTCCGGTACCCGCGGAAAGTGAGCCACCAGTCATGTTGACGTCGCTACCGCCTCCTGCGGAGTTGTCATGGGCGGCGTCATTCCCGGCAGCTGGGGTACTTCTGGTACCGACGGCCATCAAAGCAGTGGTTGGCGAAGGAGAAGCAGTCGCAGTCACGTTGGGACAACAGGAAGCAGTCGCACCGGAAGGTGCTCCCCAAAAACTTGATTTCCTGCCTACCCCGAGCAGAGTACGCTTGACGGGAGAAGTTCCGGAGGCCTGCTACCAGAGTCCTCTGTGCTCGCAGAGGCTCTGGTCGGAGATGCAGCACAGCAGCTCGAGCTCAAAACAAAGGTGGCTGGAGAGGTGAGATGGACACACACAGGTTAACCCTAGTGTACATACAGGGGCCTTTATATAGTTGCGCCCCAGTCGGCTCCTGCCCGTTACCCTGTCCAGGGGGAACGAACCAGCCTAGCCCGGGCCGGCCACGCCACGCCCACGCCCACGCCCGGCCCGGCCCGGCCCGTCGCGACGCGCGCGCGCGCGGGCGGCGCGGCTCGGCTCGGCGGCGGCGCGCGCGTGTGGCTTCCCGGTTCTCCTCCTCATCTTGTCTATTGGAGCATCCCAAGGCTCACTATTTAAGTTGATAGCCTTGCTAGTGATTAGTCCATTTGGTACTAATCACTTTTGCACCTAACACTAATCGTGTGCCTTTGAGGTTTATTGATTTATTAGAATGGGCCTGGCCCAATTACTCTAACAATCCCCACCAAACGTCAAAGGTACACAGTTAATGCCTTCAGTTTTGAGCTTGTTTGATATACCGGAGTTTCGATGGAGATTGTTAAGTTGAACTTCCATCTAGAAAAGGAGCTTACCCTCATTGCACAACTGATCAATGGACTAAGCCTTGAATTGACAGTTTTGTGTGAAAAGGGGTTCACTCCAATTCTTTACCGATACACGGCTGCCTGGAGCACCTCCTCGGGTGGAGCATATGAGTCAAACTCCGTGCCTTCTCGTGAGTATCTAGAGATCACCCAAATCTCATAGACTGGGACCAGCAGTCTAACTCACATAGGTGTGTTCCTTCTAGGATGTCCTGTAGGCCGACATCCCTGCTCAAATGAGCCACTCGGATCACATTAAGGCGTATGCCATCCTTCCTTACAGCTTGGAAAAGAAATGCATATATGAAAGATTGGGACCTTAGTTAAGGGTCTTTTCCCTCGGTCTACTCATAGCTTGTTTCACCACTCTAATTCACGGGATCTCCGATCACATAGAGCAGGTTACCACTATAGCAAACTTAAGTGGGTCTCAGTCCCATCTCAACCGATGCATTGTCTATCACATTTCGTAACAGCCCCTTGGTGAATTGATCTGCCAGATTTTTAGACGTGTGGACATAGTCCAGCGCTATCACTCCGGAGTTTCTTAATTTTCTGACAGACTTTAGGCGCCGCTTTACATGCCTTGTGGTCTTCAGGTTATCCTTAGAACTGTTCACTTTTGTTATCACAGTTTGATTATCACAGTTCATGGAGATGGCGGGTACAGGTTTTTCAACCACCGGCAAATCCATCAGGAGTTCCCGAAGCCATTCGGCCTCAACAGTGGCGGTGTCTAGTGCTGCAAGTTCTGCTTCCATTGTTGACCTTGTAATTATGGTCTGCTTGCAAGACTTCCAGGAAACAGCACCTCCCCCAAGGGTAAACGCATACCCACTGGTGGCTTTTAACTCGTCAGCATCAGATATCCAATTTGCATCACTGAAACCCTCCAGTACCTTTGGGTACCCGGTGTAGTGAATGCCATAGCTTGCGGTAGCCTTTAGGTACCGCATTACTATCTCAAGAGCATGCCAATGATCATCTCCCGGGTTTGATACAAACCGGCTTAACTTGCTCACAGCATATGAGATGTCAGGTCTTGTTGCACTGGCTAGGTACATCAGTGAGCCAATGATTTGGGAGTACCTCAATTGGTCTCTCATGATCCTTTTGTTCTTTCTCAGAATTAGACTTGGATCATAGGGAGTTGACACAGGTTTACAGTCACTGTAGCCAAAGCGACTTAGTATCTTCTCAACATAGTGGGACTGCAAAAGAGTAACCCCACCATTTTCTCCCTTTAGTAGCTTAATGTTTAAAATCACATCAGCCTCTCCCAAGTCTTTCATGTCAAAGTTCTTGGACAGAAAGTCCTTGACTTCCTCAATCACATTGAGGTTCGTGCCAAATATTAGGATATCATCCACATAAAGGCACAGGATCACTCCTTCTCCCCCACCAAAGCGGTAGTAGACACATTTGTCAGCCTCATTGGCAACAAAGCCTGCTGACGTCATGGTCTTATCAAACTTTTCATGCCATTGTTTGGGAGCTTGTTTTAGGCCATACAAAGACTTCAATAGTTTGCACACTTTGCCTCTTTGACCTTCTATTACGAAGCCATCAGGCTGATCCATGTAGATCTCCTCATCTAGCTCTCCATTTAGGAAAGTTGTCTTCACGTCCATCTGATGAACGAGAAGACCATGGGAGGCAACCAAGGCAAGTAATACTCAAATCGTAGTCAGTCGGGCCACAGGTGAGTATGTATCAAAGAAGTCCTCGCCTTCCTTTTGGGTGTGACCCTTGGCCACAAGCCTAGCCTTGTACTTTTCTATCGTACCGTCAGGCCTAAGCTTTTTCCTGAACACCCATTTACATCCTACAGGTTTGCACCCGTATGGACGATCAACCACTTCCCAAGTTCCATTAGACATAATTGAATCCATTTCACTCCGTATCGCTTCTTTCCAATAGTCAGCGTCAGGAGAGGAAAATGCCTCTTTAATGGTTGTTGGAGTGTCGTCCACGAGGTATATGGCAAAGTCATCACCAAAGGATTTTGCAATCCTAGGTCTCTTACTCTTTCGAGTGACTCCATTATTTTCTTTCTCAGGACTTTCATCAATGGGTTGTTCGTTATACTCCATTGGCACAAAAGTGTTGGGAGCATCAGAAGGTCCCTCACTAGATGTGCTAGGTACATTCCCTCTCATAGGGAATTCATTCTCAAAGAATGTTGCATCTCTGGACTCAAATATTCCACCGACCCTCATGTCGGGGATTCCAGATTCCACAACTAAAAATCTGTAGCCTACGCTATTTATTGCGTATTCGAGGAAGACACAATCTACAGTCTTTGGTCTGAGCTTGCGCTTCTTGTTGATTGGCACATTCACTTTGGCCAAGCAACCCCAAGTGCGCAGGTATGAGAGAGTTAACCTTTTCTTTTCCCATTCCTCGAATGGTGTTTTCTCTTTATTCTTTGTGGGAACTCTATTCAGGACATGACTCACAGTTAATATAGCCTCACCCCACCATTCCTTGGAAAGTCCCACAGTGTCTAACATGGCGTTAACCAAGTCAGTAAGTGTGCGGTTCTTTCTTTCAGCAATCCCATTGGATTGGGGGGAGAAAGGAGGCGTCCTCTCATGAATAATTCCATGTTCCTCACAGAATAAATCGAATTCTCTTGAAAGGTATTCACCCCCGCGATCGGACCGCAACCGTTTGATTTTCTTCTCAAGCTAATTTTCAACTTCGGCTTTATAGACTTTAAAGTAGTGCAATGCTTCATCTTTTGTCTTAAGTAAGTACACATAGCAAAATCTAGTACTGTCATCGATGAGTGTCATGAAATATTTCTTGCCGCCTTTGGTCAACACGCCATTCATCTCGCACAAATCAGAATGAATGAGGTCTAGTGGTGTCGTGTTCCTCGCCTCTTTTACAGCCTTATGAGGCTTGCGAGGTTGTTTTGCTTGCACACAAGCATGGCACTTAGAACCTTGGACCCAATCGAATTTAGGAATTAAACTCATTTTAGCTAAGCGCGTCATACATCCAATATTAATATGGCAAAGTCGAGAATGCCAAATATTACAATTATCATCATGTCTCACATGGTTCACGACATTATAAGAATCCATTAAAGAAAAACGGAACAAGCCTCCGCTCTCATATCCCTTACCAACAAATGTTCCATATCTCGATACAACACACTTATTGGACTCAAAGGAGAGTTTGAAACCATCCCTACACATTAGGGACCCGCTGACGAGATTCTTCTTTATGGAAGGGACATGCTGCATGTTCTTCAGCTGCACGGTCTTTCCCGAAGTAAACTTCAGATTGACCGTACCAACACCATGAACAGCCGCATGCGTTCCGTTTCCCATCAGCAGGGAGGCACCTCGTCCTTCCCAGATCCTCCAGCCTCGCTAACAACTATGTTGGCTATCTTCTTTTGCTGCTTATCCTTGCGGTCCGGGCACTCTTTTGCCCAGTGATCAGTGCTACCGCACATAAAACAGCAGCCACTTTTCTTCTCTTTGTTTGCCTTCTTCTTGAAAGCTTAAGGTTGTGGCCTTACATTGGGATTCTTGTTCTTCTTGTTTTTCCTATTGCGGAAGGCCTGAGGATCCTTCCTTTGCACCAAATTGGCGCTAGTGCCTCCCTCGGTCTGCACTTTCTTGCCACGTGTGTCCTTTGCCCTCGCATTCTCCTCAACACTGAGAGAAGCAACTAGATCAGTCACACTGAACTCTTGCCTCCTGTGCTTGAGAGAGGTAGCAAAGTCCCTCCAAGTAGGTGGCAGCTTAGCGATAATACCGCCGGCCACAAACTTGTCTGGAAGCGCACACTTGTTCTCAAGCTCCTTGGCTAGCATCTGTATCTCATGAGCTTGTTCTACCACTGAACGGTCATCGACCATCTTGTAGTCATAGAACTGCTCCATGAGATATAGCTCACTGCCAGCGTCAGGAACTCCGAACTTGGCCTGCAGTGCATCCCACATGTCCTTGCCCGTAGGCATGTCCATGTACAGTGGTACCATACCCTCCAGTGGCGGATCCACGGCCCGGGCTGCCCGGGCAGCAGCCCCCCCCCCCCGGCAGCTGGATTTTACCTGTAAAGCACTGTAGCTTAGCCTCTAATCCACCATTAATCAACAGCTTAAAGTCTAATCCTTCATTATTTAGCCCCCCCGGTTGCTTCATCCTGGATCCGCCCCTGATACCCTCATCTATCACGCTAATGAGCGATAGCTTGAGAAGGTTATCTGCCTCACAGAACTTACTCTCTTCCTCAGGAGAAAGAGGCGGTTCCGTGTGCCTTCCCCTGACAGCATGCTCACAGCGCATAGCGGTAAGCCACAACGTGCAACGGGATCGCCATATCTTATAGTTGGATCCACCATCCTTCAAAGGTGGTGGCCTCATGGATGCAGCAAAGCTAGCAGATGAAAATGACCCTATCAAGTTTTTGGATTGTTGGATATTTAGTCATTTTACACCATGCATTATTCCATAAAAACGATAACCAGTGTACTAACACAAATATTGTACAAGCGACAGCTTCATATTTGGTACTGCTACTACTTCCAGCAAAACATATTATGCGAAGTAATAGAACTGCAGTGACAAAATAGAGCGCATAGAGAGTATTAGCATTATACCCTAGCGTGGCACTTCCGGTACCCGCGGAAAGTGAGCCACCAGTCATGTTGACGTCGCTACCGCCTCCTGCGGAGTTGTCATGGGCGGCGTCATTCCCGGCAGCTGGGGTACTTCTGGTACCGACGGCCATCACAGCAGTGGTTGGCGAAGGAGAAGCAGTCGCAGTCACGTTGGGACAACAGGAAGCAGTCGCACCGGAAGGTGCTCCCCCAAAAACTTGATTTCCCGCCTACCCCGAGCAGAGTACGCTTGACGGGAGAAGTTCCGGAGGCCTGCTACCAGAGTCCTCTGTGCTCGCAGAGGCTCTGGTCGGAGATGCAGCACAGCAGCTCGAGCTCAAAACAAAGGTGGCGGCTGGAGAGGTGAGATGGACACACACAGGTTAACCCTAGTGTACATACAGGGGCCTTTATATAGTTGCGCCCCAGTCGGCTCCTGCCCGTTACCCTGTCCAGGGGGAACGAACCTGGACAAAGTGGTTGGGAGTTGGCTGTTGAGCGGCTGGCGGCGGCTAGGGTTTCCCCTTATGGCCGTTGGTCTGCGACGGCTAGGGTTTCCTCTCGGTTGGGCCTTGGGCCGAGTGGCAAAACCCCACCCAGCCTAGCCCGGGCCGGCCACACCCACGCCCGGCCCGGCCCGGCGCGTCGCGTCGCGTCGCGCGCGGGCGGCTCGGCTCGGCTCGGCGGCGGCGGCGGCGCGCGCGTGTGGCTTCCCGGTTCTCCTCCTCATCTTGTCTATTGGAGCATCCCAAGGCTCACTATTTAAGTTGATAGCCTTGCTAGTGATTAGTCCATTTGGTACTAATCACTTTTGCACCTAACACTAATTGTGTGCCTTTGAGGTTTATTGATTTATTAGAATGGGCCTAGCCCAATTACTCTAACAGCAAAAACATGCTTAGCCACTGCCGCTTTTTTTGGTATCTTTTCCTCCCTCTTAGTAAAAACATGCTTAGCCACTCCCTATTAATAAAAACATGCTTAGCCACTGCCTCCGCTAGTTCCTTGGCTACTCAGGTCTCAGCTCGTTTGAGTCTCGCTTATAAGCTAAGCAAGATTATCTGATAAGCCATGATTCGGAGAATCTGCTGTCTGAATAAACTGGGCTCTTTATTGTCATGATTATTTCTGGTAGATTATCTGTCCTGGTGTAAAATGACCTATGTACCCCTGAGGCTCATAATACCTCTTTTGGAAGGCAATGATGGCAATATTTTTAAGATTTGAGATAGAAATATGGTTCCATTAAGATGTAATGTATAATAGTCCAAAATAACATCGATTTATGCATATAAGGAAAATGATTAACAGAAAAAAGGACATTTTGCACTGGAAACCCTAGAGTTTTCTCAAACTACGTAGCATTGTTTACTACTACTCCTATTCTTGTCAATCTATAGCCTTGCAACTGGACCAGATAAAGTTTCTATTTCCATCCCGGCCCTTCTTCAAAATCGACGCAGGGGTGGCGGGGCTGAGCCAATTCTAGCCATGGTGGAGACCGGCCGGAGTCTAGAGGGAGGCGTGCTCTAGGCGACTGCGCAATGGGAACCCAAAGTACAAGACTCATTTCACGTTTGGTAGCGCTACAGGCAAATGCTTCAATACCCATTTTTTTCTTCTCCAGTAACAAGAACCAAAAAAGAACTCTTTCTGCAAATGGATCACCTGTTAGAGACAGTCTAACAACGGCTTCTACCGGTCATAGATGCACTAAAACACGGAAAACAAACAGGGCTTCAATAAAATTCCCTCCTTGGCACACATCTAACGAACACCACAAGACTAACTACTGTGGAAACTGGAAAGCACGATGCAAATGCTCTACCTCAGCACACAATCATGATCTAGTCATATTCCACAATTGATGAGAAAACCTTATTTGTCGTAGTTTCCAATCTGCTAAAATTAGGCTATGGATAAATCAGCGACAAACAATTAATATTTGTCATGGTTTCTAAAAACGTAAAATAGGCATGAAAATAAGGATCTGTTTGAATCCTATGGTCAACTAAAGTTTAGCCCTTGAAGATCCAAACAAATGGACTAATGGTTTGTCTAACAACTAGTCAAAGCCCCAACCAGTTGTTAGTTCATTGGTCTATAGAACCCAATTAGTTAGACTAATCACTAATCCTAGTTCATCCAAACAGCTCCTAAACTAGCAGTGAACCGCTGCCAAAAAGAAAATAATAAAAAACTCAACATTTGCCGTAATGATGGCACGTTCAATCACGCGTCGACATGTGAGCATTGGAACAAGTTGTGACGCAGGTGTGCTGATTAATGATTTACAGTGAGGACATCCATCCGTCTAGACACAGTCTTCCCAAATAAAAAAGACCGTCCAGGCATGATCTTCCCAAATAAAAAATATTTCTCTCATTCCGTCTCACACGCTCGCCGCAAGCTCCGCTGCACTTCCTCTGCCTGGTGGCCCTCGCCCGCCTCCGCAACGCCAAGCTTCTCCGCCAGAGTCACGCCTCCCGGTCCCCGCCCTCATCGCCGTCACTGGCACCGACGTCCTCCTCATCACCTCCTCTCTTGCGGTCGGAGACGGCGAGGGCGTCACGGCCGTGCCATACTTCACGTCCGCCTCAAGGCTCCTCGCACCCCGATAGCAGAAGAAGCTCGCAGGGGGGCCAAGTCCGTGGTGCACTTCAGTCAGCCGCCTCCTAGCCCCTATCTGCCCATCGACGCGGTTATCAAGTTCCTCATCATGCCTAACATGGTGGTCGCCGCTCACTAGAGTGCCGCTTCTGATATGTTGCAAGTGTATGTTTCAAGCGTTTCAAATGTTTTAGAGGTATGTTGCAAGTGTTCCATGTGGATGTTGCAAAAGTATATCAGGATGTTGCATATGTTGCAAATGTTTGTTCAAAATGTTTCATCTGTTTTTAAGTGTTTTTTATTTAGATGTTGCATATGTTTCACACATGTTGCATGAGTATGTTCCAATGGTTTTCGTTGTTTCAGTCTTATGTTGCAGTAAATGTTTTCATATTGCAAGTTACACGTGTTTTATCTGGATGTTGCATATGTGTTCACACACATGTTTCAAGTGTATGTTTCAAATGTTTCATCTGCTTCAAATGTACGTTGCATTTAAGTGTTTCATGTTTCAGAGGTGTGTTCAGATAGTCATGGGGGCACGCCCCAGGCGCTGCGTGCAGGAGGTCAGGGGAGGCACGTGACGCGCCTAGGTCCTGCGGACGGGGGCGTGCTCGTCCTCATCCCGGCTCTCAGGTCTCGCCCACGTGGAGAGAGAGGAGCGGGGTCGCTGGGAAGGAGCCGTGGGCATAGCAACAGGGGCGGGGTGCGTGTGCGGGGCTGGGCGAGGCGGACAAGGGCGACCAACGCGGACGTTCGGACACGCGCGTCCATCTAGATGTCCGGACGCTAGCCACGCCTTAAAGATTTCACCTAGATACCCTAGAACTTATGCTGCTTTTTTTTAGGAAAGAACTTATGCGGAATGGTTTTTTTTTTTTGATACAGAAGCGCAGTCAACATCCAGGTAATGAGTTTCATGGGTCGTAAGAGGGCCCGTTAGGATTGTATGGGCCGTATTGGCGAAGCCGTTGGGGTCCGAAAACCCCCTGGCCTCCTTTCGCCGCCCTAGCCCCCCCGCCCCAGTCTTCTGTCGTCTCCCCTTCGCCGCCGCCCTAGCTTCGCCGCGAGCGGGACGCTAGCCGCCGCCTCCCGTAACACCGAGCGGCTCTCCGCGGGTCCAAGCCGACAGCCGGCGGGATCCGCGTGCGCTGTCGTGTCCGCCTCCGCCTCTGAGTCAAGCTCGCCGGCAGCCGCCGCCCGCAATGGAGGCGCTCCGGACCGCGGAGGCGGAGCTCACGGTGTACGTGCACCCCTCCAACGCCAAGCGCGTCCGGCACGCCGTCAACCGCCAGCTCAGCGCGCTCCTCTTCACGTGCGTCCGCTATCCTTCCCTCTCCCTCCGTCCATCTCCTCCCTATGCGTCTCGCGAAGCTAGTGTTCCTTCACCTACCGCTTTCATACGCATTAGGATTCGAATCGCTTGTAACGGTCCAAATTGAACCGATGGCGATTTTGTCACAGGAGAAAAGCGCGAAATGTGTGGTGATTGTGGCTGTGAGGGGTGGGTAGCGTCGCTTTTTAGCTGCTAATAAGGCTTGAGTTCCGAGCAAATCGATAGGTGTCGAGTCCCCGGAGAGATTATATGCATGAGCTGTAGTAGGGCCCTTGTTTTTCGTCACATTCTTATTGCCACTTTCGGCAAGCTTTCTGTAGCAAGTTAGTTTGACTATTGTTTGAGCAAAATTTCTTGCCACTTTTCGAGCTGCCGGAGAGCTTTCTGTAGCTAGTTTTGATTATTGTTTGAACAAATGTGTATGGTGCTGATTCATATCAGGTATGACGACCGTTTTGATGGCGTATTGCTGATGCATGAAGTTGCATTCCATCTTGGCAATGACAAAGAGGGCAAACCCAACAAAGATGAAAATGGTGAACCCAAAGATGAAAGTGGTAAACCCAAATCTTGTGTCAAAGGCAAAATCAAAGATGGAGGTGGTGAACCCAAAGATGAAAGTGGTGAACCCAAATCTTGTGTCAAAGGCAAAATCAAAGATGGAGGTGGTGAACCCAAAGATAAAAGTGGTGAACACAAAACTTGTGTGAAAGGCAAAATCATGAATGGCTTGGTGCCATATTTTGGCGTCCAAGTGCTTGCAAATCTACTGCTCTTCTCTCCACAACCGGACATGATCCTTGGTAAGTTGGTTTGTTTGTGAATTTGGGCACTGTTGGTTGTAGTATCTCTGTAGACAGTAGACCTGATTGACTGCATTCAGTATCAGCTCATGCCAGCAAATCAGCATGTTACTAGTACTTGGGGACGCTACATTATTGAAGCTTTCTATACTATCATTACAAATTTTATCAGTGATTTTGCCATCATATCTTATGGAATGAAATAATAACTTGGCCTGGTACAGATTTGAAATGCATAGCTCTGATGTTTAATTGTTTGCTAACTTCAGAAGGGAAGGTTGAAATGCTTGGAAAGGAGTCAATCCATGCCATTGTGTTAGGGGTTTTCTCAGTGGCAATTATGTCTGAAGATATTCGTGAAAAGTTCAAATTCAAAAGGGTAAGTTATATTGAGAAAAAGAATGTTATTTTGCTGTGATGGTTTGAGGCTCCACCTTTTTCTATTAGTTCATGTATCAATGTCCTGTTTTCTGTGTCTCAGAAATTGTATTCAGTGAAACAAATATCCTTGGAAGTGGGAACAAGGCATGGAACTGTTTGTTATCAGAATTCACAAGCATGTACTCTTTAAAAAAATAATGTATTAAACTATGATGCCTCAAGTTTGCCTATTTATTGTAGATGGACAGCCATGACTTGTTTCTGATCATTTAATACAGTGCAGCTTTGAAGATTTTGACAATATTAGTACCAGCTTGAGGCCCATTTGGCATGGCTCTAGCTAGGAGCCAAAGCTGATAGGAGGCATGCCAAATGGGGCCTTGCTCTCTTCTAAAAAAGTTTGACCATTTGGGGAAATAATTTCGAGCTAACAGGTGATTTTTTAGAAGTGTCGAAAGTCAAGATTCCCCTCAACATGAAACTCCAGTGAAGCTTGAATTTTTATAAAAAACTTTCCTATACTTGTGTTTGCACAACAAAATTTTTTTGATGTTCTTCAGACCATTGTGAATATCAAGTTATACTGCTGAAATGAATGCACTTTAGTTCTTCATGGGCTGGTGAATGTTTTTTGTGACTACAAAACTTATCTTTGTTGTAAAAGCCTATGTAATTGTTAATTTCATCAAAGCTAACCAGTCTCTTGAAAATGCATGCATAATTTTTTTTTAATATATTCTAACTTTTGCACAGAAAAGTGATGGAGGGAAATTTGTGAGCCGCACAGATAAAAAGCATGTGATTAAAAGAGGAACAATGATAAGGTTTTCTGTCAAAAGGTATGGGCTGATCTTGTTCCCTTTTTTGTCAATCTAACTTCGTTTTTCTCAATCTTTTCATTTTTTGATTTGAAACACATTGTTTTAGAAGTCAAATGCCTATAATCTTCTACATTTGTTTTTTTTCTCAATGTTTGTTGTGCCATCTATGTATATTGCCCATGCATCTATGTGCCTATGTACTGTTTGACCATGTCCGATGACCTAAAACAAGTGATTGTGTTACAGCAGCACTGTAAATGAACTTGAGCTCATCAATTTGTACATGAGAAGTGAAGTACATCACAGTTGCTGAAATGGATCGCTGATGCTCCACATTCTGTGACCAAAATAAATTATTTATGTTTCTTCTGATGTTCGATCACAGGGTGGATACAGAAATGAATTGTCATATTACTGGATCTTTAATCCCACCTCACACTGGATGCATGCGTTGGTTGTCAGTACACGATACTGAATATGCATCAGAACTCAAAAGGTCTGGATATACAAACACATGTTTTCATGTTACTATTAAAGTGCTATATCTTTACCCAATTTAGCCTCTATTCAAGCTTTGTGCTAATAAGCGTGCTGCTCAAATCTTCAGTGATGAAAGTAGATCAAGGGATACAAGCATCAACGTTGAGCAGAATGAAGAACACAGAATACTCAAGAGTGAAGATGGTATGGTGAAATCTGAAAGGCCATATAAGTCCCGAAAGAGGCGGCACATTGAGGAATGACATTTCATTGAGGCTGTGAAGATTTTGTTTCAATACAAGAATGTATGTGAAAGTCATGTTCGCTTCAATGGTTCTGCCGCCTGTTGATGTTTGTTGGGGGGAGAAGATGCCTCTCCAGTTGGAGGTAGCTGATCCCGGTAGCTTCATAGAAATGTACAATGATGTAAAACAAATCGAGGGTTGCATTTGCAAATGATCACCTTTTGTTTAACAAGACAGTAACTGATCTCATCGAAGAAACCACTAGGTTTAGTTGCAAATGGCAAAATCCCATGTTTCAATTATAGCCCTGGCTTATGTTGGGTGTTGTGTCCTCTTATATCCTGTTAAAGGCCTTTTCTTTTGAGCAGTTGGGGTATTTTTCGTAGTATTTTGTAGACAAAATACTACTTCAAGGCAAATCAAAATGCAGCTGACTTCAAAATTATTGCTGATCTAGCTGCGTGTCATCGGTATTTGAATGGAGCATAACTGAAAGAGTTGCACACCCAATTGAAGTATAACTGAAAGAGTTGTGCAGTAGGGCCTCCTGCCGATCGTTTCCAACCGTTTTTCTATCAAGAAAAATCTGAGTTCACACCAAAGTTTCCAAATACGATGTGAAGGACGCTCTCGAACCTTCTGGTATATGCACAGGTACAACAATAATAACATGGGAATGATGCTTCTTGTTTGCTCCTTATCTACCACATCTCAATGTTGTCCAGCATCTCACCTTGAACTGCAACCAAGACAGCCAAGTTGCGAATGGCCTACATTTAGCAGCATTTTATACCTGGTATAAAAAGAGGAGTCCTTGAAACCTGAATGTTGAGCGATTGGCCATTCATTACCTGCTGCAGATCCAGGAGCTTCCTCTTGTTTGCAAGAATGAGTAAAATAATTAAGGCTATAATGCAACTGATCTGCAAATAATAATCCATTGAATATTCTTGAGCATTGAGAGTGATAATTCACTGAAGTTCTGAAGAATTTTGATTGAATGCAACAAAGTTCGTGGAATAGTTTCGGGCAAACTAAGCAAACGGCAGTGAATCAAAGGTCGAGGGTTCTATGTGAAAGTCATGTTTGCTTGAATGGTTCTGCTGTTTGTTGATGTTTGCTGGGGAGAAGACGCATCTCCAGTTGAAGAACCCGTCCTTCAGCTTGTTCAGAAACTACTGCCTCGGTTGCTTTACAGAAGTGTACGACCATGTAAAACAAACCAAGGATTGCATGATTGCATCAGTAGCAGATCACTGTATACCAAACAGTTATCGATCTCCCAAGAAACCAGTAGGTATAGGCCTTTAGTTTCACACCCAATATATCAAATCTGAATCAACCAAATCCTGAAAGTTCACACCCAAAGTTTCTCTTCCAAAGCAAAAAAGAAAACAAAGTTTCCAATACGATGTACAGGACTATCTCGCACCTTCTGACATATGCACAGCTATAACAAGAATACTAAAGGTAATCAACATGGGAACGATGCTTCTTGTTTGCTGCTTATTTACCCCACGACCATGGTTTCAAGGAGAGGATGACGATGAGGATGATTATCAGGAGTATGATTATGGCAATGCAAGTACATTTTCGCGTGTTCTTCTGCAGCTTCTTTGCTTTCTGGAGAAGCTTTGTTCCAGTCTGAATATGTTCAACTGCACCTGTGACCTGAGTATAGATATATCAAAAGTCAGAAAAAATTGAATCTTTCAATAAATACAGTGCTAATAATTCTGTGGCCAGTTCCCTTCTTTTAATGTTTAGTGAAATATGTGATTGCAGGTATCAAGAAAAATAACAACTGAGTGACAAAGCATCAATCATCATACCTGCGTCTCAATGTTGTCCAGCATCTCACCGTGGGCTTCAACCAATACAGCCAAGTCGAGGAAGATCTGCATACAGGGGAATTTTATACGCTGTAAAAGTGTGGAGTCCTTGAAACCTGAATCTTGGGATATTGGCCATTCATTACCTGCTGCAGATCAAGAAGCTTCCTCTCAATCTCTTTCACCGTATCATGGCGCTCCTGGATCTCCTGCAGTGTGTCCAGTACCTACAAATGAGAGAAATTTACCATCCAGCTTTGTCAGCATCCAGGCTGAAATTCTTGCTGTTACATAGGCCGAAAGAATTAGTACCCTTCCTCGCCCTTGCTCCTGAATCGCTCTCTGAAATATTTGCTCGCCGTCACCTGTTTCTATCAGCTTGTCGATTGTCTGAATATGACTCTGTGTTAGAACACAGCAATGCAGGTTTGCTAACAATGATAGCTTGAAGTTAAGACTATGTGTTTCTTACCTCTTCGTCAGCACGCTCGCCCGTTACTGTTTGGTTGGATATTTGCAAGAATGAATAGATAATTAAGCTATAATGCAATTGAACTGCAAATAATTAAAACTATGTTTAAGAGTTAGAAAGAAGACCAGTGAAAACACGACGCTCCACTACATCACGATATTCCTTCTGGATTTCTTCTCGTAATGTCTGGGACATGAACATACAACGTAGTAAAATTGCATGCCCATTTAAAACAGACATTTATAATCTTCGAGGAGCATAAACTGACATTTTTCAGATCCTTTTCAAGCTTTGTTAAACTAAGCGTCCTACAACCCAAAATCACTGAACGCACAATTTGGCTGTATATTTTAGCACCATTTCTGGTTGATAAGCATGCAGAAAACATGTTCACCATGTAGATTATGGCATTATGCATAAGAACTGGAATTTGAAGTTAAAAGGAGGTACCTGAAATTCAAATATACGTTCTCTCAGCTTCTTTGTCAATGCACTGCAACAAGACCATCAAGCAATCAATCATATCAAGAAACAGATAAAGAGGACAAGGCAGGAAATGATCACAGGGACCTTACACAGTGGTTGTTGTCCGGGATCGGTCCACACCTGATCCCTTGCCAAATCCTGGCTTTTCTCTGTTCGCAGCATTCTGGAGAAGGGTAATCAGCACAGCATAAGATAGATGGTAAAATATATAAGCAGACATAACTTATTATCCATGTAATTACTTCTCATATATTTGCAGGATACAGTGTAAAAAAGGGAGAAAACTAACATCTTTGTTCAGTTGCTCTACTTTTGATTTTGCCAGCCGTGCAATCTTTGTCACTTCATTGACATCCTTCTCCATGCGTTTTTTTACCTCTACAAGTAGCAAAGAAATCATCATGAGTTATATAACATTTGAGGAGGAAAATGCCAATGCTGTTCTACTTGCAGAAAGGAAACCGATATGGCGATATTGTACCTTTCATCGCAGATGCCTTCGTGACAACCTTTGACTCCTCATTTGAGTTCTGCGTAAATTGACAATCTTTAGATGTAGGCTAATATTGTTCAGTCAGCAAACAAGCAAAAAGCATCTAGAATAAATATATCAGACACATTCTGAAGTAATGCCATGATAGTGCCAGAACATAACAGTAGGCCATAATATACTGGACTTAAATAATGCAACATAAAACAGCTCCAATTTGATGTTGGCAGTCACCTGAAGGTCCTTTAGTAACTTCGTCAATGTGTTGAGCAAGTTTTCAATCTCCTTGACCTGAATTTTGTGGTAGCACGAAGTTTAATGCGTTAGGCTGCAACCATATTAAGTTGTTGGCCACTTCTTCAGATGTTCTTTCAGGAAGAGATCAACTCTGCCAGACAGAAACACACGGACCTGTTCATAGAATCCCTCGAAACCTGGCTGCGCAGAACTAGTCAGGTCACCCTGCAATCCAAGCTCGATGTCGACATTTCCTGGGGCCTGCTCCCTTTTGCCGAGCTCAAACGAGTCCTGTCAAAACGAGATAAAAAAAATGATTTGCAGAATACACATTCACAAAATCACAGAGATAGACGCCTCTTATCTTATATAAAAAGTCAAAGCAGCCAAGCAGGACTGTGGGTTGCAAAAGGTTGGACCAGAAATGTCCTAGGCTGCCATTTACATATCAAGATTGAAAGTTTCAAACCATGATGTTTGGTCAACTAAAAGAAGTGATCATGCCAAAGCTCAAACTACCCATTTCTTTCCTGTAAGCTGAAAAAAAAAGAGAGAAGAAAATCTCCAAATGCTGATGTTCAAGCAGAGCATGGTCTGAACAACTCGAAATTTCCACGGATAGCTCCACCAGGCAGGCACGAAGAATACCATCACTCGGCACCAAATTTTTTTATAAAAAAAACACATATTCTAATTCCAGCACAGAAAGTCCCAAAATTTCAGATTTTCCTTAAATGGCTACACGAGTAAGAACAGCAGGAAGGAGAAGATCGTCGCCTCTCGCCAAAGTTCAAAGAAATAGGAGTGCTAGCAACATCTCAAAATTTCCATAAATAGCAAGACGACTAGACGAGCAAGAAGCCAAGAACAGCAGGAACAAGATTATCGATGCTCATGGCAAAGTAGTTGGCATACATGAACCGATCAAGGTCGATCCAGTGATAAAACCACAACCGGAGCAAGAACCTCTGAAAACCCTGACGGCCTCGATCTTCACAGCAAAAGCAAACCATGAACTCATTCTTGACACGAGAAGCGAACTAGGAAAACCGCAAGCAAGCGACACGCAAAGACAGCAAGAGGCGAGAACGGCGGCGGTGCAAACCGTGAGAAGGTTCCTCATCTATCCTTGGCCTGCCGGCTGCGCAAGAACGCGAGGGATCGGCGCCGGAGAAGGCGGAATTCTTCACAGGCGCGTGTTGCGGACGGGCGGGGAAGGATGGTCTGGCCGGGAATTCGTGGGCGGATCGGAGGAGGAAGGAAGCGTCCTCGGCAGCGCGCCGAAGAACGGAACGGTTGAGGCGCGTGAGAGGGGGTTTTGTTGACTGGACTGCGAAGAAGAGGATTCGGTAGCGGTCTCCTCTCCTAGAAGACTTTCTAGAAGTTTTTTTTTCTTTTTTTTTTCAGTTGTTTGTGCGGGTTGACTGCTGAGAGCGATGGGTGTATCTTTACTTGGTTGGTAGCAGTAGTTTGAGTATAGGGCTGCTTAGTTCACTTACAAAATTTACTGAGCAAAGATTTGGTAAGCCATGATTTTTGCTAGTATTTGCTTACTAATTAAAATTTGCCAACTTCTCACATTTAACAACTTTTTTGCCCAACTTTTAGGTGCCAAATTGGCATGACAAATTTTGGTCATGAACCAAGCAGGCCCATAATCATTTGTATCCATCCAGTATTTTGTAGTCGGAGCTATTGTGATTTGCAAAAGGAAAATTTATTATATTCTTAGTGTGACTAAAGATCACAAAGTATATATTTTATATATTTGTTACAATTCAATTAGGATTCGACTATTTTTTTTCTTTTTCACGTAATAAAGGTTTGGTCTTTGTGTAAGCCATGTCTATTTTTTACTCACTATGCTCATATTTCCTATCTTCTCTGTCTTAAATTATAGGGTAATAGTTTTTTTCTGTTTTTTTAAATATAAGGCTTGCTTAAATTTTATCTACTTTGTATTTATTTGGTAAAAAATCTAGTTAACGCAAATAATTATTAGCGATTGTTCACTTCCCTCGCACACCTATAAAACTAAGGACTCTCTCCAGTTTCCTAAAGAATGTTGTTTTGATGTTGTCTTAGTTAAATATTTTAAACTTTAACTACAAATAAATTCTTTTAAGTTGAGTTTGAAAATATGAAAGTGATGTAAGTAGATTCATCTTGAAATGTAGTTTCATAAAAATATGTATTGACTGTATTTTATAAATATTTTATAGCAAAAGGTAATGGTCAAAGTTGTTTTTTGAAGAACATGTCGCTGTCCAAAATGATATTCTTTAGGAAACCGGAGGGAGTATTCCCTCTGTCAAAAAAAAAGTGATGCTCTAAGATTTTTCAGACAAATTAGTGAAGAAGAAAAATATCCCTAATACCCTTTGCACTTGATTCCATTAAAAAGAGGATGTCTCGTGCTTTCCTTACCTAATTAACATGCGATGCATGTAAAGCAATCAAACTACGCTGGCCCGATGCGTTCCGTTAAGGAAATTAAATGCGCATGCAACTGATTCTCCTGTAGGCCAAAAACGTGTCTCAAGCTCAGAACATTATTTTTTCTGGGACAAATTTCAAATCACATAACATCACTTTTTTAGGACAGAGAGAGTATTCTATATCCTTTAAAGTATTAAAAATCATTCTAATGTGGTTTTAAAAGCAGTTTCGTTGATATGGCATGTTACATGGGTGCTGATTTGCACCTTATTAGTAGATGATAGATAAGACTAGAGAAAGGTGCTGTTGATTACGTAACTTTCCTCCTAACCAAGAGTTCTCCATCTAGCGCATATATGGATGGAACCCTAGATAAATTTCCAATGTAGGAAAATTTCTTAGCCCCGAAGGAAGCGCACCACATATATGGATGGAACCCTAGATAGATTTCCAATGTAAGGCCTTGTTTAGATCACCTCCAAAAGTTAGAATTTTTTCACTCTTTCTCCATCACATCAATCTTTGGACGCATGCATGCAACATTAAATGTTGGTAAAAAAATAACTAATTGCACAGTTTAGTTGTAAATCATAAAACAAATCTTTTAAGCCTAGTTAGCCCATGATTGGACAATATTTGTCAAATACAAACGAAATGCTACAGTTCCAAATTTTTCTAACATCATCAATCTAAACAAGGCCTAGGTAAATTTCTTATCCCCGAAGGAAGCACACCGATATATACTCCATGTACATGGAAATAAACTGCCAGAGAGTCTGGTCTCTCTCTTCCCTATAGTCCAGTGCGACGTGGTACAGGTATTCCACGCCAAGAAAAGGGCCAAATTCCCGTGAGGTAATAAGAATTGCTATACTAACCTATATATATATCCCTAATAATAAAGAGGTAAAATTTCAGATTCTTTTTTTCGTCCATCTATTTGTTTGGTCTGTCTTTCTTTAACTACCGAACGATGGAGAGTTTTTTCGGTCCGGACTTATATATATAACTCGTGCTCAACGAGTCAGAATAGCTCTTGTTCAACGCAATACAGAGTCCGATTCTAAAACGTATTGGGTCAGCCCTCTGTTTTATATATGAAAATTGAATAAAAAACTATTTCTGAAGGCTGAGTCCGATTCTAAAATGTATTGGGTCAGCCCTCTATTTTATATATAGAAATTAGATAAAGAACTATTTCTAAAGGCTGAATTCAACATAAAATTGGACATAACGCTCTTGTTTAGCGTAATACAGAGTCTGTTTCCAAAACGTATTGGGTCAGCCCTCTGTTTTATATATGGAAATTAGATAAAGAACTATTTCTGAAGGCTGAATCCAACACAGGCGGAAAGAGAGCAAACTCAACATTGCATTAATTGACCAAACGGACAAAACACGAAATGTGAAGAAAAGAAAATCCGGGAGCGACTCTAAAAGAGATGATATTCCTAATAATAATCTAAGAAGCACATAATAGGTTCCAACAAATAATGTATATTCGGATTGCAAAATAACCCATGTTCGCTCTATCCCGTCAAAACTAGTCGCCATATAAAGCTAGCGAACACCGCTCGCCAGTGCGGCCACCCATGCCGATTCACCGGTTCCCTATGCGGCCAAAGATCTTCCCATGCCTAGGCCTATGTTTTTCTCTCGTACATCAACTTAAAGGCCACCACCACCAGCATGGGGGCAGCTACAATGGAGCTGAGGCCATCCTTGCGTGACTCCATGATACGGAATACCACCATTGACAGGATCCCCAACTACGACGACGAGAAATCCATCCTGGCCATCCGGTTCACCTCGCAGCACATCGATCGTCGTCGAGATGGACATGCAGCGGCAACGCAGGTCCTCTAAGATCGGCATGGAGGCTTTAGCTTCGTATACAAGGGCATGCTCAGCTCCCCAATATGGCCTCGACATCGCTGTCAAGGTTGTGCATGAGCACATGGAGAACAAAGTCACGGAACAGTAGTTCATGGCGTCGTCAGCAGCGCTACCGGGCAGACAACTGCTTATAGACTGGGATCGCACAGCCCGCTGCTCAGCCGGCCGGGCGGCCACGCCCGCCTCCATGCACGGCGCATGGCACCTTCGGCAACATGGCGCCCAAGATGATCCATGTTGGCACGACGCTGATCACCGAGCGGTGCTACAGCTTCGGCATGATGCTTTTCGAGGTCATCGGCTGGAGGAAGACGAACATGATTCACGTGGTTGCGGAGTTTGGATCCAAAACAAAACACATAGATGACGTGGCAAGTTTTGAATATAAAAAATGAAAAAAATTATAAAGGTTGTTGGAGTACTCATGTTTTTTAGAAGATTTTATTTTAGATAATGGCTAAATCATGAATATTGGATTCTATTTTTAGCTAACCTATATATCTATACCTAGTATTAAGGAGCTAAAATTTCTCTTTAACTTTTTTTTGTCTAGCTCTCCCTAACTACTCGTGAGTATGGTGAAAATGGAATGAAGTAGTAGGGTGGAGCCATTCCGAGTCTTAAGATGAAAAATGAACTATGGGAGAGAAGGAGCCAGCGAAGCCACGGTGCCTATTGCTTCTCTAGCTTTGGCTTGCGTGTGCTACAATAGTGGCTGTACAGTGTGGAAGCTGGAGCAACGGTACCAAACAACCTCTAAATCGATATGGATATCAACGTCTGAAATCAAATTGGTTTCATCTAAACCGAGCGGATCAAGATGCCTTGACGAGGGATTCAAATTAGGAAAGGAGAAAATAAATTAGATCTAAATAAATAATTTTGTTATAAAAGGCTCACTAGCATACTAATAGAAACATCGTAGAAGATGGGACCAAGCTAACTAAACCAACACCCGATACTAATACATTTAGAGCCTGCTCGCTTTGCTGAAAAGCCATGGTTGAAAGTACTGTTCGCTGATTTGTTGTGAGAGAAAAACACTATTCTGGCTGAAAAAACAAGTTGAAAACTACGGATTATAAGACAAGGGCCTTAAATCATAGTGGCAGTTTGTTTTTCCTATACATGCAACATAATTATATTGGATTTTGATTGTGTATGCTGACGTTATTTTTTTTTAGTTTGGGCCGATAAATACTATTACTCCTGTTGCAACGCACGAGCAATTTTGCTAGTATATTAATAAAGAGGCAAAATTTGAGGCTATTTTTTTATCCATCTTTTTTTTTGACTACCTCCTCCTAACTACCGGACATTTTTGTCTAGACTTATATATATAAACCGTGTCATATGTGTTAGAATAGCTCTTGTCTAGCGCAATGCAGAGTTCGATTACAAAACATATTGGGTCATGTACGTGATCCGGACTCATAAGCTGTCAAATAAGTATTTTCCTTCTATGTTATTCATTTTTTTTAAAAAAATTCCCTCCACGTCTAGAATTTGGAGTTCATCACCATCATGGAGTCCATGACTATTTCTTTTTTTTCCAATGTGATTGTTACTTTTTTTTCCTTTAGCAGACCGTGTCCGACTTTTTTTTCATGTAGATTTGGCTTTTTTCTATGCTTCTATAGGGAGTCCGGTTTCATATGTGCCTTTTTTCCTTTTCAGGGAAAAAATATTAGTACAAGACAACTCTAATGGTAAACAAGGGAAGAGAAAAAATAGGGATTAGGTGCAGCTTGCAACGGGCAGAAGGGGCAGGAAATATTTTAATAAAAAATAAAAAATGAGATATAAGAACTATTATTAAACCAAAAATAGGACACAAATTGGACACAGGTGCATCTCACAACGGACTGAAGGGGCAGGAAAATATTTTAATTTAATAAAAAATAAAAATGAGATACAAGAACTATTATTAAACCAAAAATAAGACTCAAATTATATTAGGACATAAAGTCTGAGTTTAATTTCACAGTCCGAATAGAATTGGCTTCCCAAACCGTTTTTTTAAGTTTCCGTTGGAGTCCTTTCCTGTTTTGATGTCTTTTTTATTTTGTTTTTTTTAAATTTGGTTAGAGTCTGTCGGCCATGAACTTTGTTCCGTTTAGAGTCCTTTTCATGTTTTGATGTCTTTTTTTATTTCTGTTTTCCAGTTCCACTTAGAGTCCATTGGGCATGAACTTTTTTCTACACCTTATTATTTTCTATGTCAATATCTATATCTATATCTAATAATAAAGACGTAAAATTTCTTCCCACTATTTTTTTGGCATGGCCCTCCTAACTAACTCTGTAAATCTGAAAACTATCTTTGTTAGTCCTATCACCCTCCTATTTTATATGCAATATGACATATGTATCTTAGACACCTGAATAGCTACAGATTCTAATTCTAATCCAGATTGTCCTTATTCCCCTCCGTGGCTAGAGTTCTGAATTTTTTCTTTACTTGGTAGGCTTTAAATTTTATTTACATTTATGGAAAAAAAATATAATATAAGAAATTATAATGTGTGTCATGACAAAAAAAACCTCGAAAATTGGAAAGGACATGAACTAAACGAAGTATGTCCCAAACTAAAACAGAAAACCCAACACAAATAGGACATGAGCTATGGGCAGAGGAGGTGCATAAAGAAAATTGGACGCACGCCGTGAGAGGAGACGTGAAGAAACCAAAGAAAAATAAAAGACGGACAAAAACAAAAAAGAGAAAATAAAAAGGACCACAACCAAAAAACTATTTGTGGTTTAATATTAGGGTAACAAAAAATAAGGTAAGATTTTTGTCTATTTTCTATTTGTATCTTTTTCTATTTGGACTAGGATTCTTATTTAGCTTACTTAGGATTAGAAGAGGAATCTATTTACACTCGATTCCGTTTTGGATTGTTGATTCCTTTCCACATGCGTACAACCATACATCATGCACGGGTTTCCATTGGCACATTTTCTATTTCTGTTTTTTAACATGCAGGTATTCTATTTTCACTGCAAGAAAAATATAAGAAAAATAATGGCAATATATAAAATATTATTGTCAAAAATAGAGTATAATAGATAACATATTAATTTTCTATTTTCACTGCAAGACACATATTTTGTTTCCTTTAGCAATCTGATGTGAATTCTCATAAAAAACGAATTTGAATGCAAAGTGTTTCTATGTTTCACCATCTCTCGCACGCCAATGCAATGCACGCATGAGTTAGAATAGGGCACTCAAGTATATTGTGTAATCCGATCTATAAACGAAATAGAACACAAACTTTATAGGGCATGCTAAATTATTGCTAATATTAACTTATATTATGGATGCCATATTTATCATATCATTTTTCATGAACATTCAGTAGCTTTTTTTCTCCCGTTGCAATGCATGGGCATATTTGCTAGTCTATTCTATACTATAAAGGAGCAAAGAAATTGAAAATAATTTTCACCCAAAAAATTCTTACCCACATGATATCTAAACCGTTGATGGCTCAATCTCTTCAAATCTAACGGTTCCTGTTAATCTGCAGTGGGTCCGTAGTAAAATCTTACATGTAAGATCTTACGTCTTCCCTTCTGCGGCCATACTCCTCGTGTTTTTTTCACCGAGCGACTCCTTACCCCCCCCGCGTATACCCACGGCGGTTCTTCCTAGGCGGTTTCCTCCTCCGCGGCATCGCGTTCGTCACCTCGGCATCGCGCTGTCCATCTCCCACCCCCATACCCACGCGTGGCTCTGCCTCCGCAAGGCCACACCACCAACCACTCCCTCCCGGTGACCCCTCCCGTCGGACGAAGGACGCACTCCAGCATCGCCCCTCCCCTACAACGTTGATGCGACCGCCGGCCTCTGGGCACGCAACTGCCCTCCTCTCGTGCGTTTCTCTCTTCGAGCGACGCATCCAGTGGAGCCAGGGGACGAAACGAGCATCGTGCGGCCCTGAGCACAATCCGGGGCGTGGTGGCGGATCGAGTGACAGGGCAGCAACAACAGTCAGCGCCATCGGGAATCGCAGACCTGCATGCATCTACGACAGCCAGACGCTGACGGCCTTCACGTCGTCGCTGACTCGCTGTACGTGGCCGGGCTGGTGGCGTCGCTCGTGGCCAGCCGCGTGATCAAGGCAATGGAGGGCAGGCTGTCATGCACAGCAGTGACCATGGGCGGCGCCCTCTTCTTCTCCGTGACATCAAGATCAAGTTCATGGAGACACCGGTGATGCCGAGCGCAATGCACAACATGGCAGCACAGAGGCCGGAGATTAGCACAGCGGCATCACTGATGCGCGCATGGTGTAGGCGCGATGGTTGCACGGCCACATCTCAGATGGCGGCGACCAATCTCATGGCTGCTCATTGAGATACGGTTTGGGGATTCTTCTTCTTTCTTCTTCTTTTTTTTAATGATTTGCATCTCAGGTCTCATGTTAGTCCCATCCCCTTCCTGTGAGCTGTACTCCCAGTATCCAAACTAATGGATCAGCTAATCATACTTGAGGTTTCTTGAATTTGGGGATTTGCATTTTACTCTAACAGAACACGAAAATGGATCTCAAATAAGCCGATTGCTAATTGTTTCTTGATTGGGCACCCTGAGATATATAATCTCATTGTTAAAAGTATGGACCAATTGATTTAGGCAAGAAAACTCTCCTTAATCATGTTTAAAAATTAATCTAATTCTTAGGGGTAAAGCTAGACATCTTTACGCATGAAAAAAAGAACTGAAACATGCATTCTCTCCTGGAAGCCTGTGCGCTGCGGTGACCACTACTATTTCCGAATCACACCAAATGCTTTAAGTTTCAGGCATGATTTATTGATTTTTATTGCATGAACTGTTTGATTGGTTTATTATGAGTGCCACTGCCAATATATAGTTCACTAAAATAAAGCAGAAAGCGTGAAGTATGGTCTCTGTTTCTCACCACTTTCTGAAAATTTACAGCCTTCTATAAACATTTTGTCCTCTGCTACTTTTCTATTGACAAATTTAAACCTTGTGCACTTGCCTACTATTGCATTGTACTCTTGCATTGTGATCTGGCATATGCTGGATGCAACTAATGTACGAGAAAGTCCATCGATGCACCTGCCATGGATGGCACTCTGCTCCTACAAAGTTTGCGGTTTTATTAGTCCCCTTGTTTTTTGTTTCTTGAAAAATTTTAGTCCTCTTGTTGGTCGTATATTTAATAATTCCAAAGTGTGAAGCCTTATTTCTTCATATCTATATTTAAAGCATTTTTTATTGTATTTAATGCACATATTTACCTAGAGAAAAATAGTAGGCATTTTTTTAGTTTAAACTAGATGAGGCATCACAATTTTCTCATTTGTACTATTAAATTAACCACTACTGGCTATTGGAAAATTTGAAAAAGTGGTAATCCTAGGAAATAAAATGTACTAGCAAGTCATGTCTCTTTTCTGAATGGCAAGATTGAGTTCACTTCTATTACTGTAAGGTATCCGTTTAACTGTATTGACTATTGTGACTGAGTGAACTAACTACCTCCTCTTTTTGCAGACAAAATAAACACAAGTTCGTTTCATTTCCAATTTAGCTTCAGTCAATAGTTCATATATGGCCAATCGTTTATTTTAACCCTATGAATATAAATGATCATTTTGGTGTTGGCAGCAAATTAGATTGCCACACCATCATATCCAGCTTGTTGAGAACAGTCCATATGTATGTGCTAGAAAGGTAGACTTCATGCATGGTTTTTTTCTATTCTTTAATGGGAGACCTTTTTTTCATTTCGGAGTATTTGTGATAGCTTGTTTCGTTCAACAAAATTGGGATGCACTATTTTGTTCATGACCATTTGAATCAAGATCAATCTTGTATAAATTCTTTTGTGACCTATCTATTTGCAGGTTTCTTAGAGCGCTTTGGTGTTATTCAGTTGTTTTAAAGATCAAATAATGTGGAGCTTATGTTAGGACATTTTTCAAAAAAAAAAACATGCGGGGCGAGAATCTTCCCTGCAAAAACGTTTCTTCTACATCTCTTGGAAGATAGATTAGATGATCCTTTGTTAGCAAAGATTTAACCTGCTTATAAAGTAGTGTTTATATATGGATGCATTGTTATAAAGCAGGCTCAAAAGATGTCACTGAAATGAGTATTCATGTAGTATAAATGATGTATGTTCCTTTTCGTTGTGACTTATTAATTGATGGTCCTTACTCAATAATCTAAGTAGCAACATTGCTTTTGTTGAGCATAAGTTTTAGCTACAGAAAATAAATATTTTTGTCAAGGTACATGGTGTATCCTATTGTACTATATATGAAAATAAATACCAAATAAGTTTTTGTGACCTCTTGAAATCCCCTCGCCAAAGTTGTCGTCAATCCTGTTTATTAGCTATTTTGGTTATTTTTAAAAATAATAAAGATAATTTAATAAAATATTGTGTACTTAACCTCTTGTGATGTATTTTTTTTGACACGTGCGTGTCACACGTGCATATTCACTAGTCTCTCCTAAAGTGTATAAATATGGCTATTGTTACGCGATCAGTTATTATTGGATTATTGGACTAATAACAATATCGTGCGTCTTACTTCCTCCTTAAAATATACGATAATATTCCACCATGGGCATCTGGACGCTCCTAGTTGGGCCTGCAGACCGGGCCATTGGCTTGCTCCCCTCACCCGCCACGGCATATACAGTTTCTCCGAAAAATCGGACACATACACCACAAATTTTCACCGCTTGTTTCTGTCCACACATTTGCTCCTCACACATCATCTCTCAAATCCTATTCCTGCTCGTGTTGCTACTCCTGCTCTAGCACAATGCTCTACACACACAAGCTGGCTCTGTCACCCCCATTTTTAAGGACAAAAATAGGATGCATAAAAGACTTATGTGCGCCCCAGGAAACAGTTGCACACATAAGTTGATAAATTACATAGTATCATCACAGTGCTTATTACATAGCGAATGAATACTTATCACATAGTCTCATACATAAAAGAGTAACTACTAATAACAAATCTCTGACAGAAGCTCCAAACACAGGGACACGGTTGACTAGTTGACACCAAACCTAGTACTCATTGCGGTAATCATCATCATACTCTTCATCTGTTGTGATGGAAATAGCAATGGTGAGCACATGTCGCACTCAACAAGTATAACATAGGGTTCATGAGGCACAAAAGGCTAGACACTGTTTGACTGCGTTTAGCTTTAATTCATCATTTATTTAGCGATTAAGTAGCATCAAGGTATACCACATCTCATTAATGAACATACCATCAATTGTAATAAGAATAATAAAATAGCAATTAACATGAGCAATATAACATCAATAGTAATTAAACATGTGATAATAATGGTGATTATTTATTCGGTAAGAATACCCAAGGCCGCTCGTGTCCGTGAGCACGGCTAGTATACCAGTTTATTAAACTCTGTGCAAAGGTGTACACTTTCACTGCGAGTCATGATTTCCAAATGCTTGGGGAGGCCATTTCCAAAATACCAGAAATCATATAAAGCCATTCAAAAGTTCGTCTAACAAGTTAGCGCCATTAGATTCACTCAACAGGCAGATGTAGGAACCCCTTTTCAAATGGCATACATCCTTCGCGGCTATACTCATAAGACTAGAGGTTGTCCTACACCCAAAGTGGCAAGCTATTCTTACGCCATTTAAGGTAACCACTAACAAGCTAGAAAAGGTCTCTTGAACAACTAAAGCCAGAGCCATAGAGCCCTCACAGCTGTACTATCAATCCCGTTAATGCTTACAGATAAGTCCTTACGGAAAGTAACTAGAGCAACAATATAACCCCTTGCTCTAGCCCCTTTTCAACAATAGTAAAATCATCTTTAATAGTTGGTTGCATAACTCATTAGTCAAATTATAAGATCATTGTTCACGAATTAAGCACTAGCAACAGCTACCCAATGCAAATCCCACAGGTGTCAAGGAAATTAGGATAATAACACCTAAGTTATAATCTTTATGGTTGTCAAGGTGGATACATACATATATATGGTAATTATAGTGAATAGGACAACAAGGATGGTCCCATATTATACTTGCCTTGATCAAAGCTTTCCTGATAGTACTGTTGGTCCGGCTCGAAGTAATACTCCTGATCGTCAAGAAACTGCTCACCGTCTACACTCGATCACCAAGTATCAACACACAATCATCCGAGCAACCATACACGAAGCAAACAAAGAGATGTAATTATAATAGTACACCGATAGTAGCAAAACAGTATAAAAGTTTTATAAAACTATTCTACACGTTGCTACGATCACACAGACGTAAAGATCATGAAAAACGGAGTTGAAACGTGAAAGTTATGAATTTACTAAGATTTCCTATAGATAAATAATTACTTTAATACAAGCTCGAAATTTAAATACTACAAACCTACTATACAGTAGCACTAACATGTAGAGCTCGTGAAAATGAACCTAACGCAACTTGAATGGGTCAAATCAGAGTTAAAACAAGCAAGATACAAACATTTAAAGTTTTGAAACATCACTTTGAAACATATGGAACATATTTCATTTAACCCGGTGGAGATTACGTTTTCTAAAGTAGAAAGCGTATTTTTGGAGTACGCTATAGGACTGCGGGTTCTAATCCAGAAAAACTCAGGGGCTCTTTAAAAATTTTGCCCCGCGAAGGGGTATCTTCTAATCTGTGCCGTAGATCGATGGCGGTGGCTAATCGAGGGGGAAAACGGCGGCTCGGCGGCCGGGATTAGAGCTCGCACGGCGGCGCCATGGCCGACGGCTTGCCGGAATAGCCGAATCAGTGATTCTTGTCACCTTAGGAGATACGGCCGGCACCATTCGAACCAGGAGCTCGAGACGAGCTTACCTGCGAAGAAGATGGGGGCGCGGGCGAGATGAAGGTGGTGCGCGGCTCATTAGAGCGGACGGTAGCATCCCTGCTCACGAATTCGACTTGAAGTGGGCAAAACAAATCAAATTGAGGACACCAAAACATTCTAGAGTTCAAAACAAAAACCAAGAACAACTTACGAGGGCAATGAAGGAGAAGATTGGCAGAATTGACCTCGACGGCGACACTTAGGTTTAGGCGGCATTGCGAGGGCTCGATGCAAGGCTGTAGCAACTCGGAGATGGAAAAAGGCAGCAAGTATTCCAGGTTGGATTCGAGTTCGGATCAGTGAACTCGACCCCGGCTCGTTCGCTGCGCGAGGATGGAGATGCACTGACATGTGGACCCCGGACATCAGTGAGACAGAGAGTAAGGAGGGCGCGCCCGCAACGGCCTCAGCTGGGCCGGCCCACGCGCAAGAGTGTTGAGGAGGAAGCCGGCTCCTCGGCCCAAAGCAAAAGAAAGGAGGGAGCAGGCCGACGCTGGCCCAACTGGACCACCGGGCTAAAAACAAGGAAGGAATAAGGAAACAGGGAATTTCTTCTTTTAATTTTTTTTCCAATTTTCCAAAATACATTTCTAAAACAAATTTAAATTTGTTAAACTTCAGACAAAAACCACTCCACACAGTAAAACAAATGCACCAGCATGAAAACATAAACATGTTCCTAACCTTATATTGCATTTTAATTTTAATAAAAATATTATTTCCCTACGTTAAATATTCACAATCAATTGCATAATTAAATCAATTCAGACTATTTGTTTAATCCATGCAAATTTTGGGTGTTACAGGCTCATGCGTGCCCCTGTGCCCGCATACTATTGCTCCTCCTGCTGCCGCCATTGCTCAACTCGCCCTTTGCATCATCACCGCTGCCATCATCCCCAACCTCTATGCCACCACTGCCATCCGCACCGACCATCTGCGTCGTGTTGTCGTCATCGCCGCCGCCACTGCACCCACCCCACCCTCCGTGCCACTGCCGCTGCCCCCCACCACCTACCCTCTCTGCGTCATCGTTGCCGCTGCCACCACCCCGCCCTCTATGTGCTGCCGCTAACTCCGTTTGCCTGCGATCTCTACACCGGTGACCTCCACGCGCCAAGCTTCCATTCGCTCAAGTAGTAAGGTGACAAGTGTTTCAGGTGTTTTATCTAGACGTTGCATGTGTTTCATTTGGATGTTGCAAAAGTAGATCGAGATGTTGCACATGTTGCAATGGCTACACACGTATGTTGCAAGTGTATGTTTCAAATATTTTAGCTATTTTCAGACGTATGTTGTGCAAGTGTATGGTTTCTAAATGTTTCAGATGTATGTTGCAATTGTTTCATCCAATTGTTGCAAGTGTTTCATCTAGATATTACAAAAGTAGATCTAAATGTCACATATGTTGCAATGACTATACTATTATGTTTCAAACTTATACTCCATATGTTGCAGGGGAGATGAGATAAAACGAGAGCCTAGAGTGCGTGGACCTGGTGATGGCCTCGGACTCCGTGGTGGCGTCAAAGCTACTTTCCATCTTAGCATAGTAGTACATCATGGCCTTCGACCTGGTGTCGATGTTGGACTCCAGCAACGCTAGCTCCTGCCTAGACGCGCCAGCGGCGCTCGCGCGGTCGGCGTGCTCCTCCACCTCCAGCACGGCCGATGAGGTGAGCAGCTTGGCGATGGACCGTCCTCCTTTTCCCTAGTGGTCAGGAAAAGGGAGGCGTCGCTGACCGGCCGTGGCGGTTGAAAGATCCTTGTTTGGTTTTGGTTATTGAGTGACAACTTAGGTGGACTAATTGTATTTATGTGAGATACACAGGTGATTAGTCCATAGGTACATGTGTGTGAGCAACATATGCAATGGAGGTGGAAATGGCTTGGAGATGTTGCAAAGCTTGCACATGTGATGATGGTGGAGCTTATTACATATGAGACATGACATTGAGTCATGTGATCAAGGTGGAGAAGATCAAGATGAGGCTTGGCTTGACGGACCGGTTGCAAGTGTGAAGGGCAAGTCGGAGGCTTTGAAGCAAGGGACCGCATGTGACGGTGAAGCTTGAGCAAGACTTGGCGCCGATGGACCGACACAACGGTGAAGAGCAAGTAAGGTTAAGATCAATGAACCAATACGGTCACGTGATAATATGAAGTGGATCATATCATTTGGTGATTGGTTGGTGCATGTGTTGCATCAACATCGAAGGAGATGGAATGGAATGCGCAAGGCAAAGGTATAACCTAGGGCATTTCATTTCACCGGTCAAAGGTTGTGTAGAGAAGTGCATGACCGGGTTTAGGATAGATGGCCGTACTATCAAGAGGGGCAAACTTGTTTGCATATCGGTTATCTAGTGCCACTCGAGTGATCTAACTTTGCATCATCGCTAGGATCGAGTGGCGTGGCAAGTTGAGTGGCTAACTCCTTGGAAAATGATTGTGAAAATGTTAACACACATGCACATGGTGGTGTACACTTGGTGGTGTTAGCACATGTGCGAAAGAGGTGGAGTTTGAGCGGTAGAGATGGCATGGCAAGCTTGGTAGGATTCAGCGAATTCGTGGAAGTGAAATGGCCATTTTCTGTTGACCGGACGTGGTGGTCGAATCGACCGGACGCTAGGGTCGCGTCTTGTCAGTTCAAGCCATGGGCGAAGTTGTAGCGCGTGCACCTGCACGTCAGGTGCGAGTGACCGAACGCAGTGCGTCAGCGTCCGGTCTGACTGACGTTAGTAGCGTGCGAGAGCAGTGAAACTCGAAGTGTTGACCAGACGCTGAGGTGCGTTGAAAGTCCCTAGTTTGGTTTTGGCTAATTGATGAAACCTAGGACTAACCTTTGTATCTAAGTGGATGATTTAGATAAAGGTGGTCATTGAATATGAGACATGACATTGACTCATATGACCAAGATGGTGAAGACCAAGATGAGGCTTGGCTCGATGGACCAGTTGTGAAGGTGAAGGGCTAGTCGAGGCTTCGAAGCGAAGGACCATGCGATGGTGAAGCTTGAGCAAGACTTGGCGCCGATGGACCGATGCAACGGTGAAGAGCAAGTGAAGTCAAGGTCGATGGATCGAGACGGTCATGTGATGATATGAAGTGGATCATATCATTTGGAGAAATAAAATGGGCTCAAGGCAAAGGTATAACCATAGGGCCATTTTGTTTTACACTCAAGACACCATAGAGGGTGTGAGTGGTTTAGGATCGATAGCCGAACTATTAAGAGAGGAAGTTTTACCGGAGAGTGGTCTGTGACCGGACTCGTGACCACCGCGTCTGGTCAGTGTTTTTTGTGGGCGAAAGTGACCGGACGCTGCAGCGAGTCCGGTCAGTGATGACCGGACGCGTCCGGTCACTTCGGGAGCTTACTGGAACCCGACCACCGCGTCCGGTCAAAACAAGTTTATACGCGCGAAAACTAGCCGTTGGAGCATGCTACTGACCACCGCGTCCGGTCACTCTACTGACCACCGCGTCCGGTCGTCCCGAAAATTGCTCAGTGGAGTAGCAACGGCTCTATTTGCATGGGATGCTTATAAATACTCGTTGGCCGGCCCTTGGGGAGCACTCTTGGCATTTCTAATACTCTTGTGCATCCTTTGAGCTAAAGCATCTCCTCCCATTCATCTCTCTTGCTTGATTGTAAATCAAAAGTGAGATTGAGTGATCCCAAAGTGCATTGCATAGCTTGAGGGCATCTAGTAGCACTTGTGGGTGGTTTAGCCGGTGGATTTCTTGTTACTCTTGGAGAGTACCGCTCCTAGCCGGCTTGGAGATTGTTGGAGGCGTTGGCAAGAGAAGGTGATTGTTCTTGGCCACCTCCGGTTGATTGTGAGAGGTTCTTGTGCTTTCCTCGGCGGGACGCCAAAAGCAACTCTAGTGGAATACGCGTGTCATTGAGTTACCTCACTTGAGATTGGTGTCTTGCGAGGCGTGCCTTGAGGGGCAAGTGACTTGAGGGTCACACCGGGGAACCATCTAAGTGTTGGTCGACACAACCGGTGACGTAGCTTGTCGGTGCACAAGTGAACACCGGGTGAACAAAAATATTGTGTCTCTTGTCTCCCGGTGATTGGTCTTCATATTGTGTTGTTGTCAATATTGATTGATTGTATATCATCTTGGTGATTGGCAACATCTTCACTCCACCGTCGGTATAAGAATCATAATCCTCTCTTGCACTTACTTTTACTAGATTATCTTGTGTAGCTCTAGTGGTAGCTTTGCTAGTAGTTTTGTTTAGCTTGTTCTCTAGTGTAAGATTAGTGACATAGCTCTTGTGTGAACTAGAGATCATAATCTACTAGACTTGTGGATAGGAGGCTTGCATCACAACCTTTGGCTAAGCAAAACTCGCTTTACGCCGTTTGTTGTTCTAACAAGTTTGCTTAGTGGTATTTGTAGAATTTTTTATAGGCTATTCACCCCCCTCTAGCCATCTAGGACCTTACAATTGGTATCGGAGCCGTGGTCACCGTTTCAATCAAGGCTTAACATCCTTCGGTGTGAAAAATGGCTCAGATTGTGTTCAATCATATTGGGGGCAAGCCACCGTTCTTTGATGGTGTTAGTTCTTTTGCTCATTGGAAGAGAAAAATGACAATGTACCTTGGTTCTATTCATGAGAGAGTATTGCAAGTCACCGAGAATGATTTTGCTATCATTGATCCCGATCATCTCACCGATGAGGATAGAGCAAATAGAACATGCAATAGGATGACTCTTAATACACTCTACAATGGTATTGACACAAAAGTGTTTGAGGGCATCAAGGATTTGGAATTGGCTAGTGAAGTATGGACAAGGTTGAGTGAGACATATGAAGGCACTAAGGTTGTGAAGAGTGCCAAGCTATATGGGCTCAAGAGTGAGTTTGAGAACTTCAAGAAAAAGGATGATGAAACAATCATTGAAATGTTTCATAGATTGCAAGTGATAGTCAATGATCTCAAGAGCTTAGGGCATAAGACTCAAGATCAAGATTTTTGTCACAAGTTCTTATTGAGCTTACATAGAAGATTCAAGATGTTGATCATGATATTGCAAAGAGATGGGCTTGAAGCAATGAAGCCTAATGATTTGCTTGGTGAAGTATTGACCTATGACAAATATGATCAAGATGTTGATGACAAGGAGAAGGTGGAAGATGAGAAGAAGAAGAAGACCGTGGCATTCAAGGCCACCTCCTCCAAGGGCAAAGCTACCATCATTGAAGAAGAAGAAGACAACAATGAAGATGGGGAATTTGAAATTGATGATGAGGCACTTGCTCTTGTAGTCAAGAAGATGGGTCACATGTTCATCAAGAGAAGAGGCTTTAAGAAGAGAAATGACAACTTCAAAAGAAATGAGCAACAAAGGAAGTGCTTCAATTGTGATAGCACCGAACACCTTCAAGCCGAATGTCCCTATGACAAGAAGAAGAACAACAAGAGGGACAAGTTCGAGAAGAAGAAGAGAGAAGCCAAGATGACATTCAAGAAAGGCAAAAATGGTGCCTATGTGGTCACTTGGGAAAGTGATGATGAAGAAGAAGAAGAATCATCCAACAAGGCTTTTGCTTCCATTGCTATCAACAAGAAGCCATCACTATTTGATTCATCCTCTTCATGCTTCATGGCTAAAGAAGCTAAGGTATTATATGATGAGAGTGATAACGAAAGTGAAATGGAATATGTTCATGATAGTGATAATGAAAATGAAAAAGATGATGATGAACCAACTAAAGAACAACTATATGACTTGATGCAACAAACTAGAGACATAGCCATTGCCAAGGACAAGGAGTGTAAGAAGCTTTCAATGAAAGTAGCAATACTTGAGAAAGTCCTTAGTGAGCTTAAGACCACTCATGAGAGTCTAGTGGAAGACCATGAGGATCTTGGTAAGGCTCATTCCAAGCTTGAAAAGGCTCACTCATTGCTACTTGAGCAACAAGCAAAGAAGGAGGTTGTTGTATCATGTGATATAGGCATTACATGTGATATAATTGATGAATCCTTCTATGAACCTATCATCATGTCAAATGCTAACCCTTCTTGTAGCTCTTCATTCACCACCACCGACTCTACTTTCACTACTAGTGATGGTTTCACTTGTGATGCCTCACTAATGGTTGAGAATGAGACTCTCAAAAAGGAGGTGGATGAGCTCACTCACGCCCTAGGCAAGGCCTATGGTGGTGAGGCCCGCTTGCTTAAGTGCTTGGGTAGCCAAAGGTTCTCTCTTAACAAAGAGGGATTGGGCTACACCCCCAAGAAAGGCAAGTCGGCCTTTGCAATTCCGAAGCCTAGCTTTGTGAAGGGCAATGGTCGGTTTTGCAATAGATGCAAGCAAGTTGGGCACCTAGAGCATAATTGCAATAAAAAGAACCAAAGCAAGAACCTTGTTAATGCTATACCTTTTGATTCTTGCTATGTGCTTACCAAGGGTGTGAAGGGTGTGCAAGCTAAGTTTATTGGTACACCAATTGTGGGCCCAAAGAAGAAGGCTATTTGGGTACCAAAGAGCTTAGTTACTAACCTACAAGGACCCAAGCAAAAGTGGGTACCTAAGCTTCATTGACTTGCTTATAGGTAAATTACAAAGCCGGAGGAAGGCATTGGATTATTGATAGTGGGTGCACTCAACACATGACCGGTACATCAAGAATGTTTGACTCAATCAATGACAATGATAGTGGTGTTGATTCTATCACATTTGGCAATAACAAGAAAGGCAAGGTTATTGGTTTGGGCAAGATTGCAATATCAAATGACATGAGTATCTCTAATGTGTTGCTAGTTGAAAGCTTGGATTTCAATCTTCTATCCGTGGCACAAATATGTGATCTAGGCTACAAATGCATCTTTGGGGTTGATGATGTGGAAGTTATTAGTGTGGATGGTTCAAATGTGGCATTCAAGGGCTTTAGATATGAGAATCTCTACCTAGTTGACTTCAATGCTAGAGAAACTTCTTTGACAACTTGCTTAATCTCCAAATCAAGCATGGGTTGGCTTTGGCATAGAAGGCTTGGTCATGTTGGCATGAAACAATTGAAGAAGCTTACAACTCATAATCTTGTCAATGGTTTGAAAGATGTTGATTTTGAGAAGAATAAACTTTGTAGTGCATGTCAAGCCGGGAAGCAAGTTGGAAGCTCACATCCAAAGAAGAGTACAATGAGCACATGCAAAGCATTTGATTTGATGCACATGGATCTATTTGGACCAACAACATACACAAGCATAGGCGGCAACAAGTATGGCTTTGTCATAGTGGATGATTTCACAAGATTCACATGGGTATTCTTTCTAAATGACAAAAGTGAAGTGTTTGACACCTTCAAGACATTTCTCACTAGAGTTCACAATGAGTTTGAGATTAGAATCAAGAAAGTGAGAAGTGACAATGGAAGTGAGTTCAAGAATACAAGAATTGAAGAACTTTGTTATCACTATGGTATTGGACATCAATTCTCGGCCAAGTACACTCCACAATCAAACGGCCTAGTTGAGAGGAAGAATAGAACATTGCTTGATATGGCTAGATCAATGCTTCATGAGTACAATGTGAGTCAATCTTTTTGGGATGAAGCAATCAATACCGCTTGCTACTACATCAATAGACTATATTGTCATCCATTGCTAGAGAAGACCCCATATGAGCTACTTCATGGAAGAAAGCCTAATATTTCTTACTTTAGGGTGTTTGGTTGCAAATGCTATATCTTGAAGAAGGGCACTAGATTAGGGAAGTTTGACAAGAGATGTGATGAGGGGTTCCTACTTGGTTATTCAACTACAAGCAAAGCTTATAGAGTTTGGAACAACTCAAGTGGCATTCTAGAAGTCCATGATGTGCAATTTGATGAAACCAATGGGTCACAAGATGAAGAAGAAAATCTAGATGATGTTGGTGGAACTCAATTAGTGGAAGCAATGAAGAACATGGACATTGGGGACATTATTGCAAAACAAGTAATTGATATTCAAGACGATGATAAAGATCAAGTGCTAAATTCTCCATTCAAGCTAGCTAGTGACTCTCAAGTGCAAGATCATGGTGCTAGTTCATCTCATCAAGATACATCAAGTGATCAACCAAGCTCAAGCAATCAAGTGCAAGTACTCCAACCACAACATGTTGCAAGAGATCACCCAATTGATAGTGTTATTGGTGATATTAGAAGTGGTGTGCAAACAAGATCAAGATTGGCTATGTTTTGTGAGCATGCATCATTGTGTCAACCATGGAACCAAAGAAGATAGAAGAAGCTTTGAGGGATGCCGATTGGACCATGGCTATGCAAGAAGAGCTTAACAATTTCACAAGAAATGATGTTTGGGAGTTGGTAGAAAGGTCAAATGACTATAATGTGATTGGAACCAAGTGGGTGTTTAAAAACAAGCAAGATCAAGATGGCATTGTAGTGAGAAACAAAGCAAGACTAGTTGCTCAAGGTTACACTCAAGTTGAAGGTCTTGACTATGATGAGACATATGCTCCCGTGGCAAGATTGGAGGCAATAATGATTCTATTGGCTTATGCTTGTGCACACAACATCAAACTATATCAAATGGATGTCAAAAGTGTATTTCTCAATGGGATTATCAATGAGTTAGTCTTTGTTGAGCAACCGCCCGGATTTGAAGATGACAAGAAACCCAACCATGTGTACAAGTTGAAGAAGGCTTTATATGGCTTAAAGCAAGCACCTAGAGCATGGTATGAGAGGCTAAGGGATTTCCTTCTCTCTAAGGGATTCAAGATGGGCAAGGTTGATACAACTCTATTCACCAAGAAGATTGGGAATGATCTATTCATAGTGCAAATATATGTTGATGACATCATCTTTGGATCAACCGATCAAGCTTATTGTGAAGAATTTGGTGCTATGATGGCCAAAGAGTTTGAAATGTCTATGATTGGTGAACTTAGCTACTTCCTTGGTCTCCAAGTCAAGCAATTGAAGAATGGGACATTTGTGAGTCAAGGGAAATACATAAGGGATATGTTGAAGAAGTTTGGAATGCAAGATGCAAAGCCAATTTCAACTCCAATGGGTACAAATGGAAATTTGGATAGTGATCTTGATGGCAAAATGGTGAATCAAAAGGAATATCGGTCCTTGATTGGAAGTCTACTCTATGTCACCGCATCAAGGCCGGATGTCATGTTTAGTGTTTGCATGTGTGCTAGATATCAAGCCTCACCTAGAGAAAGTCATCTCACGGCCGCAAAGAGAATATTGAGGTACTTGAAGCAAACAAGAGATGTTGGACTATGGTATCCCAAGGGGTCAAAGTTTGAATTGATTGGATATTCGGACTCCGACTATGGGGGTTGCAAGATCAATAGAAAGAGTACAAGTGGCACATGTCAATTACTTGGAAGATCACTTGTGTCATGGTCCTCAAAGAAACAAAATAGTGTGGCAATCTCTACCGCCGAAGCCGAATATGTGAGTGCGATGAGTTGTTGTGCACAATTACTATGGATGAAATCAACTTTGAAGGATTATGGCCTCAACTTCAAGAATGTGCCATTGCTATGTGATAATGAAAGTGCAATCAAGATGACACAAAATCCGGTTCAACATGGAAGAACAAAGCATATTGACATAAGGCATCATTTCATTAGAGATCATCAACAAAAGGGAGATATTGCCATTGAAAGTATTGGCACCGATGATCAACTTGCCGATATTCTCACTAAGCCACTTGATGAAAAGAGGTTTTGCAAGCTAAGGAATGAGTTGAACATTCTTGATTTCTCAAACATGAGTTGAATGCACTCCATCCACTTATTGACATGCCTCTCCTTCGACATTGCAAGGTAAAGTTGATTGACATGTCATTCATCCTATGCTAAGGACTTGCTAGAGCATGTAGACATATTAAGTGGTATGCATGAGCATTCATGATAAATCAAATGAATTTGATGGATATATGTTACCACTATTGCCTCTATGTTTGTTTTGATCTAGTGGTGGCATATGACATGTTTGTGAGCTTGCACACCTAGTGTTGAATCTAGAAGATTTGCTATAAGTGTTTAATTCAACATAGGCAAGATAACCCTTATTAGGAGGTGTGAAGATGCTTGTCTTTGGTTCAAATCGAATTAAATATCTTTGGCAAGTGTTCTAGGTTGAACCAAATTTGATAAATTTTAACCTACTCCATCAAACTTTTTTCTTCTCTCCACAATTTGATCCCATTTTTAGGTAAGTTGTTGACAAAGGGGGAGAGAAAAAGATGATTCAACATGATAAAGGGGTAAATAAAATTTTTGATGCACACAAGTAGGGGGAGCAAGCTCATAAACAAAGTTGTTGCATTTGTTTGTGCATTTTCATATGACTTGCTCATTGCACATGTATTTAAATTCAATATACATGCTTGTGTGGTGCAATGCTAGTATAGAACTTAGATGATGAAATGATCTACTAGCATGCATAGGAATAGTTTACACGTGGTATCTAGACTTGCCTAAAGTTTTTACAAGTGGTCTAAGAACCTTTACATATAATGTTGATCTCACGAGGTTCTTGAGTTTTGTTGGATGTCTAGTTACTTTATGATGCTAAGGATGGTGTAAAAGGCAACTCCGATTGGTATCACGCTTCAAAGGTCCATTTCTTACACCTTAGCATCATTTTGGTAGAATTACTCTCCCAACACTTCTATCCATGCATATGTGCAAAGCTTTCAATCCAAACTCTATGCACATATGTAGGGGGAGCTAATGCTACAAGAACCGAGCTTGTGATAGTTGTCCAAATTTTACTTATGAGCAAAATGATTGGACAAGTATGACAAGTTCAAAACTTTTATTATCAAAATCATCTTTGTGAGGGTTGTCATCAATTACCAAAAAGGGGGAGATTGAAAGTCCCTAGTTTGGTTTTGGCTAATTGATGAAACCTAGGACTAACCTTTGTATCTAAGTGGATGATTTAGATAAAGGTGGTCATTGAATATGAGACATGACATTGACTCATATGACCAAGATGGTGAAGACCAAGATGAGGCTTGGCTCGATGGACCGGTTGTGAAGGTGAAGGGCTAGTCGAGGCTTCGAAGCGAAGGACCATGCGATGGTGAAGCTTGAGCAAGACTTGGCGCCGATGGACCGATGCAACGGTGAAGAGCAAGTGAAGTCAAGGTCGATGGATCGAGACGGTCATGTGATGATATGAAGTGGATCATATCATTTGGAGAAACAAAATGGGCTCAAGGCAAAGGTATAACCATAGGGCCATTTTGTTTTACACTCAAGACACCATAGAGGGTGTGAGTGGTTTAAGATCGATAGCCGAACTATTAAGAGGGGAAGTCTTATCGGTTATTCAATGCATGGGTGCCACTAGGTGAATTCATGAAGTGCATTGCATGTAGGGCCTAGTGAGCTAACTGGAAAACCTTTGAAAATGATTGAGAAAAAGCTAACACACAAGCACATGGAGTTGTACACTTGATGGTGTTGGCACATTTGCAAAGGAGAAGGTGTTGGAGTTGATTTTGATCAACTTGGTGAAGAGAGAGAGGTTTTTTGGTGTTCTCCGGACACTAGGATGGCTCTTGGAGTGAAATACTGCTTTGATCCATTGTGAACTGGATCAAGTGCTTTAGTGGGTTGTGTAGCCCTCTAAGTAAGCTTTCCAAAATGTCCAAGATCATCGAAATCGGAGTTCGAAGCTAAGAGATATCGCCGTTTTACCGGAGAGTGGTCTGTGACCGGACTCGTGACCACCGCGTCCGGTCAGTGTTTTTCGTGGGCGAAAGTGACCGGACGCTGCAGCGAGTCCGGTCAGTGATGACCGGACGCGTCCGGTCACTTCGGGAGCTTACTGGAACCCGACCACCGCGTCTGGTCCCGTTAGTGACCACCGCGTCCGGTCAAAACAAGTTTATACGCGCGAAAACTAGCCGTTGGAGCACGCTACTGACCACCGCGTCCGGTCACTCTACTGACCACCGCGTCCGGTCGTCCCGAAAATTGCTCAGTGGAGTAGTAACAGCTCTATTTGCATGGGATGCTTATAAATACTCGTTGGCCGGCCCTTGGGGAGCACTCTTGGCATTTCTAATACTCTTGTGCATCCTTTGAGCTAAAGCATCTCCTCCCACTCATCTCTCTTGCTTGATTGCAAATCAAAAGTGAGATTGAGTGATCCCAAAGTGCATTGCATAGCTTGAGGGCATCTAGTGGCACTTGTGGGTGGTTTAGCCGGTGGATTTCTTGTTACTCTTGGAGAGTACCGCTCCTAGCCGGCTTGGAGATTGTTGGAGGCGTTGGCAAGAGAAGGTGATTGTTCTTGGCCACCTCCGGTTGATTGTGAGAGGTTCTTGTGCTTTCCTCGGTGGGACGCCAAAAGCAACTCTAGTGGAATCCGCGTGTCATTGAGTTACCTCACTTGAGAGTGGTGTATTGCGGTGCCTTGCGGGGCGTGCCTTGAGGGGCAAGTGACTTGAGGGTCACACCGGGGAACCATCTAAGTGTTGGTCGACACAACCGGTGACATAGCTTGTCGGTGCACAAGTGAACACCGGGTGAACAAAAATATTGTGTCTCTTGTCTCCCGGTGATTGGTCTTCATATTGTGTTGTTGTCAATATTGATTGATTGTATATCATCTTGGTGATTGGCAACATCTTCACTCCATCGTCGGTATAAGAATCATAATCCTCTCTTGCACTTACTTTTACTAGATTATCTTGTGTAGCTCTAGTGGTAGCTTTGCTAGTAGTTTTGTTTAGCTTGTTCTCTAGTGTAAGATTAGTGACATAGCTCTTGTGTGAACTAGAGATCATAATCTACTAGACTTGTGGATAGGAGGCTTGCATCACAACCTTTGGCTAAGCAAAACTCGCTTTACGCCGTTTGTTGTTCTAACAAGTTTGCTTAGTGGTATTTGTAGAATTTTTTATAGGCTATTCACCCCCCCTCTAGCCATCTAGGACCTTACATGCGTCCGATCGCCCTCCACCTGACGCGTCCGGTCGCTAATTTTGCTCTCTAGACCCTTACTGAAAACGACCGGACGCAGCTCCTGTAGCATCTGATGCGTCAAGCGAGAGACGTGTCCAGTCAGGCTTCGTGAGTGCGTGTGCGTGAGCGATCGGACACTGGCCATGCGTCAGGTACGTTGCACCTGCGCGTCCGGTCGGTCCTAACCGTTGGCGCATGGCAGGTGACCGTTGAGATCGGGCGTTCGACGTTGAACGTGAGCGCCACATGGATGGCCAGGAGTGAAGGGCGCATCCGGTCAGTATGACCTGCACGTCCGGTCACACCAAAAATTGCCCAGTGAAGGGGTAAGGGCTCTATTTGACCGTGAGGTTATAAATAGATGTGGTGGCCGGCCTTGGCTGTAGCTGAGCACCCTGGGGATGTGTTGCCCTTGTGTGCGCTTGGTTTGAGAAGCCTCTAACTCACTTGTGCTTGCTAGATTGCGAATCAATAAGCAAGTGAGTGATTTTAGTGTGATTACATCGTGAGGTTGCATCGAGTGGAACTAGGTGTTCGTGTTGCAAGCCGATGAGTTTGTTACTCTTGGAGGTTGCCACCTCCTAGACAACTTGGTGGTGGTCTCCGTCGAAGCCCGCAAGGAGATTGTGCGGTGCTCCGGAGAAGAGCTTTGTGAGGGGCATTGTGCTTGCCCCGCGGGAGCCGCGAAGAGCAACTCTAGTAAAGCGAGACACGAAGGGCGACAAGTGGTCCAGCCGGGTCAAGTGCTAGAGCTTGTGGTAAGCACTCCACGTGGGAGAGTGTGACTTGCGGGTCACCACTAGCAAGAGGGCCGGCGGCAACCTTGGAGCTTGTCTCAACGGGGACTAGCGTGTTGGCAAACACGTGAACCTCGGGATAAAAATCATCGTGTGAACCTTGTTCATCCCGTTGGTTTGCATTTCCCATCACAAGCTTGTATTTACTTTCTTATATATTGTGCTTGTGTAGTTGCTCTTGTAATTAGTTAGCTTGTGTAGCTTGCTAATCACTTTCTTGCTTGTGTAGCATAGAAGTAGCTCCCGTTGCATGACTAATTTGGTTTGTGTAATCTTGTTAGTCACATTACTTAGTTTGTGTAGCTAAGTAATTTGCGCTCTCTAATTTGGCATTGGTTGCCTTGTTTTTGAGCATTGCTAGTGAGCTTAGGGGCTTTGTGCTTTTGCTTCACTAGTTGTGTAGCAGCTCCCTCGGTTGGCAAAGTACTAGTGCTTAGGTTTATGTGATCTTGCTCTAGAATTGATTAGGTGAGCTCTTGCTAAGCTTGGCACCTAAGTTGCTTAATTAGGATCTTTGCAAGGTGCTAGAGAATTTAGATAGAAGGATGTAGTCTTGGCTAGACCGATAGTTTTAATTCCGCACTTGTTTCGGTACGCGATTAAGTTTTAGAAAGGACTATTCACCCCCCCTCTAGTCCGCCATCTCGACCCTTCAGCGGTAGCACGCGCGTGAATGCCTCAAGGTCTAGCCCGACCGTCTGAGTCCTTCCCCTTCCAGGTGCTCAAGTTGGGCGTAGGGCAGCGATGGAGGAGCAGGGCCAGTGTCGGCCTGCGGGATGGGGATGGAATGCGTTCTTAGGCCACATCGGCTAGCGAGGTGCGAGGCTGCGAATGAGCATGACGCGGGCTTGGGAGCGATGACCGGACGCGTCCTACGGCCATACGTCCGGGCGCTAGCCCTTCCGTAAAATATAAGAGATATTTAGCTTTCCTATACGTTTAGCCGCCAAAACCGTAGCACCACCTCTTCTCACTCCCCCTCTTTCTCTCAGGTGAGTCGCTAGTAGGGAAAAGAAGTAGAGAATGTCTCTCTAGTAGATAAACTAGTTTAGTTTTATTCAGCTAACATAGTGCCGTTCAAACATCAATCATTTTCCTTCATGTAACTTTTCGAATGCAGCTTCCCATACACAGTGTTGTTGAATCCCACATTGGATTCGCACATCTATATTCACTACTGGCATCAACGGGTTTCCTTAGGGATGAAACCCTAGGGGAAAGATGAAAAAAGGTAGAAGAATGTTTTTCCTAAGAATTTTCACAAGGAAAGCCCTGCAATTATGGACTTATAAACCATAGTTCGTTTTCTTCATGTATCCTTGAACCCATGGACTCGTATGGTCTATTAGAATAAAAATGCTCCACCCATTTTTCCCTTTTCTCCTTCAAAAATACCTTGCAAAACATTGGCATGGAGAGCTGTCTAAAAAAGAAAGGAAAAAGAGAACACACAAAAGAAAAAAAGGAAGAGAGAAAAAAAAAGGAGAGGGATGAGAACCATTATCTCAAATGTCCACACGTTCCAAGGAATGGGATCTTTCTTCAGAATAAGGAGCTCATCAATTCTAGACTATATATATCTATCAAACACAAGCCCTCTACTTGTGTTTAACACATCCTTGAACGTGAGTCCATTCTATCTCTCACCCTGAACATTTCTACTCCGATGGTCATAACAAGACAAGGCACAATCTTCTATAGGAATAATCTTTGGCTCAAAAATATGCACAATATACGTAAGCCTTCTTTGTCCCCAACTGAGCGCCGCATAAGCCTATTGGTTGTAGTGAAAGAGAATGTCCATTGTCCATTGGCATCGATGTACAATAACCACTTGAGTGACCTATGAGTCAGGATGAAAACGGTCGGAAACGGTCGAAAACGGACTTACAATATAGAAAAACGAAAACGGTCGGTTCAGGATATTTCTACATTTAGCAATTAAAGAGTATAAAAAATGGTTGAAAATGGTTGTGAAACCAATTGAAACTGACAATTTTTCATGTTAAAAAACGGTTTATAATATAGAAAACGAAAACGATTAATTCGGAATATTTCTGTTCCGTTTTCATCCCTACCTATGAGTACTACTTGAGGAGTATAGTGAGCTAGAGATTTCTTTTTGAAATATATCAAAATTGTAAGCATGCTTGAAAAGAGGAGGGAAGCTATGTTTTCAATCGAGCTATTCCATTCCTCAACCACTAAAGGCAAGCATTATAGCCACTTCAAACCCTATAGGTATGAGGGTATCTTGGAATAATATTTATGCTAGCTTTATATCTTGCGAAGCTGTGGGTTAAAATCACTTTAGTTCTTGTTCAATCTTTTATCTTTAATTCCGAAGCTTTCCTCAGGACGAGCAAATGTCCAATCTGGGGCAAGTTCTTGTTGTTGGCCCTGAACTCATTTTTTCATAAGATACACCATAGCTATGTGGCTTAATCTAATGCCTTCTACTAGTTATGGTGTTTATTTGGGTAGAAACATCACTAGATGAAATTTGACCAAAGTGGCCCAAGGGATGGGTCGACCGACCCTAGCATGGCAAGTCTTCTATTCCTCACTGGTCCCATGCAAGTTAACACATCTAGGACTGCTCAGAAGCGTGGGATGAATGTCAGTTGAATCCAAGGAACAATATGGATCTCACTTGGAAGGGATGCCCCTACCAATTGCATGAGTAGTGCTTAGTAGGGTCACCAACCGAGGGAATGCATCTGAGACATACATGAGGTAACGACAGTTGGATGGATAGCAGAGGACTTAGGGAGAGGTCAAGCAACCCCCTAGGTCGGTCGGCCCACCTCAAACCTAATATTAAATAAAGGCGGTTTCATCCTACATATGACTATTTGAATCCTCAATTTTTTTCTTTCAGACTTAGTTTTATCCTAAAACTATCGAGTTACCGTTTTAGTCCTTAAACATTGTATTTTGAGTTCAATTCCGTCCATGAACTACCAAAACATATTTTAGTTCTTGAACTTTTCTTTTTAGCTCAATGTTGTTCCTCGTCCTATGTAGAGCGCCGCAATGTCACGCCCTTGCTGCTTGGTCATCTTTACCACGCCGCGATGTCACGCTTGCTTCTTGGTCATCTCCAAAACCACTCATGATTTGAGATAGACAATCATCCTTAAGTATTAGTGCCCCTGACGTCATCCTTAATCGAATCAGATAGCACACTTTTGATATTTATATCCATATATTTCAAAATGCATATAAATATAGATCTCAAATCCTCGAATATAAATAATCAACTTATTAGAATCTGTCTCTAATTCGGACATCATACTGTTCAATTATTATTTTGTTTTTTCATTTAAATAACTATAAATATTTAGCTCATGGAGAAAACATATTTATTTTTAATTTCAATTGGTTAGACGCTAGAAACAGCTAAGGAAAATATTTTGGATCTGCTGTTGCTCTAACTCAACAACGTGTTCAGTGTTTATACGTAATTGTTCCCACAAAACGATGTAGTAGTATGTATATAATGATATCATTACAAGGTAACATTTAAAATAATGTATTATAGTTATTAAAGGCCGATAAAGAGGTTTTAGATCATCCAGTAATAATGTTTTATTCTAAAACTTTTTGTCTCTAATTTCAGGCAGTGCTAGTGCTGACCAGGGCGTGATCGTGTGGCAGGGACGGAATTGAGATGAAAAGAAAAGTTTAAGAAGTAAAACGCACTCTAATAGTTCACAAATGAAATGGAGCCTAAAATGTAAATTTTAAGAATTAAAACGGACGTTTTGATAGTTCTAGGATAAAATTAAGCCTACGAATAAGCTTTGACAAGTGAAACAAAGTTCATTGGTGAAACTGACGATACCAAGGGACTAAAATGATTATTCCACCTTAAAAAGAAAAACTCTAGAAAAGGATGACCCTACAATTCTGCGTAACTAAACCTGGTCTTCTTTCTTTAGGAAAGAGTGGAATGGAAAAGGAAAGAAAAAAAAAAGCAAAATCGCCTCTAACATTTCTCGAGCAAATTCTACCTCGTGCATTGCATCACAATTTCCGACAGTAAATCTCGGTCAGATTTATCTCTCGTGCGCATCAAAAATCCATGGTGGGAAAAAAGAGGAGGAAAAAGAACGAATCTGACCGAAAGCAAGTTGCCAACTTGGGACGTCGTTTCCCGTTACGCGGCGCAGCACAGCACCGCTCGCTCGATCGAGCAAACCCGAACCCTTGGCGGAACCCCCTCTCCGCCGCCGACGCTACGCCCTGCTAGCCTCCGTTCCGCCGCCCGCCCGCCTCGACGGGACTGCTTCGGCCGTCGGCCCGTCTTCCCACCACGCTCGCTCCCTTGGCAGGCGAGTCCGTCCCATCCTCCGACCCCACCCGTCGGCCGCCGGGATGGCGGCGTCGGGCGGGGACGCGCCGGAGCTCGCCGGTAAGCCCCCTCACCTCGCTCGCCCGCCCGCCCGCCGCGTCGCGGGGCGGCCTGCGCTTTATGCCCTGTGTGCGATCGACCGAACCCCCCAACTTGTGCGGGGTTGGATTTGTTTGCTTGCTTGCTGCTGAGCATGTTCGTTACGTCATCCATGGCTCGATTCGCTTAGCTGTCATAATACGTTGTCGGTTAGCTGTGCTGCTACTTCGTCATACTCGTATCCATTTACTCACTAGATAATTATTACTCTGGTTCTTTTTCTTGGTTTCTTGCCCTCAATTGATCATACAATTACTCTGGTTCTTACTCTTGGTTTCTTGCCCTCAATTGATCATACAATTCACTCAGTTTGATCTTGCACGCCCCCCTCTAACGCCCCTGCCACTGAGGTTGGCTAATTTGGTGTCAAATTTTACATGGAGGATCCAGAGGGTTTAAAAAGCGGCATCTATTGTTTTTCCACACTAGTACTCTCTTCGAGCTCCACTTTTTGCAATGGTTTATTTGCTGCTTTTACTGGCTCAGTTCGTGCTATCTCGCATTTTAGTAGGGAAACTGTGAAAAGACTAAACTTTCCACCTGAAATGGTCAACACAATGTAGTGCGCTTTTCTCTTTTTGCTATTAAAAGGAATTAAGGAAGTTTCTCAACTTCCAATTGAGACACATGGGCTTTGAATGTGTACAAGATAAAGCTTCCATGTCTACATGCTTTATACAACTTTATAAGTAGTTCCAGGTAACTATTTGGTAACCTAGAAAAGGGGGGATTTTTTTTTACATAAAGGGATCAGATTCAAATGGTTATCTGCGCTAAAGATTTCTACTGGATGGCTCATGATTTGGCAGCAAGACATGCATCAATATCCGTGATCCAATGTTCTGAGTCTAGTGTGCGGCAGCAGCAAATCAATTTTTTGTGAAGCAAGTTTTGAGGCGTAAGAGCTCCCTGTGAGATGTTTTACAACCTTGATGCATTCACAAATAATAGATATGGCAAAAGTTTGACTCTATTTTCTTTGCTAAATATTATTGGAATCTAGGTTTCCCAAAGAAATTGTCTTGCTGCTTGGGTATCCTGGTATTTGGTTTGGTTTAAATTGTTGGATTTTGGTGCTAAACTAATAAAAATTAAACAGTACTAAATTATAACTTCAATAAATTGGGTTTACAAATTCTGTGCAGCCCAATTGATTTTGTACGCTGGCTGTAACAATAAATCATAGAGCCAAAGCAAATGGACACCGTACCCTAATTTTTAACATCATATCAACTGATAATATATCTCGCCGAAGTTGTCAAATCATGGTATTGGAAAGTTAGCTGTCATCAGATCAAAACAGGACCTTGTGATAGATCTCGGCACAAATGAGTAGGCATCAACTATTTAAATAGCAGGGATTTGCGTGACTCGACCCTTCCTATTTTCTCAACCAAAGGGGGAAAAAAGAACCTTTCGGTGGCTGGCGGCGCCCCCTTCCACTGGAGCACACCTTCATAGCCTCCTCCCTGACGGCATCCATCCCCCCTCCCCCCCTCTCACTCACTCACTTGGCAGGTGTTCCTCCTTGCCCCATTTCCTCTGCCAGGATGGCGCTGAGTGGGGATCCGTTCAGATCTGCCGGTAAGCCCTAACTCGCTTGGATTGTTCGAATTTTCCGCATGGTGTCTCTTCTTCGCCGTGAACAATCAAACCTGAATCTTTCCTTCTATTTGATCCATCCAGTCGGCTGTGGATGGGTTTGTCTACTGCTTCTGTGGAGCACTAACCTAGTCTATGCATCGTCCAATATAGTTTGATTTTATTCTTGTTCCGTCATATGATCTGTGGGTCCTGTACTCCTGTGTTGTGACACCATGTTGCTGTGCATCTACCTATGGGTAGTACTGATAGCCGCTTATTTATGTGATGCTTTCTTTTTAAGAATACTCTCTGAGGCCTATATTTGTTCAGTTTGATTCTGTACATGTTGTTCTAGATCCACTGCCAGTAAGCAATTAATAGTCGCATTTGTTGAGAATGTTTCCAGAGAAATTCAGATGGCATCTTCTTTAATCAAAAGGAACCCTCCTCAAATAATATGTATTTAAATCTATGTTGGACTCGAAGGAATGTATTGTTGAAATGTTAATAATGGTTCGGTCAATGTACTTTAAACCATCTTTTGTTGGTTTAATCGGCATATGGATCTAGGAAGTTTGATATGTGAATTAGTTCATTGGGTGTTGCTTATTCTCAAAAATCAACTATTCATTGGTTGGTGCTTTGTTGAGATCAAATTGGTATCCTTGACTCCAAATAGCTTGTCCTTCTGTGAAGTTGACCTATGAAGGCCTTCAAGTCCTGCTTTAGGCAGGGAAACATGTAGAAACCTTTATTGTTTTCCTTAGGGTTAGATCCTAGAACGTTGATGAATGACAATGTGAAGTTCATGGTTTTGAAAAATGCCATCAGATGTCTCACACGTGGAACCATGACCCATGTCAGGATCATGGCCCTCTGCAGTTTCAGAACTGAAAATTCTGTGGTAATATTTGTTTTTTAATATATGTTTTCAAACATTTACCAAACGCTATTCAATTTTCCATACTTTTAATTTAATGCTGGAATGAGTCACTGCTCAAATGTTGTTCTGGCTTGTGTGGTGGATGGAGGCACAGAGAGAGTGCATATGAATACAAATAAGTGTCATTAGCATCAGGCTTTTGGGATTAATCTGATATCATGCAACGTTCAGCTGCATACCAGCAACCCAGTAGTATTTTGTCAAATGCCTGTCAGTTCATTAAAATGCCATTAAGCTTTGGTTTCTTTTCTTTGGCGAGGTCATCTTAACACTCCCTTCATGTGGCCTGGATTAGGCCTAATTAATGTGCCTGCAACACTTGATTTTTTTTTTCAGCACCTGAGTTACTTTCGACTTGGGTCAGCATCATTTCACTGTGTTGTACACATTTCCTTGGATGACTAATACCTGAACATGATCCCCTTCTTCTGCAGTGATAACAAATGTTTGTAATGCTGCAAGTGCACCTGAAGAAAATAGGCTTGCTGATGACAGCAACACCATTTCAGAAAATGCCCAGGAATCATTGAGTTCTTTACCAGAACAAGAGTCAAATGATGCTAGTGTTAACACAGAAAAGAAAGAACCTGGCATTTCAAAATGCAAATTGGTGGAAGAAATACCAAAAACAGTGACCGTAAAGAGGTGCAAGAACATTGATTCAAAGAAAGTCTCCTCAAATAACAATAATAATCCAAGCTTTACTGGCAGTCCAGCTCTGAAAAAGCAGCCGACAAAGGGGGACCATCTTTTTCAACTATGTGAAAATGGAATGTCTCAAGACACAAAGCCTCCTAGCACAAGGATATGCATAAATTCAGCGTGCAAAGCTGTCTTCAACTCAGATAATGCATTTTGTAAGAGGTGTTCATGTTGTATTTGTCATGGTTTTGATGATAACAAAGATCCTAGCCTTTGGCTGGTATGCTCATCAGAGACTGGTGATCAGGATTGCTGTGGATCATCCTGCCACATTGAGTGCGCACTCAAGCACCGAAAGGCAGGATGCATAGAACTTGGACAATCTATACAGCTTGATGGTAACTACTGCTGTGCTGCATGTGGCAAGGTTATTGGAATACTTGGGTGAGTGATTTACATCTACCTTGGGGAATTATCTTAATTTCAGTTGGAAAAAGTTTTATATATGGTTTGTTTGTAAGTATTTATGGCTTGTTTGTAAGTAGTCATGCTACATGAAGCATTGCTGGCCACTGTAACCTCCATATGTTCTTTTACCTATCTTATCATTCTCGACCCCTCATTGACTTGGTTGGTTTTAAATTATATATTCTACTTCATATTGGTGAACCTTGTTGCTCTCAAAATATTGGTTGAACCATTCATCAGAATGATATTTCATATCTGTAGTTACTTGCAGCATTATTTGCATATATGATCTCTGCTATGTTTAACTGTTATTCCTGTCACTTTTTTCTTTTCTTGTTTTGGCAAACACTCTTTGTTATTTTTGGATCTAACTGTGTCTTTGAATATTTTGAGCAGGTTCTGGAAGAGGCAGCTGGTAGTTGCTAAAGATGCTCGTAGAGTTGATAATCTCTGTTCCCGCATATATCTGAGTCATAGACTTTTGGATGGCACAACTCGTTTTAAAGAGTTGCATCAGATCGTAGAGGATGCAAAAGCAAAGTTGGAAAGTGAAGTTGGCCCCCTTGATGGTACGTCATCCAAGATGGCTCGTGGTATTGTAGGCCGGCTGCCTGTTGCTGCTGATGTGCAGAAACTTTGCTCTTTAGCAATTGAGAAGGCTGATGAGTGGCTTAGTTCAAACATTCAATCTGGAACAAAACAAAATGGTAAATTATTTCAATCTTGTAAAGTTTACATCTTTCAGTTCCACTCTGCAATTTGCAAATTTGACAAACCTAGTGTAATTCTTTTTGCCCTGCAGATACACTCCCATCTGCCTGCAGGTTTAAATTTGAAGATATTACAGCTTCATCTTTGGTGTTGGTTCTCAAGGAAGCTGTTTCCTCGCAGTATCATAATATCAAAGGCTATAAACTCTGGTACTGGAATAGCAGAGAAGCGCCTTACACAGGGGAGCCTGCTGTTTTCCCCAAAGACCAAAGAAGGATTCTTATATCCAATCTGCAGCCCTGCACAGAGTATTCCTTCCGTATTATTTCATTTACTGAGGATGGTGAACTGGGCCATTCTGAATCAAAGATCTTTACCAAGAGTGTGGAAATTATTCATAAGAACACAGAGCACGGAGCAGAAGGTTGCTCATCTTCTGCCAAGAGAGCTGGTAAGAGGCAAAATGTTAGGTCATTAGGCTTCCAAGTGCGTCAGCTGGGTAATGTATTCCGAAAAGCACAAACTGAGGAGAATGGTTACCCCAGTGCATTGTGTAAAGATGAGATTGAAGATTCATGTGATCAGAGTGATTCTGTGATACCAGATAAGGACCAGGTTCCACGTGGTGCCTCCCGCAAGCTCGATCTCAATGAGACGTCAGTCCCAGACCTAAATGCAGAGGTAGTCATGCCAACAGAGTGCTGCCAGAATGAGAACGGCTGTAGTTCTGGGAAGAATGCATTCACAAAGTCGAATGGTTGTGGTGACTCTGAAACTTGTGCGGAGGGGCATGTAGGGGATGCACCAGCCATGGAATCCCGGTCTCAGAGTCGCAAGCAGGCATCAGATTTGGAGCAGGAGACCTGTGTTGATGACAGCAATTTGGTGGCCCGTGCAGCTAGGCTCTTCGCCCCAAAGTTAGGCCAGTTAGATGACAACTATGAGTACTGTGTGAGGATTATACGTTGTTTGGAATGTTCCGGCCTCATTGAGAAGGATTTCAGGATGAAATTTCTAACCTGGTTCAGTTTGAGATCGACAGAGCAGGAGCGGAGAGTTGTTATCACCTTCATCCGCACCCTCATCGATGAACCCAGTAGTTTGGCTGCGCAGCTTTTGGATTCCTTTGAAGATATTGTTACCAGTAAGAGGCTAAGAACTGGTTTCTGTACTAAGTTGTGGCACTAACCAGATAGAGAGCATGAAACTGCTATCTAATAATACTCTAGTATTCTTACATGGGCAAGATTTACTGGGATGACAGTGTAATAGTACTTTTATTTATTTTCTGATAAATGTAGTTAAACTAATGTTGCTGAACATATTTGCCATGATGGTATATTCTTACATGGGCAAAAATTATCTGGGATGATATATTCTTAAATGTAGTTGTCTGATGTTGTTGCGGCTTGGATATTTGCAATGATGATGTATTCTTACATGGGCAAAATTAACTGGGATGACAGTGTAATGGTACTTTTATTTGTTTTTATTTTATGATAAACGGTGTTAGTCTGATGTTGCTGTGCTTGGATATTTGACATGGTGATAAAATATATATTACTGGCGTTCTTATCAGGTTTACATTGTCACTTCTTTGTTCAAAGTTCGAACTGACATGTTCTGTTATAAATCCAGACGTTATTGGTTTTATCTTTTAAACCTAGTGAAGCGGAAAAGAAAATATCATCGGCGTTAGATTTCAATAATTCAGTTTCAAGAAACCAAACAAGCTGGTGAAAAGTGGGTTATCATTTTGCTGTAACTGATACTATCGTATCCTCCACTTGTTGCAATTAACTCCAATATCGCAATACTCTGAGGAGAAAATATATTAACTGACAATGTTTTCAAGACGGCTGGTCGAGCCTGGACGCCTAAGGACCGTCCAGGACGATTAATCGTCGTCCAGGACAATTAATCGACCTTGGACGAGCCCTGGTCGTCCCCTACATATGGGGACTGATATATACCATATATACATATATTATATAGTTATATATACAATATACATTATATTATACCATATATATACACACACACTAGTATACTACATTTTCTAGGCTCTACTGCTCTAGATAGATAGGTCAGGTGGGCACTTACCTGGGTGCTGCAGAGCCCTTTCTTGTGTTGTTGGCTGCTGTTGCCAAACTGAAATTACAGAAAAATAAAGCACATTAACAAAGGCAATCAGGTGAAGGGCAATGCAATGATCAACAAAGCAATTTGACACACTAAAGCACATAATTCAAACCAGTCCAGAACTGCATAGTGCATAGTGGGCTAGTGGCACACTGCCACTGCCACAGTGCATACTGCATAGTGCATACATCAAGTTCATTACATAAATAGGCAAAATGGCCAATGATCTAAAGAACTACTCAAGTAAATCAACATCAACACGAAAGGCTCCTCCATCTCCACGGGTGTCTTCATCCTCCTCCATTGGTACCACAGGATCAGGTGCAGGTTGACCTTCTTGCGCTTCATTTCTAGCATCAGCATCATGGTCACTCTCATCTTCTTCCCCTCCAGATATATCTGGTGCTGCAGAAGCCCGCCTAGGACGCTTCTTATTCCTAGTATAAATCTTCTGGACATTGGCTGCAGCACGGGCAGCAGCAGCCCTAGGCAAGCTACGACCCCTTAGATTCTCAGATGCACCAATAACTTCATCCACAACAGCCCAAGACACCTCCTCAGAATTCTCATTCACCCATTCACTATCCCACTGAAACTCTTCTAGCAAGAGAGGGTTGCTCCTCTTTCCTTTGCAACCAAGTTCTCAAATTTTTTGAAACCTGTTTGTCATCTTTTTGTTGTAACTGACATAAACCAGTTTATTTAACCTCTTGTGCTCTAATCTATTCCTCTTTTTGGTGTGGATCTGCAGAAAAAAAATTAACATGAGAACATCACATTGATCTACAATTTGCAACAACACTAACACTCTAGCAATGATACTTACACTAGAGAATTCTGACCAGCTGCGCTCACAACCTGATGCTGAGCAGCAAAGGCTGATTATTTTCTTTGCTAAACATTGTAGTTCGTATGCATGGATGCCATAGGAACACCACCACCGAACTGAAACACAATTAGACTGCAATCAGGACATGGAAACATAGAATCAGCACAATAGAAGGAAAGAAAAATGTTCTAAACTTACTAGGGTTCTTTTTCTCTCTGTCCCTTATAGCTAAAGGCATTGAGAAGCCTTCCCCTTCGGATGCTTCATAGTCATCAGCTTGCTCCGAAATCTTGGTTGACACATTGTCATCAGTCACCATTTTCCATAGAACTTGATTGAACATGCCTCTTAATCTTCCAGCTTGTCTCTTGTCTTTATCCCTTATGGCAAAGAACTTGTTTGGATTCAAGAAAAGGGCTGCCCCATATAGCTTTTGCTCCATTTGGGTTTCCCACCTCTTATCATATAACTCCATTACCTCGGCAAGTAAATTGGGTTTATCTTTTAGAGATTCTATGATGGTCTGCTTTGCAACATCCATGGCTGCAGTGATCTCAGGAGCTGCTGGTGTCTCATCTCCATCTACAATCCGTAGAGCAACTAGAAGTGGCTGTGAAGCTTTCAAGCAATATTCCATTTTAGTCCAAAATTGTGCAGACAAGATAATATCCTCAACACGTTTGCCTTCAGTAGACTGAGACAGGGAATTGTTGTGCCAATCCTCGCTGACAACTAAAGCTCTCAAGCCATTCTAATTTTTATACATACTTGCCAAAGTGAGATAAGAGGTAGCAAACCGAGTCACAGCAGGCCTCACAAGATCCCCACCTATTTGTTGTCTCATTAGACTAAGTATCCTACCATGCTTGTATAGAAATCTGCTCACTTTCTTTGCTGAATTTATGACTGTGTTCAACTCCTTAATCTCTCCAATGTCTTGCAGCAACAAATTCAAGCAATGGGCTGCACAAGGTGTCCAAAACAAGTGTGGGATCCTATCCATTAAAATCCTTCCCGCTGCCTTAAAGTTGGACCCATTATCTGTGACAAGTTGCACCACATATTCCCTTCCAATCTTGTCAATTTGCTTCTCCAACAAATCTACTAGCATATCCTTATCAGCAACCTCACTTGATGCATCCACTGAACCAAGAAAGAAGGTCCCTGTTGGACTATTTGCAAGAAAATTGATTAGATGACGATGGCTAGTATCTGTCCAACCATCAGACATGAGAGTACAGCCATACTCTTTCCAAGCTTCCTCATGCTTCTTTCTCAATTCTGTTGTCTTGTTGACAGCCCTTTCTAACAATGGCTCTCTAATTTCATGCATGGATGGTGAGCGGTACCCAAGTCCATACTGTCCAATGGACTCAAGCAGAATCTCTCAACTTCTTGAGTTAATGACATTAAATGGTATACGATTTTCATAAAAAAATCAGCTACATGGTCATCAACAACTTGTTTGTTCTCTTTCTTTGTGCAATGCTCTATAGTAGGCTGGGAGGTCTTGAACTTGTGCCTTTCTGAAACTACCTCTTCTGGTGTCTTCCGAAGCATGGCAACAACTGACTTGGTGTTCTTTTGATTTGCTGGTTTAGATGAACCAACAGCAGCCATATAGCCAGCGATGGAAGCTTGAGCTATTTTCTTCTTTTCTTGTGCATGCTTCTGCTTGGTCTTTGTCCCAGAACTAGGCACTCTCTCTAGTTCAACTTCAGTAACTTCATCATCTTCACCCTCTTCAGAATCTTGTTGAACTTCACCTTCAGGAACTACCACAACTCCAGACCTTGTATGCTTCTTGATGTAAGAATCCATCTCCTTTCTAACAATCTAAGGGCAACTTCCACATTTAAGTGCATCACCATAGCCTCCAGCAAGATGTTGTTTGAACCTACTGATTCCTGATGGAGTTATCTTCTTGCAAAAAATACATTGCACTACATCCTTCTTTGTAACATCTGGCCACCACCCGTACTTCCATCCAGGGTCTCGAGATTTGGCCTTCCTCTTGGGATCTTTGGCTTCAGCAGCCATTTCTGGAGGTAGTTTAGCTATGGCCTTCTCAATAATTGAAGTGACATCTGGAGCAGCTGAGGATGATGAACCAGCAACAGCTGAGCCTGATGCAACTGAGGAGGCTAGAGCAGAACCAACTTCTCCTTGAATGGCTTCAGGCAAGTACACTTCCACTGCATGCTGTCTCTATCGATCCAGATCTACACAAGTACACAGAGAAAGAGAGCATAAGCTTCAAGCACAGGTAGAGCATCAAGGTTGAACAAGGAGGTGATCACTGATGACTCACCTGAGGAGGAGGAACTCATCTTCTTCCTCGTGCAGCCCTCCTACCACTGCACCCACTGGATCTCCAGGCCTGCTCGCTTGCAGCAGCAGCCGTAAGGAAGAGGGAGGGCAGCTGGAAGGAAGGGAGGAGAGGGAGCAGCTGGGAACTGGAAGGGAGGAGAGGAGAGGGAGCTACAGAGCTGCATCCATGGCGACGGCGGCGGCTGCTGCTGGACGGGAGAGTGAGAGGAGTGACTCGAGTGAGTTATTTTGCTGAGTGATTGAGAGGCTGAGAAAGTGGGGTAGGAAAGAAGAGAAACCCTAATGGGCTTGGGCCAAAATATAAGACAACTAACTAGGCCCAACTCTGAGATGCAGCCCAATCTAGCTGGACGCCCACACACCCTGGACGGCCGATTAATCGCGATTGGACGACGATTAATCGGACGTCCAGTTTCCTAGACGGTCTAGACGAGTCAGAGGCCCTGGTCGGGTAGCTCCAACCGTCCAGGGCGATTAATCGCGATTAATCGCGACTAATCGCGATTAATCGCGACTAATCGGACGTCTTGAAAACATTGTTAACTGATCACATGAAAATTAGACGACACAATATTACCGATGAGCCTGCACATAATGACCATTTCAAAGGATAAGCCAAGTTTACATCATACACCGGAGCAATACATTCAACCAGGTGTTGGATAAAGTCCATTGGTCAGTGCTCAGTAGTTACAATCACAAGATTTACTGCCTGAAAACACAGAACTTCCATCATCCATCATTGTAGCTGTTCTGCAACCTCTTCATTCTGTATGCCCTTCTCCACTGCTTTGGTTTCAGCTTTCAGCTCAGCATCCTCCACGGCCATTACCTCTGAGATTATTTCGCAGTGCTCTCTTGTGCTTTCCTCTGGTCTGTCTGCTTCAAGATCACGCTCCAACCTACGCAAGAAACCTTCTTCAACTTCACTCAGATTGTCGTCAACTTCTTGTTCACTGTCGAAACAGGTGTTGTAGCGGACGAGATAGTCTGCATGTCGCCCAGACTTGCTGATCTGGCTGTGCATGTCACTCAGCTCACAGCTCCTGTCCATGTCCCGCTCGCTGCCATAGCAGCATTCGACGTCATCATGCTGACTGGATGATGCTGGAGATGAGTATGGTGTGTACTCTCCGGTGGCTGCATCATCACGCTCCCGAAGCGTCCTCAAGATCAGTGTCTTGAGAAAGTTCATGACTTGGACGGCATGCATCAGGGCTGTCAATGGATCTGACATCTAACATAGAACAAAAAGGTAAATTTAGCTGTTGAAGTTATGGAGATCTATGGATTGCTCGCGCTTTTGTTGTATGGGAAGTACATGAACATATAGATCACCTCCTATCCTGCAAGAATAGTCCAATGGAAATTACCTGTGTCATGTTGGGGGCAAACACCATGGCTATGTTCCTAGCATTCATCTTGTTGAGCTCCTCTTCTTCGACGACATCAGACATTAGCTCGACAGCCCAATTGAGAAGTGCTGCCTGAGTGGGGCGCAACATCGTCACAAGCTCAAGGAACTCCCCTTCAGAATTGCATTGAAGCACTTGCTCAGGGGAGAGGCCATCGAGGACACCTTCTGGAAGTTCCCTGAACCATGCCTGTCCAATTCAAACGTACATAAGTTTCATTTCTCTTATTTCATGGAATTGGTGTCGAGTGTTATGTATGTCCAAAATCAGTTAAAGTAGTGAGTTACATTGTAGCTGAAACATAGTTTCATGGTTGTTTCAAGCTGACAGATGCCCTACCTTAATCAGGCTGGCCAAGCAGTGAACATCAATGTCCTCAGGTACAACTCCTTTGTTCAGCTGGTCCCTCACGTGCTCCTCTTGGTCATTCTCCGGATTAATGCGAAAGATACCCTCAGCCTGCAAATGAAATTTTAGCAATTCAATGTGAAAAAAATCAGATTCATGACACATGACAAACATTCATAGATTCATGTAGGATCACCTTCAGCCCCTCCTGGGCATACAGCCTCTCCTGCATGAGAAGCAATATCGTGGGGACTGAATTTCCCTTGCCATCATACGTGCATTGCATTGATTCAGCTGAGACACCGAAAACGCTGGCGCTGGAGAAAACAAAAGAGAACGAGCTTGATGAATTCATAAGTCGTGGAATGAAGGGTTCAACTAAGCAAATCTCAGGATACGGGCCAACACAAATTCAGAGTCGTTACACAAATTCAGACTTGTTACAGTGTGTGATTCAGGAATAAAAATTCCATTGGATGAGTGCCAACGTTGCTGTAATTGCACAAAAGTTCTGCTTAATACAGTGCATAAGGAACAGGAACGGAATGCATCAATTGAACTCAGTGACAGGTTCTCATTAAGCCTGTGAAAAACAGAGTTGCTCTGGCACTGTGCAGATCCAAGCATATAGCTGCATAAACTGAAGTTGCTCTAGTTATCTGAACACTGACGGAACAGCATCCTCAGATCAAGGACCTGCTCCAAATTGGGAGCACTCAAAATCATGAACTCATCCTTCAGAAAATCAAAATTTTCACTAGCCCCAGAACCGAAATTTTCCACGGAAGGTTCCATTTTGAATCTTTATGGTGATGCAGGACAGAAGAAAGGTGAAGAGGAGGTGGTGGCGGCGGTTGCTCACCTGGCGCTGGGCACGCGGCAGGGCATCTCATCCTCGAACTCGCTGGGGAGGCCGAGGAAGCCGTGGAAGCGGTCGAACGTGACGTGGGCGACGTGGCGGACGTTCGTCGGCCAGCCGATCTCCATCTCCCCGAGCACCACCGCCGCGTCGTCCTCCTCCTCTTCATCCCTCGCCGGCCACCCGGCTCCGGCGGCCCCGCGCTCCACCCGGCACGCCACCACGGAGCGCCGGACGGCCGCGAGGAGCAGCTCCAGCACCGCCGCCCGCCGCCGCCGCTCCTCCTCCCCGCCACCTACGCCGGCGGCGGCGCCCCTCTTCCTCGCGCCGCCGCCGCCCTTGCACCCCGCGCTGGAAACCACCACCACCCCCGTCATCTCGCTTCAGAACTCCTCCTACGGCCGTCTCGCGCGGCAACGGAGGAAGCGGGCATGGACCTCGCACCCGCTTTCTCTCTCTAAACTCCGTGAGTTGTCCCCTGCCCAGCTTCTCTCTCCTCCTCCTCGTCGGAAACTCGCTGCCGGCGCACAGATCGGAGTTGCTCCCCTCTCTGTGGAGTCCTTCCTAGTCGCCCCTCTCTCCCTCTCTCTCGACGGAGTTTTTTTTGGAGAAAACGGAAGCGAAAGCAACGGGCTTTCCCTCATCTGCTTCTTGAAGGCAGCAGCAGAGCTCCGTCAGCGAGGTGGAGCAATTAATGAAGGGGCAGAGGGTACGAGTGGACTGAAACGCGAATAATTTTGAACGTAGAGGGGGCGCGACGCAAAAGTGGCCAGGCAGGGGGCTGGTTCGGCTGGTCAAAAAGCCGGCTGGTTTCGGCTGGTTCAATAGTATTCTGTGAGAAAGAATAAGCTGAAACAAGCCGAAACAAGCCGAAACCTGACCAGCAGAACAGGGCCAGGATTCAAACTCTGACGAGCCGACCGTGGCCTTTCCGGCGCAGAGGCGCTGCAGAAAAGCGACCCACATCGACCGACTCGGGGAGTTCCCAAAATTTTTGCAAATTTTTCAAGATTTTTCGTCATATTAAACCTTTGATGCATGCATAAAGTATTAAATATAGATTATTGTAGCTTTTTTTTAAGTCAGGAGCACTGTACCTCTCCTCCGTGTATAGTACAGTACAGTATATATAGAATAATAAAAACCAGTAAATTATCGACGGGTCAAAAAAATTCAAAATTATATACTCCCTCAGTCTCATAAAAATTACAATTCTGAAGTTCAAAAAAAGTCCCACAAAGGCCCTGTTTAGTTCAAAAAAGTGAACCAAAAAAGTGCTATAGTATCTGTCACATCAAATCTTGCAACACATACATGGAGTACTAAATGTAGATGAAAGAAAAAACTAATTACACAGTTTAGTTGTAAATCACGAGACAAATCTTTTGAACCTAATTAGTCCATAATTGAACACAAATTGCCAAATAAAACAAAAAGTGCTACAGTAACCAAACCTAAACTTTTTCACCAACTAAACAACCCCAAAGAATGCACTCGTAGCTGCTAGAGCTGCTATGTAACCAGGCGGGTGTCAGTTGTCAGGCAAGCAAGCGGGTTTTTTTTAATGCACAAGCCGTACAGGGCACCATTGGCCACAAGCTATCTGAAAAAAATATCTACCCATGGCAGCAGAGAGGAGAGGGCTCCACGGCTGCTTGGGCGGAGTATCTGAAAAGCTAAGGGGGCGTTTAGTTCCCATGCAAACCCCAAAAATTTCCTCTTCCACCCATCACATCAAATCTTTAAACACATGTATTAAATATTAAATGTAGGTAAAAAAATAACTAATTACATAGTTTGTCTGTAAAGGTCGAGACGAATCTTTTGAACCTAGTTAGTCCATGATTAGACAAATTTTGTCAAATAACAACGAAATATGCTACAGTAACTTTTCAACCACTTTTCCCTCATCTAAACACACCCTAAGATCACAAGCCGTACAGGGCACCATTGGCCACAAGCTATCTGAAAAAAATATCTACCCATGGCAGCAGAGAGGAGAGGGCTCCCCGGCTGCTTGGGCACCCGTTTGCGAATGCAGCTGTCACCTGTCGTGCGCAGAACTGCAATGGCAGCGTGTACTTCTATACGGGTATTTTTATCATTTTTCATCTTTATTGGTTTCTTCACCTAGTCCTACAATTGCAATATTTTTAGGACGGAGGGAGTATCTGAAAAGCTAAGATTATTGTGACGTGGTATCGGCAGAAAAAAATTTTTGGCATTAGGAGCACGCTTGGTTGCAAGCCAATTTTTGTCGAGCTAAATTTTAAGCGAGTTTAAGAAATTTGGCTGGCAATTAGTTTGCTGCCAAAATTTTGACAATACCTTTCAAAAGTTGGCAAGACAAGATCTTTCTCTCTTATCGGTAGCAAACCAAGTGCCAACGTTGGTTCTCTTACCAAAATATTAGTCGCCTTAATATTGTTGTGACCACATTTTGACTTGCTTTAAAATTGGCATGGCAAAAATTGTCATGCAATCAAGCAGGCCTTACGTCTAACATAGCGTCCCGACCAGGCAACAACATTGGGTCAGGAGAAGCAACGAAATGTTAGTCGGTAACAAAATGGTGATGGGTCTAGATTGTGCGTGTCGTCCTAAAAATCGACCCTAGACCAGAGTAGTATATATGTATTAGGACACCCTTAATAGTACGAGCTAGTTAATTACTAGCTCTAAGATAACTTCTACAACGATATTAACTTTTAGCGTATTGCTCATAACATGGATTACCACACATGACATCCTCATGTAATCTTGAAATGTGAATGAGACTAGCTTTTGCTTAAGAACTAGCTCTCTCTCTCTCTTCTATTAAAAAAATATAAAAAATATGTTTAGAGCTACTCATAAGTTACCATTTGAGCTGCCCTTAGAAAGTGAAAGAGAGGGGGATACTCAGACTTGTAAGTATTAGGAGCTGGAAAAGATATGGAAAACTCGGACTTGTAAGATAAACAAAACTCTATTCTTCTTCCGCACAAATGTGATCTAGTCAATTCTTCATTGGCGAACTAGCTAAAATCTCTATATTCCTTCTCACTCCGATTAGGTAGCTAACATCCTAGTATTAGTGCCGTTTGGCCCAAGATTAATCTCCTCCCCACACCCATTTCACTTGTCTTCAGAGATCGAAGGTGTCTGGATCCCAACAACAAGTTCCTCTTGGATGAGCTCAACAAGCGCTTCTCCCCGCTCGACATCGATAATCTCCGCCTCACCGACCTCGAGAGGTGGTAGTTAGAGGCACTTAGCGAGGATCATAGCGTCCAGTTCGACTAATGCATCACCGACCTCGAGGTTCTCCGCCTTGAGCAGATCTGTGACATATATTAGTGAGTAGAACCGTTGGAGTCAGCGACAACGTCGTCCGATGTCTGGCGTCTAAGGGTCGAGGGAGTCGTGGATGACCTCAAATTGGAGATGGAAAATTCACCAAGCACTTTGACCGCGCGGTTCTTGACACGTTGACCAAGCACCCTGGATTGTTGGCACCGTCGGAGTCGGTCACTGAACGCTCACCTATCAAACTTTTGACTGATAGGCCCAACGGGCACCGCTCTTCACCGCTAAGAGCAAGTATAATAAGGGGCTGAGAGTGGGCTTTTATGCTAATGTAGATGTGGATGAGAGAGTGAAGGAGAGAGAGAGAAGCGGGCATATACGAGCTTAAAAAAACTCTGTGAGAGAAGAAAGTAGGACATTACTATATGGGTGGGCTAATAGTGAGCTATAAATGTTTATACAGCCAACAACAGCAGACTATATTGTTAGCTTTGCTCTAATAGTTAGGGGTTAAGTAGAATTTTTCCTTGCAACAATGAGGTTTGGCACTATATCGGTTTCTTCACACTCTTATGGTTGTCATTTCCTTTGTGGTTGGACATTTAAACCTAAGATCACATAGCATATTGAACTTAGTTGTTTAGGTAGATTTTCTTGTTTGGGCACAGGAAGGTGGAGGGTGCCGGGACGATGACGCACGTCAAGGCAATGGCGCGCTATGAGTGGCGGTGTGGCACCGAAATGCAGAAGGGCTAAGGTGTCAGTGGTAGCAAGGCCCGACATGGCGTGCAGAGTTTGGTGGTTGGGTGGGAGAATGGTGATGGTGGAGAAGAGTGTCCTCTAGGAAGAGGCAGCCCGTGCCGGAGAGAGATGCGATAGAGAAGCCAGTTCAACGAAAAGGATGAGTGAGGAGAGACAATGAGTGGGTGGAATGCATGAGGAAGTATGGGTACTTTAGTTTACTTTCAACTCGCTAAAAATATTAGGGTATCCAACACAGACATGAGCTATTTTGTGACTAATTTTTAGCTCTAATTAATAGTTAGTCCTAACTCATTTAAATAGGCCATAAAGGAATATCGATTACGTACACCACGTAACAACCTATAGAGAACCTCCACACGTCATGACCATTAGAGAACCTCCACTCACATGACTATGTGAAGCATACACTTGATGCTTATAGCAGTGGGCAATAGTTATAGGCCGCGTTCACTTACTACAGCAACCCAAAATATTTCCTCTTCCACCCATCACATCAAATCTTTAAACGCATGCATGAAACATTAAATGTAGGTAAAAAAACAAACTAATTACATAGTTTGTCTGTAAAGTTCGAGACGAATCTTTTGAGTCTAATTAATCTATGATTAGACAAATTTTACCAAATAACAACGAAAAGTGCTACAGTAACTTTTCACCCCAACTCACCCCATCTAAACACACCCATAGCAAATCTCAACAACTCCAAGAATGTGGAGAGAGAAGAGAGAAAAAGAAAGAATAATTTACTGCTTACGACTTTTATTATTGCCTCGCTATGGACGACTTACACAATGTTTTAGTTAGGATGTAAAACATACTTTAATACTTATGGACTATTTTTTTAATACATTGTTGTTGCCTAAAAACTGGAAGAAGACTTTAAATTTTGGTAGCCCATCAACGGTGTGCTTTGAAAAAACTAAACCGTAGGATTACAAAGCTATAGATGAATCCATTGGGTTCTCTGTCGGTCCTCCATCGGTCAAAACGTTTTAAAGCCCTGCCCAGAAAAAAAATAATGTTTATAAACATCTCATGCTATATCCAGGGGTTATTAGAAATTATTACACCCTCCGTTTTCGTTTACTTGTCACCAACTTTTTACTGTAGCAAATTTGACCACTTGTTTTTTCTTCTAAAAAATCTTAGGTATTTCAATGTATATAACACTAATGAAGTATGTTTAATAAAGAATCATATATGTGAAAACTTGATGTATCTAAAAATCTTTTGCAGAAAAAAAACATATGGTGCTACAGTAAAAATTTGGTGACAGGTAAACGAAAACGGAAGTAGTACATGGTTTATTATGGGCATTATGAAAACGAAGGTTTGAAAATTCGGAAATGCTCTAACTCGATTTCCTGTTGTTCGGACACTCCACCCCTTCTCTGCACCACCCACGCTACACTCACCCGCCCTCTGCACCACCATTGCATGTGCCACCCCCACCCGGCCCTTGTGCACCACCGCCCAGCTCCACATTGCCGACGAGCTCTGTGCAGCCGGCATGCACACATGTGACCTCCAAGCGCCACCCACCCGTCCTCTGCACACCACCGCCTGTGCCGTCCCCACACCTGCCCTCGGTGCACCGTTGCCTGGTTCTGTGTTGCCGGCAAGCACACTGGTGACCTCCATGCGCCGACGAGCCTCCATTCGCCAAAACAACAAGTACATGTTTGCGTTGAAAAAGTATGTTGCAAATATATGTTTTAAGTGTTTTCAGATGTATCAAAGGTATGTTGTAAGTGTTTTATAGTGATGTTGCAAAAGTAGATCGGGATGTTGCACATGTTGCAATGGCTATAACGTATGTTTCAAGTGTATGTTTCAAATGTTTCATCTGTATTAGACGTATGTTGCAAATGTTTTCAGCTGGATGTTGCAAAAGTAGATCTAGATGTTGCATATACATGCATGTTGCAAGTGTATGTTTCAAGTGTTTCAGGTGTTTCATACGTCTGTTGCAAGTGTTTCATCTGGATATTGCGTATGTTTGCAATGGCTTTCAAATGTTTTTCAAGTGTTTTGCAAGTGTATCAAACGTATATTGCAAGTGTTTCAGCTATTTTTCGAACATATGTTGCAAGTCACCTATGTGTTGCAAAAGTAGATCTAGTGTTGCATATATTGCAATGAGACCTACCTATCGTAGCCACCTGCTGCAGCTGCTGGATGACATTCTGGCGGCACGGGCTCGCTGCTAGGCACCACCGAGCAGGCGCAGAGAAACCGAGCACAGGCGTGTGGGGCCACGCGGTTGGGTGCACGAAAAAATAGGCGATGTGGGCTCCTTCTCTTGCGCACTGAGCACCATCCACGCTAGCGCCCCAGATCAGACGTCGGTGCGCTAGCAAGTCCGTTGAAAATAAACAAATGGAGCGCTCATTTGCAGTGTTCCAATAAATATAATTATTGTTCCACCAATTTAAAGCCATACTTCCATTAGCCATCGGCAATGTCCCAATGAAGAGAATGAATGTGTAATCATGAAGAAGAAAACATAGAAAGCATGAAACCAGAAAATAAAAAGGAAATGGTGGAAAAGGAACGGCCAGGAAAAACAGCCCATAAGAAGCTCGTGCCGTGCGGGTGCTGCCTCCTCGACCCATTAACCAACCCCGGAGCCCGGAGGTCCGAACTAGGCTATCGCCATCCTTGATCCAGCGTGCGCCCTTGATCCTCGCTATAACTGAGACTACAGGCTACTGACGACTGGGCGACCGCCGCCGGAGCCCTGAACCAGCCACCAGGTGCCGAGGTCTTCGTCGCTCCGACCACCAGCGACGAGCACCCACCAGCCACCAGGTATTCCACCCCTTCTCTTCCCTTCCTGCTGCGAGAAACCAAGCACCCAAAGCTATTTGATTATTTGATTGATGCCTTAACTACCTTTTTTTTCAAAAAATTATCTGGTATACATGTGTACATCCATGTCCTTTTTACTGGATCCACCCCCCTGCAGTCAAGACCTGATGGAATTTGGTCTGACAATGATAGGATTATCAGGTAAATTTGGTGTCATCGATATCTTTCTCACCAGCCTCAGCCTCCGGAGGAGGGCACTGCCAGATCACTCCACGATCTGTACTGCATCTACCGATGGCCGAGTAGTCCGGGGATTATGGTTCGTTTCTCAGTCCACCAACGTGTTCACATTAACTAGATTATAGATCTTGTGTTTTGGCGCCTAATTCTCTAATACCGTGGCATCAATAGCCAACTAATCTAGTTCATGAAACCCCAACGTGTGGATTATGCCTCGAATTAAGTCAATTATGAGGTTAGTTTACTCTAATTAGTGCCCCAATGCTCATGGTTAGTCCTAATTAACCATCCTTTGATTATCATGATTAGGCCCTAAATTAATCATGCCTAAGTATATTGTGCTCCAGTTGTTTAGATTTCATGTTTTGGGCCTAGGTTTAGTTAATCCCCATGATTCATCACGGGTTCATCACATGTTAGTGCTAATTTTACCCAAATTAAGCCAAATTAGCGTCTAATTTTTCCTCAGCTAATGATCTCCATGGCCAATTAGCATCTGGCCATGATGAATCTCACCAAATCAACGCGCACTAAGAGGCTAGGGTTCGGATAAGCATGTAGAAAAGAGGGGACAAAATTGATTTTGGTTGAACTCAAGTTTTTCTCTATGGCCCTATTTAGTTCCCAAAAATTTTTGCAAAATTTTTCAGATTCCCATCACATCGAATCTTTAGACACATGCATGAAACATTAAATATAGATAAAAAATAAAACTAATTACACAGTTTAGACGAAATGGACGAGACGAATCTTTTAAGCCTAATTAGACCATGATTGGACACTAATTGCCAAATAACAACGAAATTTGCTACAGTGTCATTTTGCAAAAAAAAAATGCAACTAAACAGGCCCTATAATTTCCTGAAACCTAGATATAATTTCGCTCAAATTCCCAAAAAAATCTCAAGAGTTACAACATAAATCGGCGGAATATATACTCCACCTGTCATCGTGCCTAGCACAATGGTGTAGTGGTCATCCTTCTGCCGGTGGAATCGTTGAGGCATGAGGCTGCACACCGAGGGAAATTTAACTTTTTACCATTATAGCGAGTGACGCCTCCTTAGATCTCTTTTTAACGGATTACGATACAATTTTACCATCGCTGTTCGGAAAAGGATATTGATTTGCCACTTTTGGTGGCGTGGCATGCCAGCGCCGCACGCCACGTCGGATCTGGGTCAGAAGGGCGAGGAAAATGACCATGCCTGCCCCTGGCCTCCGCGTCTAAGCTAGTCGGGCCGCTCCCACTCCACTCAGCCGGCCCATTTCCCCCTGCCTCCCCCCTTCTTCTTCCTGCTCTCGCCGCAGACTGCCGCCGTCGCCGCCCTCCCCCGCCGCCTTCCTCACCGTCACCATCAACCAGCGAGACCGTCACGAAGGATTGAAGGTATGTCAGGACCGCCATTGTCATTTCCCCTTCGGTGTATAGCTTTGTTCTGGTTTGATTCTAGTTTAGGGTTAAGGTTCTTGAGTCTGATTTTGGATTATTGGCCTTCCATGTTTCATAGATAGTTGATGTAGTTGTTGGAGACGGGAGGCGCAATGGACTGGCATTCGGGGCGTGGTTGCCCTATTTGGTAAGACATTCATCGCTCATATTCTTCTCCCTTTAATGGGGCTGGGATGCTATATAGTAGGATGCCGTCTAACACTGCATTTTGTTTTTGTGTTCGTGATTGTGCCAGGATTGATCCTGGCAATGCGTTTAGATTAGTTGTTAAGGTTTGTAAGTATGTTGCTGATGGTGAATACGGGCTAGTAGAAATGGCTGAGCAGGAGCATGAATTATGGCTTGATAGGAGTGAGCAGTATTCTCTAGCTAAGTTTCTTGATGAGATGGCCAGTAAGATAATATGGGGACCTTCACAGACATTGGCAGTTTGGGTGGTTGATACTGACATTGATTCTGAATGGAAAATAAGGAGGGATGATCATTTTCACTAGCTTATAAAGGATAGATGGAATGAGAGGATAGTTGTGCTTGTAGTTGAGGTTGTCAGTAAACATGATCATACTGCCAATGCTAGCTCTGGTGTTAGGTGTGCCTCTGGTGTAACTTCTGCACAAGGCAGTGTTGGTGCTGGTAGTGCACAGGGCACTGCTGCTGCTGCTAATGGTCAAGGCAGTGTAGCTCCTGATAATGCACAAGGCAGTGGTGTACCTGGTAATGTTGAAGGAAGTGGTGACACTTGCAGCCCTCCACCTCCATCTGTGCCAGATGAACCAGTAGCACCAGTTGATTGGGCTGAGCTGACTATTTTACAAGAACTTAATGAGGATGGAGAGGCTAAGCAAGCTGCTGATGAGGACAAAGTTTATGAAGCAATGGGCTTCAAAGCAGCAGATGAGAGAGCTGAGGAAGCAGCTAGGGAGTCTGTGCCTATCCCTACCATGACAGCTGAGATGCAGGAAGATATGGCAGAGGCATCAGTTCCAGTTGATGACCATGCTGATTTTGAGCCAATGTTTGATTGGGACAGAGATAATCCAGATATGTCAGTAGGGGTTTCTTACCCTTCTATGGATGATTTCAGGCTGGCTGTAAGACAACATGCAATAGTCAAAGAATTTGAGCTTGCTATTGCTCACTCAGATAAAGAAAGATTTAGGGGACACTGTGCTTCTCTTGATGTCCTTGGATTATTAGAGCTAGAACCCAGCATGATGGCAGTGTCAGGGTACCTAGCTTGTTGCAGTTAAATTATGTAAATTGTAATGTTTCCATGCTTTATATGGCTGAATCTAACTGTTGTTCTTATGTGCAGGTGCAAATAAATGAAGGAGAGCATAACTGTGCCTCAAGGATCAGAGTGGTTGGCAGAATGGCTAATCAAGCTTGGGTGGCAGATAGGGCTATACCGTTTTTGAAGAGGAAGCCAGGCATGGGCCCAAAGGAACTGCAGGAAGAGCTGCAGTTCAAATACAAGATTGAGATCAACTACCAGTCTATTGTGTATGGCAGACAGAGGGCAGCTAACAAGCTTTTTGGTAAGTGGGATGACTGCTTTGACTGGTTGTACAGGTTTAAGGCAGAGGTAGAGATGAGATCACCCGGTAGCATTGTTGAGATAGCTACTGAGGAAGTTGAAGGAAAGATTCATTTTTCTAGATTTTTTTGTTGTTTCAAGGCTGCCATAGATGATTTTAGAAATGGATGTAGGTCTTACATTAGTATAGACTCCACTCACCTAAATGGGCTCTGGAATGGCCAGCTGCCCTCAGCTCAAACTTTGGATGCTCACAACTGGATGTTTCCCTTAGCATTTGGGTTCTTTGACTCAGAAACCAAAGAGAATTGGATCTGGTTTATGGAGCAGCTTAGCAAAGCAATTGGGCATTTAGACAATTTAGCGGTATGCACAGATGCTTGTAAGGGTCTTGAGGCAACAGTGGCTCAGGTTTGGCCTCACTGTGAGAAGAGAGAGTGTTTCAGGCATTTGATGGATAATTTAAAGAAATACTATACTGGTGAGGTCTATGCCAAGAACATGTGGCCAGCAGCAAGGGCATACACTCCACATAAATTTAAATATTTTTTTGACAAGGTTGTTGAAGCTAGCCCTGACATTTTAAAGTGGTTGGAAGAGCACCACAACCTACTATGGGCCAGGAGCAAGTTCAGTACAGAGATAAAATGTGACTACATCAACAATAACTTGGCTGAGTCTTGGAATGCCTGGATCAAAGAACACAAGGATTTGCCTCTGCACTTTTTGGCTGATGTAATCAGGGAGAAGACACTGACTTTGTTTGCTAGGAGGAGAAGAATCTCAACAGCATTAAGTCCTGGAATCCTGCCTGCTGTGATACACCAGTTGAATGCAGCCTCCAGGGGTCTGGAGCACCTGAAACTGACCAAGGGTCATCCAGAGGAAGCAGAAGTAACAGAAATCTACAAGGATGAAGAGGTTAGGAGGCATGTTGTGTATCTACTACAACATGTGTGCACATGTAGGGAATGACAGCTCATTGGGAAGCCATGCTCACATGCCTTGGCTGTCATCACCAGCATGAGGCAACCACAGATGGCGATGTTTGTGCACAAGTACTTCTCTGTTGAGAAATTTCAGGCAGCATATCATGGTATAATCCCTCACATTACTGACAGAAACCAGTGGCCACAAGTGGACAAGGGTTTCACCTTGCTGCCACCAGTAACCAAGAAGAAAAAGGGGGCCAGGCAGAGATAAGAAGAAAAGGCACCTTGGTCCTTCAGAAAATCGAGGAAAAAGAACTAGGCAGTCCTTGTGTAAAGTCTGTGGAGAGTATGGACACAAGAGTAGAAGTTGGATATGTTCAATGAAAGGAACAAAGAAAAGGTTCATTCTAAACTTATTTGCTTATTGCATAGGAAAATAAGAATATTTAGCATCTAACCTTGATCTGTTGTGTTTCATGACAGGAAGAGGATAAAGAAGACAGCAGCAAGGCCAGGAAGGAAGAAGGCCAAGAAGGACCAGGCAACTGAGGGCACAAGTGAACAGACAACCCCAAGGACCAGAGCAGCAGTGGCTAGAGAAGCAGCTGCAAGAGCAGCAAAGGAAGCTCAACATGCAGCTGAAAAAGCAGCAGCAGCAGCACAAGCAGCAGAGAGAGAGGTCCTGGATGTGCCACCTCTGGAGACTGAGTACCAGACCCCACCAAGGCCCCAAACACCTACAAGGTACACTCTAAACTTTTAACATTTTGTATTACTCAAAATGAATAAGCAAACCTAGATCATTCCTATGAACACAGGAACACTTGCCTTGAGTTGCAAGTTGTCAACCAGATGGAAGAGGCTGCTCCAAGGAAGATGACTCCCAGAAAGAAGCAACTAGCTACCAAGATCGGGAAGAGTCTAGCAAAGAAGACTTCAGCCCAGAAGAAGAGTCCAGCCAAGAAGGGGAGGAAATGAAACAGCTATTGATAACCTGCAGTTCATTTTGGGCAACAAGCATGTAGTGAACTTGTTTGATCTTTTGTTATGTAAACTCTAATGAAATGTGGCCAGAACTGTTGTGCAAGTGGCCAGAACCCATCCTGTCATGTAATGTGCATGCCAAACTTGTGTGACAATGGCATACTATGGCATACAATGCCAAAACTATCTGAACCTGTTATGTTTAATTCCCATCAAATTATGTGCATGTTATCTGTCCATTTGGTGCTTGTAAAGTGTCCATTTGTGACACAATGCCATTCAATGGGTTCTGGGAACATTGTTGACAGAATTTGATTCACTCAAATGTTCACACAAGGTTGACACAAATGGGTTCTACATAACTCATTACTTGTTCACACGAATGTTGACATTCAAACAAAGAACCCCAAGGCAACATTGTTCATACAGATTTTCAAATACAATGTCACTTCATTGCAGCATACATCAATACACCTCCAAAGAACATACAAACAACACACACAATGAACAAGTTCATCTTCCAGATCACATTATCCATCTTCTGCTCCAGTGCTTTCTTTTGCTTGTCACCATTTGGAGAATCCACTGAATCTTCTTCTTCTTCATGCACCAGCTCTGCCCAATTCGACGGACGAACTACTATGACTCCATTATCCTTGAGCTGCTGAAAATACTCCCTCTCGAATCGATAATAACCGCAAAGCTTGGGAAACTAAAAATGAAACATCAAATTAGAACCCTAGCTCACATTTGGGGGCATTTGGGGGGGGGGGGGAGGGGGGAACAGTACACCCAACTGACCCCATTCCTCGCACATTTGAAGTACAGTCGACCATGGTTCTCGGTGTCCTTCTTCGTCCGGCCCTCCACCACCCGAGCTTGCCCACAGTCCGGGCAAGGGACAAGGGGGAACCCACTCAGCTCGTCGACTGGATCCAACCCGATGTTGGCAATGCGGGTGCTGCGCCCAGCTTGAACCCTACTCCTGGAACGTCCCCCTCCAGAGGACTCTGCGTAGTGCGACATGGTGACGGCGAGGAAGGCGGCGGGGGAGGGCGGCGGCGGTGGCGGTCTACGGCGAGAGCGGGAAGAAGAAGGGGGGAGGCAGGGGGAAATGGGCCGGCCGAGTGGAGTGGGAGCGGCCCGCCTAGCTTAGACACGGAGGCCAGGAGCAGGCGTGGTCATTTTCCTCGCCCTTCTGGCCCGGATCCGATGTGGCATGCAGCGCTGGCGTGCCACGCCACCAAAAGTGGCAAATCAATATCCTTTTCCGAACAGTGATGGTAAAATTGTATCGTCATCCGTTAAAAGGAGATCTGAGGAGGCGTCACTCGCTATAATGGTAAAAAGTTAAATTTCCCGCACACTGACTCCACTGTCCGTTGCGCTTGCGCCTACGCCTCCCAAGTGGCATCAAGCTCACTGTTGGGGTCACGCTCGCAGCACCGCAAAGATGAAGCGCAGTTCCTAGGGATCTCCGCCCATGTGCGCGCCGTGGTGGTGAAGGTGCATCGCGCTGGCACCGTCTTCACGGGCGCCGAGGTGAGGCCACTCGAAAAGGCCGCATGTGGCTAGGCTGTGCACGCCCTCCGGCGAAGGGTCTCACGCTGGTGCCGCCATCTTCCCTGCCTGACTGAGATCTCCAAGTCGTCGCCCTCAGGTTCGGTCACTCGATGATGACTGAGCGATAAAAGCAAAACGGAGGGAGAAAAAAATGGAGATTAGAGTTTAGGTTCTGGGGTCACCGGTTTTGTTCGAGGCTAGACTCGTGTGAGCCATCGATCTTGATTTGACAGTGAAGATTGTAAAGGCCATTAGCAAGCCGGCAATGGAGATCATGCGCGGCCAAGGCCCAATAGGGAGCCACGCCGTGCTCAGCAAGCCAGGCCAAATGTTGGCACACGTAAAATGAACAAAAAAAAGGTGTCATAATCCATTAGAAAATACCTCTGAGTTACTAGGCTTTTTAGGGCTATAAAATGTTTAATGTTTTTTAGCAGCATTGTTTAAATAAGTCATGATGTTTATTGGACATAACTGCTAAAATTGGGCTGACTAAATGTGCATTATCATTACTATTATTATTTTGGGATTATTTGTAGCCCATTAGAAAATCAGGCATTGTTTAATTTTCAAGAAAATGGCTACTTGAGTGGCATAATTTTAATATAGTAACTGATGGATACCCTGCGCGTTGATGTGGGAATCGTAGATAATTTTAAATCAAATTAGACTATTTATATTTATTTATATTACACATTCATTTACATTATTGCTCTATAAACAATTTTCTAAAAGATACAAATCAAAGTGTGTCAAATGACGTCTTTATCTAACCATACCTAATAAATTGTGTCACATAATTGGAAAGGTGAATAATAATCCATTGTCAATATAGATGACAACCAAACTTCCAAACAAGCCATGTAGATTAATAGAAACAAAAATCAAAGTAGGCGTCCATTGCGCACCCATCTGTACCAAAAATTAGCAGCAAAAGATAGCAAAAAATAAATGTGATCTTACCGGTATAGGCTGGCTTGATGAGTTGTTTCGTCTAGGTAGACACGTAGCAATGGCATCAAAATAGCCTTACATTCTGCCTCCCTTGCTGCAATACGCTGTGAGTCCTGGCGCTCTACAGGCACTTCTCTCACTAAAAAAAGATCATCATGATATACAGTGTGAAGGGGATACGACCCTCTGCTGCATATTTCTTCATGTGCCCATAATGCACCTGACCACAAGCACAACCAGAGCGGAGAGTTTGCAAAACTTGAACAAATGGTTGTATAAATGTTTTCCACCAAACAGCCCACCATATTGAGGATTTGTCGCATTGGGAGTCAGGGGAATCACATAGTTTTTTTGCTGCTCCGGACGCAATAAGTGTTCCCAGTAGGCATATGCAATTCCAATGTCCTCTCTTGTGTGTAGACTAACCAATGGAGTAAAAGGCACCACCTGATCAAAGCCAAATTGCCGCATCGTATGCTCAAGATGATACGGCTCAGCTATACATAAATCATGTTTTGACCCAGCATGCCTCCATATATACTAGCATCCCTCCATGAATAGAAATCGAAAAGGTTCTTCATTGTCGGGCAGACTTCAATTGCTCAAAATTATATGGGCGCCACAAGATATTATAGCTGTTAAGTGTGAATGTAAAATGAACAAGGATTGAAAGAACTGTCTGTGTTTCATTGATCTCTTGGAAATATATACATGTGAAGGGGTGTGTCAAATGGACACAACCATTCAGGAAAAGTTACCTGTAACTCCAAGGACATGTCCCTTTCGTAACATGATTAACTGCTAATCACTAACACTAATCCTAACTGCTCGTACGGGCGTTGTATGGACGGATGAGATCACCACTATGGAGAGACGGCTGTTGGCCATAGATAGATGCCTGTTGGTGTACAGGCGCGCTTTCACAACACTCCCCCTTCATCGAATCTTCCTTGAGATCAATTGCAGTTGTAAGCTGTGGTTCCTCGAAAAATCCTATGAAAAAATACGAGGAATATGTATGTATAAATATGCATAAAAACTCCTTTAAACCTTATTGGAAAAATAAGGAGAAAATAACATATTTGTTTGTGACTTAAATAAACTACTATATCATTGGTATCCCATTAAAAACCCCAGTGAGGAAAAAATATTGAAGATACGACATATAGATAACTCCCCCAAAAACCTTTTAGGAAAATTATGAGGAGCAATATAAAGTGATATGCTGCTAAAACTCATGTGAAAACCTAGTGGAAAAAATAGGAGAAAATGTGATGACATATTATTGGTATTTCCTCTTGGATAACTCACATAAAAACATTTTTAGGGAAAAACCATGGATGAGTTGTGAGGGCAATATGTGTCTTTAATATTTCCCACAGAAATCCCAATGGGAAAAATAGAAAATATGACACATGTTTATGTTAATATTACCTCATTAAAAACTTTAACAAGAAACGTTGTGAGTAAAACTTGTGAAAGAAAAGAGTATAATATGATACTGGTACAGGTCAGCATCTAGGAGATGTCCCCCCCTATTCTTGCAAATTTCGAAGTTGTCGCATACCAGTCTCGTGTACAAATTTTTGAAACATAGATGTTGGTAAGGACTTAGTAAATAGGTCAGTGCGCACATGACTTGATTTGCAATATGTTTATTTCCCCGCTTTCTTATAATTCATGGGGATAAAACAGCTTAAGGGCAATGTGCTTAGTGACATTACTCTTTATGTAACCTGTTTGCATCTATGTAACACAACCGGAATTATCTTCATAGATAATTGTAAGTGATTCTATTGAACCAATACCACTTGACTGTTGTATGTGGTTAATCATTCTACGAAGCCATACACATTCACGTGATGCCTCGTATAGTGCAATAATTTTAGAACGATGAGTAGAGGTTGTCGTCAGAGTTTGCTTAGAAGACTTCCATGAGATAGTTGTACCTCCATGTAGGAATACAAATTCTGTTTGGGATTTGCCATTATGGGGATCAGATAAGTAACAAGCATCCGTGTATCCAATCATATTGGGATCATGATTTTTCTTAAAGAATAAACCAAGATCCTTTGTGCCATTGAGATATCTGAGGATATCCTTTGCTCCTGTCCAATGACGACGAGATAGATATGCACTGTCTAGCTAGTAAGTTCACTGCAAATACAATATCTGGTCTGGTGCAATTTGTAAGATACATCAGTGCTCCAATGATACTAAGATATGGAACCTCAGGTCCCAGTATCTTTTTCTCCCATATCCTGTGGTCTAAATGGATCTTTCTCTATTTCTAGAGAATGAACAACCATCGGGGTTTAGAAAGAATAATATTGTTCATATTGAATAGTCAATATTTTTTTGGATATAGGCTGATTGATGCACTAAAATTCCTGAGGGAAGGTGCTCAAGATATAAGCCTAAACAATATTTGGTCTTACCCAAATCCTTAATCTCGACCTCCGTCTTTAGGTGATTGTGTGCTTCATCTATATCCTTTGGGGTGCCAATGATATTTAAATCATCAACATATACAGATATAATGCAAAATCCTGTTGGAAATTTCTTAGTGAAAACACATGGGTAATTATCATTATTAGTGTATCCCTTCATAAGAAGGAACTCACTCAATCAGTTGTACCACATTCATCCCAACTACTTTAAGCCATATAATGACTTTGAAGCTTTACACAATACATGTTGCGATTTGTGTTTGGATTCAGAATTTGGATTTCATCAGAAACCTTCCGTATATGTCTGAATCAAGTGACCCATAAAGATATGTTGTCATTACATCCATCATCTACATAGATAGATGATTATGAACTGCCAATAATATTAAATATCAGAAAGTGATTCCACTCGTTATCGGAGAATAGATTTTATTGTAATCAATGCTAGGTCTCTACGTGAACCTTTGTGCTACTAGCCTCGCTTTATATCTCGTCACCTCATTGTTCTCATTCTATTTTCGGACAAAACCCCATTAAAAACCTAAAGGTGTAGGTATTGTAGATGTGAATACCCCTCTTTTAGTGAGCGATGCTATCTTAGCTTGAATTGTTTCTTTCCATTAAGTCCAGTCTAAGCACTTTTTGCACTCTACCATGGTCTTGAGATCTGGATCATGTAGGAAGATTTCAGCAATTGATCAAGCCAGCAGTTGATCTGGGGTTTGCATTGTTATCCACTGTTGGGTGTCTACCAACTTGAGCTTATCTTGGATTTATCGATTTGGAGGATCTAGTCCTCAATATCCTCGAATACTTGCTTTGAGCATTATCTTTAGGAGCGGCCATACTTCTCCCCCTCTTCTTCGGAAGTGGGAGTTGAATGGTTTTTATTGGTACCTCCACTTTTTCGGGCGCATTACGAGCAGGATAAGAGGATTTTGCACCCTTATAATCAGTAAATGCTTCTGGCGGATTATTTGCAATATGCTGTAAATTTATGTTTTTCTGAACTTGAAGTTTGGCCTCTTGAGTACGTGGATCTGAGGAGGAAATGTCTTGGGCATTTCAATTGATTTCCTAGCATTCACTTTGGTACTTGAAGTCTCCCCCTAATATCCGAAAATGGTCCTCATTAATTAAATATGCAGTCAGCATACGGGCCGTGAATAAGTCCCCTATTAGGGGCTTATGGTATTTAATAATCGATGAAGATTGATACTCCACATAAGATCCCAAGTTTCCTATGTGGGCCCATAGAAGTACGCTTAGGCAGTGAGATCGGTATGTATACAGGGCAATCGAATTTTCGCACATGGAAAATATTTAGCATATTCCCACGTACTAATTGCAATAGGGAGACTGCATGATATGCAGTTGGTCGTAATTGAATTACATCAGCAGCATGTAAGACTGCATGACTCCAACATGAAGTTGGTAGGTTGTAATTTTGAAATAAGGGTCCTGCAATGAGTTCAATTCTCTTCATAAGAGATTTTACTAAACCATTTTGTGTATGGACATACGGGACAAAGTGCTGAACTTGAATTCCTAAAGTCATACAATAATCATTGAAAGCTCTTGAGAAAAATTCAGCAGCATTGTCCATTCGAATTGATTGAATTTGATGTTTAGAATTATGTGCTCTAGTTTAATAACTTCAGCAGTAATTTTTGAAAGTGCATGGTTACATGTGGACAAAAGATACACAAGAGACCATCTTGTAGATGCATCTATTAGAACCATAAAATACCTGAACGGTCCAGACAATGTTGTATGGGGCTACATATATCGCCTTGAATGCGCTCAAGAAATTTTGAGTGGCTCATTTTGGACTTTAACATGCGATGCCTAAAATCAATTTCCTTATAGTGTATGAAGGGCACATAAAATCTAAAGATTTTAGGAATTTAGCAGTATTTAACTCATGACCATTAGAATTGCTCATAATTTTTTGCATCATCCCTATACCAGGATGACCAAGGCATTCATGCCAAGTTTTGAATGTGTCAACATTCTGAAAAATTACCTTGCACACATGTGGTACAGATTTGATGTATGTGTAGTACAATCCAGAAGAAAAAGCAGAAATTTTCTCAACAATTTCTTTGCCATATCCGCTCTTTAGTTAGAGGAGAATCTCCTCATTATTGTCATCATGGGTTTCAATATGAAAACCATTTTGATGGATATCAACTTAAATGGGTACGCTTTGAATCGGGATACAATCGTGCATCCTCAATTGTAATTTGGGTACCCATAGGGAGCATGATAGTGGCACGACTAGAACCAACTATAATAGCATCACGCCCATCGATTGTCAAACATTTCCTTGTCTTTTAGTAAGAATTTGAAAATATTTTGTTTTCCTAAGAATAGAATTAGTGGTGCCACTATCCACTAGGCATAATTCCTCCTCCATTAGATTGACCCCCACAGAAAACTATATATAAATGAAGAATTTAATATGAATTGATGATATTACATACTTTATTTATTGAATATCAAATGTGCATATAATACATTTATTGGATAACCAACCTAAACGGTGATGACATTATTAACTATTACAACACTTAGGACATAAATTATGCTTATTATTACAATTACTAGGACACTAAGATAATGGAATCTAAGAGATTGGGAGCCTATTCAAGGTCTCCAAACATGTCTTGGAAGCGTATTCCATGATCATATTCTCTGTATTAGAAATACGATCCTCGCCTCCTGGTATGACATTGTTGCTTGGTTCCTCGAGAACTTGTTGCGAATAACCAGCCTCTTCTCTGGTGGTGTTAGGTTGAAGATTGAAGTTTGCTTCATACTTCTATCCTGGAGCAGCATGTCCATGACCCACGAACTTTAAGAAGAGATCAACAAGGTGACTAGGGGTACAACATTTCTTTGTAGCATGGCTATACCAACCACACTTTTGACACACAAATTTATCATTCCTGTATTTGGAAATGTTTCTACCATTGTTGGAAACATGATTTTGGGATTTCTTGTTGCGTCTGCGCTTGCTTTTACCCTTCTTGGAATTTCCCTGATGATAGGTCTTAGAAGATCCACCATTAAATTTGGGTTGATTTTGAGTGTAGACATGTACTTGAGGCAATGGGGCAGACCCTATGGGGCGCTGCTGATTATTCCAAACTGTAAGTTCAGAATGTTTTTCGACCTCAAGTAAAGTTTGTATAAATTCAACATAAACCTGGAAATTCCTTTCACGGTATTGTCGTTGTAGAATCCCTTTCAGATGGAAGCATAGTAGACAAAGTCTTCTCTATCTTATCCACATTTGTAGGTTCTTTCTCACATAATTGCAACTTTGAGCAAATCCTATGAACAACATGGTTATAATCACTTACAGTTTTGAAATCTTGTAAGTGAAGTTGAGTCTACTCATAGTTTGCTGCAGGCAATAAGAGTGCCTTTTGTTGTTCATAGTGTTGCTTAAGGGAAATCCATAGATTTCGTGGATTTTCTTCCAACAAGTATTTTAGCCTTTATGGTCAGGATGAATATGGCTCCTAATAAGATATAGGACCGTGTATACAAGTTGATCTTCAAGTAGTGCAACACCCTCTTCGGGTGGTAACACTGCTCGATAAAGTCCATGGGACACAAGACTGACTTTTACGTCCATAGCCCATGTGGGATAGTTGTGGCCATCTAGAGCTAGCGATTCAAACTCTTTGACAATCATTGATCCTACACGAGGCAGACCATCAAAACATTTTAAGTTATTAAAATGGCGTGGTGTGTTGTAACGAGATGCAAAATAAAGACAAGATAAATCTTGTATTAATGATGGTTGTTGGCATTTCTTAACGTCACTACAAAGAATAGGATTTGAATCCATCTTCAGCAATGGCGCCAGAAATGTCGGTAGGCAAGACCAATCATCGTTACTAAGTTTTTATCCCTAGCAATGACCCTAGAAATGTCTGTTGGCATTTCTTAGGTCATCACTAATAATTAGCAATGCCACTAAGTAATAGTCGTGATAGTTCCTTAACAATTTTAGATATTTATCCACAAGCACACGCAGCTATCATTGTAGCATTTCACCCGGAAGTATTCAGGGTATCATTATTTATATTTTTTCCAAAGGAAGACATTTATTGATTAAGAGTCTAGTATGGATATGAACTTGAATAATAATGCTTGCAAGTACACCAATGTTTATAACAGGGGTAAATACGATGATTTCAATATAGTAGGCACACACTTGGCATTCTTCAAAGGATAAAATAGAAAAGAAAGAATAAAAGGATAATCCTAAGTCGAGCTGGTATTGGTCTAGTATAGTCATACAAAGATCAGTTGATGATCATGCAAATTACATAATTAGTATTGGGGCTAAGTGTGAAGCAGGTCGAGAGGCCACCGAGTACTGGTCTGCCAGCAACCTCATGTGACAATTTAGATTCCTACACCCTAGTCAAACGTGGGGGATTACAAGGGACGGACTGGGCTGTCACCTGCCGCCTACCCCTCAACCGTGGAAAGGGACAATGCATTCACTTGTCTCTCCATACCCAAGCACCACGCTTGCGTATATAGAAACTACCCAAATTCCCCCCGGGTCCCTGACCCTACGGATCAACAGGTAAAGAATTTGGGCACACCTAACGGCACGATGAGCCGCCACCTCAACTTTGCTCTAATTCCAATTATATAAGTTATATGAGTAGTTAAGCATAAAGTTGGGTATGCTATTCTCATGACACAGACTATACACTAGTTCATATATCAAGATTATAACATAACAACTATATTCTAGTTCATAAGTATGACTATAATTGTAAGATGAGAGTATAACTTTGGAAGAACTCATATTGCTATTCATACCCAAGAGTCACTTATTCTAAGAAGCCAAGCTCTCCAAGGTAGCTTTGCCTTGCTCTAAAGCTACTAAAAGAAAGTAAAGCTACTACTAGAGATTGAGGGAGTGAGGAGTTGCTCAATGTGTTGTGTGTTGAGAGAGGGGGTACCCCTCTATTTATACAGGAGCCTAGGCGGTGCTGGAGGCTATTCCTGGCGTGAGGACTGGCTCCGACCGCCTTCGCATGTAACCATGCCACCGCTTGTCAAAGGAGGGGCTGAGCAGCGTTGGCAAGGGGTCGCCCGCCCCTTGACCGTGGCCTCTCGCCACCGCCTTCGCATGGCAGGCCGTGGGCTGGACATGGATCATTGCTCCATGGGGTTTTGCCCAGGTTGAGTTGATTTGATGGGCGTCTCCCTTGGTCCTTTGCGCAAATCAGCGTCGGAAAGCGCCTTTCGGTGAATTATTCCATGTATTTGTGTTTGTGACCTGCAAAATAATGTTCTCCAAATACATGTGGAACTTGGTTAATAGTAAATGCATATGTGGTTTCTTGGTTAATAGTAAATGCATATGTGGTTAAGTTTGCTAATTTCTCCTCTTTTGTGTCTTAATTGGCTATCGGATTTGATCGATAAAGACCTCCAACAATGGTGTAAAAATCTCTATGCATAATAAGATAATGGAGGTAGTCACTATAAAGGTGTAGACCTCAACTGGGGCATAATCTGTGTTATCAATAGATGCCAAGTAATTTACGCAAGTTGTATGAACATGTCTTAAGGTAGTCATCAAAGATTGATGTAGACCTTAGTTAATTCACAAACAAATTGGGTACGCACATTGAGGATAGTCACTAAGTTGTAGACTTAGTGTAAATCCTGTAGTAGCAACTATGGTGCTACCTTATGTATGGCCAATAGGAATGCGAATTAATGGTAGTCATCTTTGTGAAAAGATGTAGACAGATGTTCTAATTTGTGATGTTGGGTTCCCACATTGATCGAGGATAGTCACTAAGTGTTTACATAGTGTAGATCTCGTAGTTGCAACTATAGTGCTACCTTGTGTATGGCCAACAAACAAATATAGAACATGCACGTTATACAATTTGACGAGAAAAATACACATAAAATGTTGCATCCATAATTTAAACGCATAGTGCTTTAAAATTGAAAAGCTAAAATGGGCTTAAATAAAATGATCGACTACAAATAAATAAATAAATTGCAAGATCATGGTTGTAATAATAATGATACTTGTTTATTGGATTTGCCATACAATGAGATAGATACTTTGAACAATATCACAAACGGATATTTTACAATGGTAAAACATCATAAGTAAAATTATTGCAAAAGTCAGCGACTAAACATAACTGATAAAATTTACAACACATAATTACAAGAGACTAAACATAGTCTTATGCGAATTTATGTTGAAAATAATATAAAGCAGTTAAAAGCTGGCTGGGCCTTCAAATTGGAAATGCATCAATATCTTGAATTGAGCCCAGGTCGGCCAATGCGGGCGCGCACTATGGGAGTGGAGGGAAATCAGGCAACAGGCCTTGGGTCGCTAGCCATTTGTGCGGCCCTTTATAAACCTGGACATGTAGGAAGTTAGGGTTAGGCGCTCCTAACTGCCGCTACCGTTGCTGGCTCCAGAAATCGTCGTCGCTGCTCCTTGCTCTCGTCGCGTTGCAGCCCGTCGCTGCTCGCTGTCTTTAGGTCGAGGACTCTCTATCCTCCGGGGAGTAGAAGCCACTGCCACCACCGTTTATGTTGAGCACCTTCGCGTTCGGGAGGTCGAGAGCCAATGGGTTCCAGGAACTAGTGCGGATACCGGGGTGCTGGTCAACAGTTGCCACCCTGCGGTCGAGGAGGCGCCGAAGTATCAGGGGTGTGGTCGCAGTCGAGGAAGCAACCGGTGCTAGGGTCACCGCCGCGGGAGGAGCTGAGGGGCCTGCGCGTGCCAAGGACACTTCGGGGAAGGGGCAGCACCGCTGCTGGAGGAGGTGCCAACGGGCCAGCCGTGTCGATGAAGTTGTACGGCTGGACACCACATCGAGCCGCGAGCGTACGCCGGGGTTGTCGAGGACACCGATGCCGGGGCCAGTCACCACGGCCTCCTGTTCTTCAACCTTCACGGCATCGTGCATGGGGACGACCACTTTGTTGAGGTACCACAGATTGAAGTTTCCGCCGTGGAGTCCACTGCCAGCCGCCACTTCAGTCGAAGCGACCGGTGTGGGTGATGGCAGCTTGTAGTTGTACTCGAGGGTGTGCGGAATCAACGTCCACTCCTTGCAGAAATTGCACCAGTAGCGAGTCGCCACTTCAGTCGAAGCGACCGGTGTGGGTGATGGCAGCTTGTAGTTGTACTCGAGGGTGTGCGGAATCAACGTCCACTCCTTGCAGAAATTGCACCAGTAGCGAGTTGGTGCCGGCAACATCTGTTCCATGGGGACTCTGGCGAGTATAGCAGTGGACGCGGCCACCACTTCTTCAATGAGCGACGCCGGGCTTCAACAACGGGTGGCGTCGGTGCTTCAATGACTAGTGGTGTCAGGGCTTTGACAGCACGCGATGCGACATTTCTTGGGCCAGCATTGTCCACGCCAAGGCAAGGAGATGGTGGCTAGCTCTACAGACGGAGATCACGCGGAGGAGAAGTGTGGCAGCCACGAACTAGAATCCATCGACGACAAATTGCAGGGGCATAGGCATGGCCGAAGGGACCATGGCCATAACTAGGGGCACCGTTGTGGAGAACACAAGGCCCAAGGCACTCGAAGACGTTGCGGCGCTATCCATGGTGGCCATGGTGGCGGATCAGACCACGACGAACTCCACTGATGCGGCGAATGGCGAAGAATAGGTCACAAACAATGTGCGAAGGTAAGTCGATTCACGCCATGGTGCTTACCGATGATGGTTCAGAGGCATGCGTTGCCTCTGTTGTTCTCCTTCCCTTTTTCTATAGAGCAAAAGAGACTGATAACATGTTAAGCGCGAATGTAAAATGAACAAGGATGGGAAGAACTGTCTGTGTTTCATTGTGAAGGGGTGTGTCAAATGGACACAACCATTTAGGAAAAGTTACATGAAACTCCTAAGGACATGTCCCTTTGGTAAATAGCGCTTATGTAAGAAATCATGGGCATGTTCCTGGCAGAAAGATTATGGAGTTCTGCACATGGTGTTTACCATGGAAGGCTTACAGGCAGAGCAAAGATGCTTATAGGTTGGAAAATGTGACATCCTCTCTCTGTTGCCAAAAAATCTTCCTCATGTATAGTCCTACACATCCGATGACAAAATGAATCGGCCAAGCTCGCTTGGAATAGGAAGGGCCCACGAGATGGTTGCTGATGAGACGTAAAGAATAATATAGAGAGCATAAAGCAACTGGCACTAGCGAGAATTGCTATCCCAAGGACATCAAGGCAGCCATGACTAAAATCCCACGCCGGATGTGTGGTCCGCTGCCCAAGACCACAAAGCAGCAAAGCCACAAGGCAAGGAAAGCAGCAACAAAGAAACACGCTGGACAATGATATTAATCCTTGGTGTCTATTATAGAAATAATCACACCAAGCTTGAAATACACCTCCCCATTGATAGCTAGTTTCCCCCATACCTCCAATACGTCTGATAAAAAATCAGGATACATCAACAAGGAAGGTGCTAACTCATGAGCAGCTAGGACATATTCTTCAAAATATTCCCCATACACAAGCAAACCGGCCATGTGATATAAATCCAGAAGAGTGATGGTGCGCTCGCCACAAGGAAATACAAAGGTGTTTGTTTCATAACTTCCACCCCTCTAGTAAAGCTCTGAGAAATGAAGGAGAGATGGAATAATCTCCAGGCGGAGCAGAAGATTGCACCATACATAAAATCAGCCTGGTGTTCTTGTCCCATCAAATGAAGGGAGTGATTTTTCAAGATCTCAATCCCCACGAGCGATATCCACGTGGAAAAGGCACATATTCCACATCATGGGGTTCCCATCCAAGACCCTTTTCGACCATTCTCGTGCCCAAAGTAACAGCCTTATGAAATCTTGGTAAAAGAGGGAGTGGATTGTAACAAAGCTCTAAAATGAAGGACCGGCAAATGTCCACTTACGTGGACCATAATTAGGTGGCTGGATATCTCCAGTGCTTGCATGGGTGGAGATATGTCGATCCTTCATTTTCAGGGCTTTGTTATAATCTGCTCCCTCTTTTACCAGGAGTTGGTAAGGCTGTTACTTTGGGCACGAGAATGGTGGAAATGGGTCTTGGATGGGAAACCCATGATGTGGAATATGTGCCTTTTCCATGTGGATATCCCTCGTGGGGGATTGAGATCTTGAAAAATCACTCCCTTCATTTGATGGGACAAGAGGACCGCACTGATTTTATCTATGGTGCAATCTACTGCTCTTGGAGATTATTCCATCTCTCCTTCATTTCTCATAGCTTTACTAGAGGGGTGGAATTCAGAAACAAACACCTTTGTATTTCCTTATGGCGAGCGCACCATATCACTCTTCTGGATTGATATCACACGGCCAGTTTTCCTATGTACGGGGAATATTATGAAGAATATGTCCCAGCTGCTCATGAGTTAGCACCTTCCTTATCCTGATTTTTTATCAGACATATTGGAGGTATGGGGAAACTAGTTGTCGATGGAGAGGTGTATTTCAAGCTTTGTGTGATTATTTCTATAACAAACATCAAGGATTAATAGCATTGTCCAGCGTTCGTGAGGAACGTTTCTTTATTGCTGCTTTCCTTGCCTTGTGGCTTTGCTGCTTTTGTGGTCGTGGGCAGCGAACCACAAATCGAGGATGGGGTTTTAGTCATGGCTGCCTAGATGTCCTTGGGATGGCAATTCTCACTAGCACCACCTGCTTTATGCTTTATATTATTCTTTACATTAATCAGCAACCATCCTGTGGTCCCTTCCTATTCCAAGCGAGCTTTGATAATAGGGGTTTATACAAGCAATCGAGGTTTAATAATATCATAATTGCCTCACTATTAGGCACTCCAATATCAATCTTTACTAATAACAATCGAGTGCTCAGTTGGATAGTAGGGTTCTTTTGCATCTCTGGTACTAATTCATAAGCCCAGGTTTCCTTAAGACCAATGTCTCATCTGCTAAGCTTCCACTTATGCAAATTAATGCAAACCTATGGTACAAATTTGCTGGCTTAGTGCTTAATGTGGATTGATTGCCTTAGTATGGGCTAGGCTGCCCATATGCATCAGTAATGCAACTATCTATAATACCACAACTTGGACAAAATTATTGATAATATGAAATAATTAAATGTGTGCACCATATACATAAGGACACAGTTCTATTCTTTAGCTCTACATTATGTTGAGGTTTGCCATGAATAATATGTTAACTAGCGGATTATCCAGTCTCTCATAATGCTCCTCTTATTGATTTGAAACTTATGCACCTTAATATTATGTCGATTCCTCACACCAACCTTTATGATGTGCCCCCAAATTATTTGTTTAATGGAGAGATTTATTCATGATGAGAGTCAACATTAATTAAGGTAGTAAAAGAACTATAAGTTTACCAATGGAACTATAGGAATCAAAGTTTATGATTTCCAAAATCCCATATTCTCTCAATTATTTGACATAATTTCCCTTGATACAAGACATGAGTAAGAGAAGTTTTAAAATTTAATCCTAATTCATGAAGTATCTCAGCTCTAATGAGACGATCCAATTCTCCCATTCAAAATGTGACTTATTAAAAAATGTCATAATTTCGATCAGAGTCTCATTGGTCATACTTATATTTATTGCATAACACATAACCATCATAGGATAACCACTTAGAGTCAATATGTAAATAATGAATTGCTTAATTGATAGGGAATAATGGCATCATTACATTTAGTCAAAACATCTGTTGTTCCAAGCTTAATCAACTAATGAGGAAACTCAACTAATGTTCCTTTCATGCTGGGACAATGATTACATTATTCGATAAAACACAAACTAATGCGAGTGGACAGTGCAATGGCTTCATTGTCAAACTTATGCCATTCAATACTCTAATCATGTGTTTCCCCAATGCCATCCTCTGGAAAGTACAAATACCCCGTGAAGAATTGTAATGTGCACAGCACTTGAGTTAATCTTTCAAGCATCAACATAAGGGATTTATAATAAAATTACATCATGACTTATGATTACCCTTTTGTTGAGCCAGTCCTTAAAGCCATCGAAATCATTCTACATATGACCATATGTTTTGCAGAAATGACATTTTGGTCTCTCAAAACTATGCTTAGCTCTAGATCGTTTGAGCTCTCTCGCTTCTCTAAATCAAGCTGACGCTTATGTCGTAAGGCGATAAATTTCTCATGATTCTTTTGTCAACCTTTATGCCGCTCTTCTAATGAAGTTAAGAATTGTTTGGCATTATCAGTGTCAAGGATTTATCCCCTAATTTCGACACTAATGTAGTTTTTCATAATTATGAGCAACAGCCTGTTTGAGCGCTCTAGCTGATACTTATCATCCTCAAATTCTTTAACCCTCTTGTAAAAGGGGCTATCATAATCACCTTCTATTGTCTAGAGAGTAGTGTGCTCATGTATGGCATGATCATAGTTCAAAATTAAGAGAGCCAATTGAATCTCCTCTTTTCATAATGGGAAGTTGGTCCAGTTGAGGAGGGGAATCTCTTTGACTTGTCCATAACCTCTGATGGACATAACACTGACTCAAAACAAATTAAAACAACATCAGTAAGGGTATGTAAACATTATGTTATGCATGAACTAAATCCGTTGGTCTGATTAAAACATGTTAATGTTTAGTTTTTTTTGTTTCTGCCAAACGATCATGCGAATTAGAAATGTAATTAGCATGTTTTAATCAGACCACCAAAGGATTTACTTCATGCAAGACAATGTTTACAAACCCTTACTAATGCTATTTTAATTTGTTATGAGTCAATGCTATGTCCTTCATAAGTTATGGGCAGGATCAAAGAGATTCCTCTCCTCGACTGGACCAACTTCCCATTATGGAAAGCGGAGATTCAATTGGGTCTCTTAATTTTGAACCGTGATCATGCCATACGTGAGCATGCTCCTACTATCCAGATAGCAGAAGGTGATTATGACATCACTTTTTACTAGAGGCTTAAAGAATTTGAGGATGACGTACAAGTATTAGTGGGAGCACTCAAAAAGGTTATTGTTCATGATTATGAAGAAGTGCATTAGTGTGAAACTTATGGGAGAAATCCCTGACACTAATAATTGAGAGCAGAGCTATTTTTTAAGCTTATGAAGAAGTGCATTAGTGTGAAACTTATGAAGAAGTGCATTAGTGTGAAAAAAAATTGAGAGCAGAGCTATTTTTTAGGATCTAGAGCTGCGTGGAGCTCTGCCAAACACCCCCTAAGATGTCTACATTAAGTTTTAACACTTGCAAGAAGAACCGCTTACTTTAAAGGCTCATGATGAATACTGGTAGTAGCATGCTAAAGTTGTAGGCAAAGCCATATGACATAAGAACATTATTCTCATCTTAAGTGGTGAATGACTTATTCATATACCACTATACTACATTCATCGATATACAGTTTTCCTATGCGAGTAACAAGTCAAGTGTACCTACCAAACACGTTGACATAAAGTATCAAGTTGTAAAAGAGAGAACCCATGATCAGACATTTAGTATGCATGAGTATTAAGTTAATGTCACAGATCTTCTAAGCTTACTATCCAATACATTAATTGATTATGTTGCGCACATGGATTTAATGGAAAAGCCTTTGATCCTGGGTACGAGTGCCATTAGATAATGAACTCCAATTATGATTATGCAATATATCCTATCGAGGTGGATTGGTATACCATAGGTATTGTTGTTGTAGTGGCAGTTTCTTGACTGTTGTAACACATTGCCTTTGTGTGCTATTTCTACTAAGTGTAGACTTATGATGTCAATCTTTCTATCAAAGGGGAGAATGTTGGAAATAGTGATCTCAGACCATGGACTGTGTGTGCCAATGCCCTAACCGTTCCTATGGTTGAGTCAAGAGAGTACGTGACTCCCGTACGTTCCACGATCACGGGAACCCAATACCGACCAAGGGTTGTGGCCCCTCGTCACACAGGGCCAATAAGAATAAGGGCGACTCCCACTCCCACCCCGAGGAACCAACGTTCAGCCAGCCTAATGTACCTCCTCCTAAGATCCGATCATCAAGGCGCTGGAGTGATGGGAAAGCCAATGCCGTCACATCCCTACTTCCTCCCCGAGAATCAGAAGGAGACATCGACATCTTCCTCACCAGTGTCTAGAGGAGAAGGGCACCGTCAGATCACTCAATGACCTCTACTGCATCTACCAATGGCCGACTACTATTAAGGATTACAGTTAGTCTCTCAGTCCACTAACGTGTTCACGTTAACTAGATTAGAGATCCTGTGGTTTAGCACCTAACTCTCTAATAGGCTGACTAACTTAGAGAATTCATTGCTATTGTTACCCCTATTTGGCATATCTACAACTTCATCTGATGTGTAACTAACTTCCTTTTGCGCTTTGGATGGCTAGAGGACAGTTTTGTAATAGGGTCTCACAGTTGTCGTTCGTCAATCATCACCATCTCTTGCCTTGCGGAAAACTTAATCTCTGCTCTTTGAGTAACAGATATGGATGTTGCACTATAATAACCCAAACAGTTGGATGAATGCTATGTGATGGGGATATTATTCAGTTCTCGTTGCTGCGTTCTGTAGATAATTTAGTCAAGTGCACAAAATTCACTCTTAGTTGCACTTGAATTTCCACTGTTCCGATGAGAAACTTGTGCTCTTCCTTCTCTTTGTGACAAAGATAACTCGCACACAAATCCTTATTGTTGGAAGAGCTACTCATTTATTTGCAATGGAAGCCAAGTTTTTCCGTTTCCTGAAGATCGTTGGGGTGGGCTTCAAAGCGAGATCAGAGAGCCAAGGCCATGAGCTGTTCCTGAAACTAGGCTACTGGCACGAGGTGCAGTTGACTGCTCCCCAGCTGCCCGTGTCTTCTGCTTCAAACCCAAGATAATCTGCGCCTCCAGCATCAACATGGACAGGGTGCACCAGTTCGCCGGCGCTGTCCGGAGCTGCAAACCTCCAGAGGTGTTCAAGGGGAAGGGCAACCTGTAAATTGACGAGGTTATCAAGCTGAAGCCTGGGTAGAAGCAAAAGAAGTGACGACACGAAGGTGTTGCAACTTTGTCTTTGGTTTTTATTACCCCCTCGAGACCCATCCTTCTTCACATTGGTAGTGATGCGGATCTGGTCTTGTTGTCTTGTGCTAGGCAAGAGATCACCATTGTCTTACATCAGTGGCTCAGTCGCAGGCAACATGATGTACATTAGGGCATTTAATGAAGTTGTAGGACCATGAGTAGGAATATAGTTACCAGGCAGTTCCATTTTGTTGACATCATAACATTATTTTGCAAATTGAATTGAATTTCTTTGTGGAATATTTCCTTTCAGTTTTGGGTCTTTCGATAGATTGTTCCAAATTGGGTGTAAACTGTGAACATGACCTGAAAATTGAAGCTCGGACCCTAAATAGAAGCACGTTGGATGGTACTAGTATGATTTATACTGTCACTCAATCTGCAAGACTGCAACGATAATAAAAGGTTAGACTGTAACAGGATTATCCATTTGTACTCACCGATATGATAATAAGATACTTGTAAGATTGAAATAATACTGCTACAGGTTTACCTATCATTTCCATGCAGAAATACAGAATGCCGTGCATGCCTAGAGAAACCTGACGAGCATTTGTGATTTGCGCTGTTGAGGTATGTGACCAACGAAGAAGACTGAAGTAGTGAATTTGTAGGATTTCAGGAGTCCAGGCTGAACACCTATTTCTCAGCTGACACCAAATGAATGGAAATGCCGCAGCCATTGCAGCCGAGCAGGCTGATTACCGGAAATCTGGCTCAATGAGTTAGTCTTGTTGCACGCATGCAGTGTCATATTGTATTTGGAAAGTAGTCTTTCCCTTCTCTTTTTGAATTATTGAATGATGATGTGTCGTTCAAAAAAAATGAATGAATTATGTGGAACTGTGGGTCTGTTATTTAATAGAACGTTACTAGCGTTCGGACGTCTGGACAGATGCCCGCGTCCGGACCCCGTGGCTGCTTGTTTCCCGCGCATAACGAGCAGATGGCGCGGACCTCATATTGCTCCGGAGCCACTACGCGAGCATCACGCTGGCATCGCACCCGGGGCCACCACCTCCGTGGGTGTTTGCATGTTCGTCGGGTAGGGTTTCCTGCCGAGCTCGAACGTACTACCGCGGCGAGATAGAGGGAAGAAAAGAGAGGGGAGGGAGAGGAGAGGGCAAGGCGCGCCGCGTGAGGAAGGCGCAAGGTATGAGCTGAAGCCCTGCGATAGGCCGCTGTCACTAGCCACCGGTGTCATTACAACATGTGCAACACCCGATCTATTTTTGAAATATCCAGATAGAATATTTACAACATACATCTGAAGACAGATGAAATATTTGAAATATACATCTGAAACACTCGCAAAAAACATATAAAACACTTGAAAACATTTGCAACACGTACGCAACATCTAGATAAAACATTTGCAACATATGCAACTTCCACACAAACACACTTGCAACATATATCTGAAAAAATAGATGAAACATTAGGGACAGACGTTTGCAACATAAATGTACAACCATTGCAACATATGCAACATCCCGATCTACTTTTGCAACATCTATACGAAACCCTTGCAACATACCTCTAAAACAATTGAAACATACGCTTGCAACACGTGCTTTCAACACAATGTCACCTTGCTGCTTGGATGAATGGAGGTCGTCCTTGTGGAGCTCGACACCGGCGCGAAGCTCGATGCCACGGAGTGCTCAAAGGGCACCGGTGCGGAGCTTGACAGCGGTACGGACCTCGGCAGTGGCCGTAGTAAGCGGATGGAGCACAGCCACGACAGGAGGCGCGAGTCCGGATGGCGGGTGGGCGGCACTGGCAGAGTCCGTCCCGCGAGCGGGTGTGGCCGAGTGGAGGAGTCTGTGCCGCGATGGTGGGCAGTGTGGGCGGGGGCGGAGCCGACGAGTGGAGTCGTCTCGCGAGCAGAGACGTGCAGTGCAGAGCGGGTGTATAACGCAGATTAGATCCGTAAATAAGTGGATGAGACTAGGTCCGTGAACGGGTGGATGAGTCTCCTCCAGCAAAAGTTACGGGACGGACACGGATACATCCATATTACCGTGTGTTTAATAACCGGTGACGGTACCTGGAAAGTGCCAACCTGAATTTGAATCACTGACCCGTCTCAATGCTCACCTGGACACGTAGGCACAGCACGTGGCGCGCAGGCAGCCAGGCAGCCAGCCATCGTACTGCTATCGTAGCCCGGAGCTGCCGCGTGTGCACCCACGCGGCGTGGCGGGGTATACAAAATGAGCAGGAGTGGAGGAGCAGGACACGACGGACGCACGCGCCGCACGGTCCACCGCTACTTTTTAAATATGCAGATGAAATATTTACTCCAACATATATCTGAAGATAGATAAAATATTTAAAATATACGTCTGAAACACTTGCCAAAAACACATAAAACACTTAAAAACATTTGCAACACATACGTAACATCTATATAAAACATTTGCAACATATGCATGAAACATATGCAACTTCCACACAAACACACTTGCAACATATATCTGAAAAAATAGATGAAACATTAGGGACAAACGTTTGCAACATAAGTGTACAAACATTGTAACATATACAACATTCCGATCTACTTTTGCAACATCCATATAAAACCCTTGCAACATATCTCTAAAACAACCGAAACACTCGAAACATACGTTTGCAACACGTGCTTTCAACACAATGTCACATTGCTGCTCGGACGAATGGAGCTCGACATCGGCGCGAAGCTCGATGCCACGGAGTGCTCGAAGGGCACCGGTGCGGAGCTCGACGGCGGCACGGACCTCGGCAGTGGCCATAGCAGGCGGATAGAGCACAGCTGCGACAGGAGACGCGAGTCTGGATGGTAGGTGGGCGGCGCCGGCGAGTAGCGCAGGCAGAGTCCGTCCCACAAGCAGGTGCGGCCGAGTGGAGTCCGTGCCGCGATGGTGGGCAGTGTGGGCGGGGGCGGATCCGGCGAGTGGAGTCGTCCCGCGAGCAGAGACGTGCAGTGCAGAGTAGGTGTATGACGCAGACTAGATCCGTAAATAAGTGGATGAGACTAGGTGGATGAGTCTCCTCCAGCAGAAGTTACGGGACGGACACGGATAGATCCATATTACCGTGTGTTTAATAACCGGTGACGGTACCTGGAAAGTGCCAAGCTGAATTTGAATACTGACCAGTGTGACCCGTCTCAATGCTCACCTGGACACGTAGGCACAGCACGTGGCGCGCAGGCAGGCAGGCAGCCAGCCAGCCATCGTACTGCTATCGCAGCCCGGAGCTACCGCGTGTGCACCCACGCGGCGTGGCGGGGTATACAAAATGAGCAGGAGTGCAGGAGCAGGACACGGCGGACGCACGCGTCGCACGGTCGGTCCACCGGCTGCTGGCAACTGAATTGAACACACAAGAAGTGCTCGACTCGATCGATCACCCGGTCCAGACCAGTTCACCACCATGGAGGAGCAGGCAGAACTGAGGACTCGCGTCCTCCCGGCAACGACGGCGCGGCCGCGGGGGCGAAGCGGGTGGAGGGCGGAGGCGACGGTGCGAGCCGGAGCACGGCGAAGCGGGAGGCCGAGAAGGCGGCTGCGGTGGAGGCGGAGGGCGCGAAGCCGCTGCCGCGCGACGTGTACAACGAGCAGCTGGAGCGGCTCTGAATATGCTTGTTTTCGATCGGTCAGGATGTCTGGATCGAGCCCATGATCGATCGATCCATCGATCCTAGTACTAGTACTGCTTTTTAGTAGTACAAATCAGGGGAGCGTGCTGTGTGTTTTGTCACTCGTCAGTAGCAACACCGTACCAGATTAGTAGTGCGCTCCAACTTTATAGTTTTGTATGCAGTAATGTATAAGAAGTAGAAATAACACACCAACAATGCCTTACTTCAGTACGTGCGCTCTACTTCCTCACAAGAGTAATGAAAATTTCTATGTTATTGATTCATGCTCTTCTGTTGCATGTGTGCTCTCTGTCTCTCTCTCTCTGTCAGTGTGTCAGTGATGTGTGTTCTCTTTGTTCTGCGATACATGCATATGATCCATTCTAAATATATATACCAAGGTTGTGTTTGGTTGGGAGGTAAGACAGAGATGAAGTTGAGTTTGATTAGAGTTAGAGGACTGATAAGATAGAGTTGTCTTTCTAGGAGAATATCTCTAGATTCAGAGATAAACTTGTCCCCTGAAAAGTGAGATATGTGTTCATCCCTTGCAAACGGCGCGGCATTGGTTGTTTTGCTTCTTGTGCCTTTCACGCCAGGTGCCCTTGAGGCGGCGACAGGCTTAGCAAGTGCTAAGGAAGATGAGGATGGCTGTGCTGCACGGGAATAAGATCAGGGGCGCACGGGGCGAGCGGGGTGGGGCGGGGTGGCACACGAGCGGCCACGCCCGATGGGGTGGAGCGTCAGTGAACGTGTCGAGCAGTGGAGGAAGCCAGGGCAAAAAAAAAAACGAAGAAGACTCTAAAAAAAACGAAGATGAAAGAGACACGTTTGGTTGGAGGTAACAGAAACGCTAATACTACACCACAGGTGTCCGTTCCTCGTTGATCAGTCCGGCCGTGGCTAGCTGAACTACGGACTGACCCATAGGTCTGTTCACCTCATCGGCATACACGGTTTCTTAAAAAAAGCAAAGACAGCGACATCTTATCTTCCCCATTCGTACCGGCTCCACCACACCGCTCGTCCAACGGTCGCTTCTGCATGAGCGTCGCTGCCGTCCACATACGCACGAGCGTCGAGCGCCGCCACTAGCCACGTACGCACGAGCGTCGCCCGCCCGTCGTGAACGAGCGTCGCTCGCCCGTCGTGAGGGAGACCGCTGCTAGAGAAAAGAGAGCTACATCTTATCTTCTCTATTCACATCGGTGCCACCGCATAGCCCACCCTTCGGTCGCGTACACAGGAGCTCTGCTATCGCCCACGTCCATACGAGCGCCACCGTCATCTGCATACACACGAGCTCCACCGGCCGTATTGTGCCCCCCGCCGTGGTGAGGGAGACCGTTGCCGCCTCCACCACGGGGGCGGGACGCCTCAGCGACGGCCAGGAAGACCTCGCGCCCGCCAACCCAGTTCGTCGTGGCCGTGGCGGAACTCGCTCGCGTGCAGCCCATGACGCCGAAGATAGAACTCCATACGCCGACGAGGATCCATTCTCCCAAGCAGCAAGGAGATGTTTGCGATAAAACTGCATGTTGAAGCGTCTATTTCAAGTGTTTCAAATGCTTCAGAGGTATGTTGCAAGTGTTTTATATCGGTGTTGCAAAAGTAGATTGGGATGTTACACATGTTGCAATGGGGTTTTCATGTGTATGTCCCAAATGTTTCATCTGTCTGGATATTGCAAGAGTAGATCTGGATGTTGCATATATATGCATGTTGCAAACGTATGTTTTAAGTGTTTCATACGTATGTTGCAAATATTTTATTTGGATGTTGCATGTTTTGCAATGGCTACAAACGTGTTTTCCTAGTGTTTCAAACGTATGTTGCAAGTGTTTCAATTATTTCGGACGTATGTTGCAAGTGTTTCATCTAGATGTTGCAAAAGTAGATATTGGTGTTGCACATGTTGCAGTGGGACCCATCTGCAGCAGGCACCTGTTGCACTGCTGGGCTCGCCTGCATGTGTATGGGTGTGGGGGGGCGCCTGGTGCGGGCATGGGGCACGAAGCACGGACGGGCCACGGTGCGGGCACGGGACACGGAGCGGTGTAGGCCCCCACGTGAAGCAGGCGCGGACATCCGGACGCTAGCTCCGTCCAGACATCCGGGTCATTCCATAATTGAAAAGGTTAAATGTAAGTTTTAGAGTTACGAGTTTAGATAGTTTTGTTGGGAAGTGGAATGAGAGTTTAGAGATCAAACTTTCCACGGATTAATTCCCAAGGGGTGGGGTGGTAATTAGATGTTAGTTGTGCTTTTAATAAAGATGAGTACATTATCACCGTGGGGTGGTAATTAGATGTTAGTTGTGCTTTTAATAAAGATGAGTGCATTATCACCGTTAATCATAACTTACTACATAATTTCACGCTCAAGAACCCACACACCAAACGATTCCCTCTTCAACTCCCCTCATCATTTCCTTTCGCAAATCAAACAAGGGATTAGAAGTAAAAAAATTCGAATTCACACTTTAATTCTCACCATCAACTCTCATCGTTAATTTTCATGGCCCTTCCCATACAGTTGTGACAGAAATAAAACAACGATGAATCATCTTAAGTAGTCACCATTCTTCATACGAATACGAAACACAGAATATAGAGATGATCTCGTCCTCTCGACTAAACACGAGATAAAATTATTCTGTCCTAAGAAACTAAGGTGGACCTGTCCCCGTCTCTTCTTATCATCAAACCAAACGGTGGTAACCTAATCCATCGACGAGGCCTATTAACTGACGACATGATAGATGGCTCAGTTCTTCCGGTCGAACACTGTTACTGACTTTACTGTGCGGGGGCAAGCCACGAAAGAGACCACACACTCGATCGAAGATGCATGTCCGTACCGTACCTACACTGTTCCTTGAGGCCGTTGCATCGCAGGGCAGAGGGTCCATGCCTGGCGGGCTCGCTCGCCAATGACCTAATTTAGATGACCTTTATTAAGAGCTTGCATTACTATTTAATTAGTAGTGTTGTCGGTAGGTAAATACATACAACTCCTGCTATCGCAACCTTACAGAAAATAGTAAAATGAGAAAGCTACGGCTCCACGGCCACTTTGGCATGCAGCTGAATTAACATTTGTATGTTTATTACGCGGTTATATTATATGTGCCTACCATAACCGAGAGCTGAGAGTGTGTTTTCCTTTGTTCGTGTGTCTGTTCGCGTGTAAGGTGGAGGCCACCAAATTTGGCGGCTGCACATTTTTATTTGTGCACCGGACAACTACGCACCTGTAGTCCTAGCTTTGGCTTCACTTTTGAAAAAAAAAAACATCTAAATTTGAATGTAATAGTGAAGCTGGATACAGAGGATCTGGTTTTTTTTTTACAACAAACGTTTTCATTATCAACAGCAAGAAGCCATTAGCAACCTTACAGAGTTCAAGGTTACAGAATAAAGTGCCTCTCGTAGAGTGCACTGATCATGAGTTGCACTATTACAGGTACAAATGAACTCTAGAGAGCTAGGTAACTGTGATTCAACCAGAGGCTGCCTGGCATGAGCATCAACAGTTTGGTTTTGTGTCCTATAAATCCTACGAGTTCTTGTGTTTGGATGGGGGTAAAAATGACGATACGGGCCTCCATCTTTTTGTTCTATCTTCTCCCTTCGTCGATCCTGGAATATTCTGTGGCATTGATGTCACTAATTAGGCCTTGTGCTAACAAAATAAAAAAAAATTAATTAACGAAAAGAAATTATGAAAAAAAAACTTTTTTGTGACTAATGCTGAAAAGAACTTGTGCACGTAGCTACGTAGCATGTAACATCGCTGGTCATTAATTAGGCCTCACTTGGACTGACTGATTTGGTGCTAACAAATAGTATTAGTGTATTACTAATAACTAATCTCTCTCCACGCAATTATATAGCCTTGGCTTCTATTCCATCACTCGACACATCCCACACCGATCGCTATCTCTCTCCCTCTCACGTCACGAGTCAGTCGTCCAATGGCTCGGAGCTGCAGCATGATGCCGACACTGCCGCCGACGTCGTCGCCACTGCTCGGCGCCGTCCGCCTCCTGGCGGTCGTGGCGTTGCTGGTAGTGGTCGCGGGCGGCGGCGGCGGCGGGTGCGACGGCGCGGTGCTGAAGGCGCACTTCTACCGGCGCAGCTGCCCCGCGGCGGAGGCGGTGGTGCGCGACATCGTGCTGGCGCGCGTGGCCGCCGACCCCGCCGCGCTCCCCGCCAAGCTGCTCCGCCTCTTCTTCCACGATTGCTTCGTCAGGGTACGGTACAGAACGAAGCAACCATCGTCAGTACGTTGGCGGCTTGCTGTGCGCATGCATGTATGACTGAAGTGGGTCGTGGATATGATGTGATGGTAGGGGTGCGACGCGTCGGTGCTGATCGACTCGACGGCGGGCAACACGGCGGAGAAGGACGCGGCGCCGAACGGGTCGCTGGGCGGCTTCGACGTGATCGACACCGTGAAGGCCGTGCTGGAGGCCATCTGCCCCGGCACCGTCTCCTGCGCCGACATCGTGGCGCTCGCCGCCAGGGACGCCGTCTCCTTCCAGGTACGTAGTGCTGTAGAGCGAACGCGCACTCCTCTAGCTAGGTAGCTAGAGCTGCTGGCTGACTGCCAGTGCGTGTGGTTGCAGTTCGGGCGGGAGCTGTGGGACGTGCAGCTGGGGCGGCGCGACGGCGTGGTGTCGCGGGCGTCGGAGGCGCTGGCCAACCTCCCCTCGCCGTCGAACAACTTCACCACCCTGGAGGCCAACTTCGGCAGGAAGGGCCTCGACGTCAAGGACCTCGTCATCCTCTCAGGTACTCCTACTGCGTGCGTGACGGACGCGACGACGTGCGCGTCCTCGGTTCGGTTATTATTCGTTTTCACCTGTGCATAGTAGTAGCTAGGCCTCGTTTAGTTGGAAGAATAGGGGAGAAAAACACTGTATCAAAATTCCTGTAGCATTTCGTTTGTATTAGGTAAAAATTATCCAAATTTTGACTAACTAGGCTTAAAATGTTCATCTCGCGAAGTACAACAAAACTGTGCAATTAGTTTTTGATTTCATCAACATTTAGTACTCTATACATTTGCCGATATTTTGATGTGACGGGGAATCTTCTTTTTGGCCCTGTTCTGCTGGTTATGTTTTGGCTTGTTTCAGCTTGTTTCAGCTTATTCTCTCTCACAGAACACTATTAAATCAGCCGAAACCAGCCGGCTTTTCCACCAGCCGAACCAGCCTTTTGCATAGTGGAATTTGGGGAAGAATTGGGGAAACTAAACGAGGCCCTACTGTATGTAGTGACCAGCAGCTACAGCTGCAAGATGATGGATGAGACTTGCGTGCATACCAAAGCACCACATAGGCGGCCCAGAAATCTACGCACAAACGTCAACATCTGTAGTTTGCCTAGCTCACTGTACTGACGATGGCACAGAAGTATGCACTGTGCTGTAATAGAGCTGCTCTAGCTACCAATCGAGAGGCCGGGCGTTGGCCGGAACAGTGTGCCGAGTGCGTGACCCGTCGCCACTGCGTGGCGCTGGAGCAGCATGCAGGCAGGCACATGCGCCGCGACGGCGACGGCGGGCGACGCGACACGGCGGCTCTCCATCCGGGCTCCGGATCCAGGCCCCCCCCCCCCCCCCCCCCCCCCCCTGCTGCCGCGCCGCGCGCGGGGGTGGCAGAGTGCATGGAGACCGTGCACCGGAGCCCGTACGTGCTGGTGGTGATAGATACGCGGCTTGCATTGCAGGTGGGATGCGACGATGGTGCCATGAGGCCGCGGCCAAAGTGTAGCTATATGTCCGTCGTAGATGAGGCGAAAACGATGGGGCAACCACCACGCGCACCACGCGGCACAGTCACTAGCTGCGCCTGCAGCGGGCAGCGGCTCGTGATGCGTGTCGGTGCACCGGCACCGGACGGGACTGCTCATGCATGCATTCGTGCGCCGATCATGCGTGGCCGTCCGTTCCTGATAAAGTGATAAGCTAGCTACCTCACAGTAGTAGTCTCCCTACGACTCCACTACTACATACACATGGCGCTGCGATGCATGGATGATGACCGATGATTCAGAACAGAATTACACGATCGACTGATGAAAAATAAAATCAGGAGTACGTGCCGTTCGAGATCTCCATTTGACACTGAAATCTGCTAGCAGGATCGAGTTCGTCACATCCCGAACCGCTACGCTAATAATAACAGTCAACTAACCACACGCAGTACACGTACTGCAAATTCATCCATCATCGGCCAGGCTGAATTTTGTTAGCCGGGTGCGTGCCGCAAAAAGACTAGATTTTCTTTTAATGACGCAAGGCAAGCCACCAGATTTGTTGCATGCTTGCCTTAATTTGCAGAACGATCAGGCATCTAAAAGAAGCTGAAGTAGTACTGCTAGTGTAGGTGACCCAATAATATGCGTGGTGCATGTCATATGTGTCATCAAGACTGCACGTACGGAACGAGTTAGTTACGCGTAGTATATATATATTATCCATATTTGTTCCAAGTCAAAAGCAAACTCGAGACTGCTCCTTGATTTTAACCAAAAAGGTGATGAGCCATTTGTACTAACCACGTACTCTCCCACCCACGAACCAAACTATTTAAAGTGTCATTTTCATTTTTCTTTAGGGAAAGGGAACTTATATATACATTAGGAACTTATTGTACGTTCAAAATTACAATTATGAGCAATAATAACTTGCTTGACAGATATTGGAGTGTTGAACCATTCTGAAGATAAATAAACCACAATATATATAGGGAGAGTATATTCACTAGCCAACTACAAAATAAGTTATTCTGTAGACACCTCCATTTACGATAATTTTATATACTAATTTACGATAATGTCGATACATATTTACGATAGTTGGGTTACTATAGGGATATTTACCGTAACGTTATAATAAACCACTTAGTAATGAGTTACTCTAATCTCGTAAATTAACATAATAATTATCGTAACTCAAAGTGGCTATATAATAAGTTATTTTGTAGCTAGGTACAGGATAGTAGTTCTCTGTATATATATAAAGATAGTGTTGATGACCGAATCGCCCAACCTTAATCAAATAAATCATGGTGACTGCCTGCGGGCAAGACAGGAAGGCATTCTTTCGTATTTACTTTTATATGTCAGTCTCTGCATCGATAGATGATCTTGTGCCTGTGATGTGCCATCCTCAGCTGATGATAGAAGCTAATAAGGTAGCCATGGAAGAATCTTCAGTAGCCCCACACACACAGTAGCAACCAAAAGAAGACGTATGCGCATGACCTGCGCTGTACCGCCACCGGTGGTTGGAGATGGCATGGATCACTTCGTGCAGCAAGCTAGCCCGTCCACCGGCCGCCCTAACGGGTACTAACTGCCAACAAATGCTAGTGGCCGCCACTCCTAGCTAACCAACATCCTCTAATTTGCCCAAGCATATCCTATCCTAGCAGCAATGCAAGCTGTACTGCAACAGCAACAGAAACAGCAATATGCGAGGGTTTGATTGGGCTCATGACCATTAATTGACTGAGGTTCCATGACCTGCATACCATCATACAGTAGTTGTATATTATTCAATAATACGTATCTTGTATCATGAATTTTAATATTTTTTATATGATTTAATCAAACTTTCAATTTCGTTTGACTTCTTGAAAACAAGAATTGCATTTTTTTAATGGGAAGGGATTACATGATACCCTCAAAATTCTTGCAAAACATTTTTTGTACACTACGGGTGTGTTTAGATGGGGTGAGTTGGGGTGAAAAGTTACTGTAGCACTTTTCGTTGTTATTTGACAAAATTTGTCCAATCATGGATTAATTAGACTCAAAAGATTCGTCTCGAACTTTACAGACAAACTATGTAATTAGTTATTTTTTTTACCTACATTTAATATTTAATACATGTGTTTAAAGATTTGATGTGATGGGTGGAAGAGGAAATTTTTGGGGCTTGCATGGGAAAAGAACGCGGCCTACCATAAGTTAATCAGTACAAACCGTACCAAATGCCACTAGCGCGGCCGCTAGTGTGTAGTACAGTACTACCTGGACCACCGCGCGCGCACGAAATAGTAGCTCAACCACCGAATCCAGGGCGTGGGTCCCACGCAACTGCAACATGCTCTGCTCCGAGCTCCGTCCATCATCACACTCACCTACTAGTACAGTCCAGTACAAACAATTTAATCAATCTTGTGCCCTCACGCATGCAGGCGCGCACACGATCGGCGTGGCCCACTGCAACACCTTCGCGTCGCGCCTCTCCGGCTTCCGCACCGGCGGCGGCGGCGGCGACCCGACGCTGAACGCGGCGTACGCGGCGCAGCTCCGGGCGCGGTGCGGTCCAGCGCGCGTCGCCTCGTCCAACAACGTCACGGCGGTGGCCATGGACCCGGGGAGCCCGGCGGGGCGGTTCGACGCGCACTACTACGTCAACCTCAAGCTGGGGCGGGGCCTGTTCGCCTCCGACGCCGCGCTGCTGTCCGACCGCCGCGCCGCCGGCATGATCCACCGCCTCACCAGGCGCGGCTACTTCCTCCAGGAGTTCAGCAACGCCGTGCGCAAGATGGGACGCGTCGGCGTGCGCACCGGCGACCGCGGGGAGATCCGCCGGAACTGCAGGGCTGTCAACTCAGATATGTGATGTGATGATGACCGAGTTTGTTCTAGCGCGCCAACGTGGCCTGTGGGTATACATTGCCTGTTTTTGCTTATATTTATTTGTTTTCGTCCTATTTATATATAGTACTACATTTAGGGGAGTGGGTCACACTACTGGGTGGTAATGGTAATTAGTATACATATATACATGTATAACTGGAGGTGGTTATGCGTTTACCTTTGGTTGTTGATGTTGTACGTCCTCATGGTAGTGCAATACTCTGGTGTTCATATTTTTTAGCTTTGACCAATTATGCAAGAAAATATTAATATTTTTATTGCATGATTAGTATCACAAGATAAATCATGAATATATTTTCATAATAGATTTGTTTAGCGATATAAATATTGCTAATATTTTCTATAAAGCTAGTGGAAAGTTTAACCAGTATGCATCCCATATCGTAATTCTTTTTGGGACGGAGGAAGTACGCTCTTCATCCAAAAAGAAATGTTAGCTATGAACCTGGACATACGTATGTCCAGATTCATTGCTCAGTTGTTTTGGGACGAAAGGTGTAGTTTTTGTTATACACTATGCCTACATAGGTAATAAAAAAACATTTATCTAAAATATCAAAATGTCTTATAATTGGAATATAGGAAGTAGCTATTATTAGTAGTATATAATATCCCTAAAGCTTACTGTCGCGGGACTTGCTACTCCCTCCCAAATTAACACTACTCTATAGAAACCATTTTTCTCTAACTCTACTTTAACAACAACCCTAACACAGCCGCCGCCGCCCCCTTTCTCCTTGCTCTCCCTCTTAGCCTCTGATCTCTCTCTGCTCACTCCTCCTCCTCCTCTCATACGGCTATCAGCGCCCCCTCCCCCATCGACGGTGTCTATCCTCCACTTCCCCAAATATCGCCTCCTCCTCCCCCACCAGTGCTGCAGATTCGGACTGGCCCTTCTTTCTCTCCCGACGTTGTCGCCCTTTTTCTTTCCTCCTCCTCCTCCCCCATCGACGTTGTAGATGTGGGCCGTACCTTTCTCCTCCATTGCAAGGCGAGGCAGATCTAGGTGGGCACGTGTCCTAGGGTGAGGACTGAGGCATGACGGTGGCGACAACACTGGTGGGCACAAAGTGTGAGCTCGGCGAGGGACGACATAGGTGAGAATTGGCGAGGGCATGAGCTCAGTAGGCTACGACGCAAATGGGAAGCAATAGGTATGTCCATGCTTTTTTTATTTTCAAGCGATGACAAATGCCTTCTTTGGGCGGACTTTGAATGGCTCCAAGTATAATTGCCCTTGCCATTTTTGGCCATAGAATGGGCTACACTTGAGGAGCAAGAGTCCCTTATAAACCCCACCAAACGAGCCTTAAGACAGCCTCGCAAAACCCATCCTAGCCTACCCACATCCATGCCCTTGTGACATCTACAACTTGCAAAATGTCCATTTTAACTTCTTAAACTATCATCATGTCTGATTTTCCTCCTCGAACTTTAAAACCCCACGAGCTATAAAAACATTCAATTTTACCTCCCTGGTTTGGATTGAAGTGGTTTTGAAGATGGTTTCATCCTTTGTAGCTAATAAAAATCTAATAAATACTTGATAAGGTTTTTAAACCATGAAAAATGCCTCTAACAATCTGAAAATTTTGAGAAAGATCCTAGAGATAGATTGTGTCGGTACCTACAATTAGGGGTACCCACAATCGACGATTAAGAAAGACCAAACGCACGAGGCCAAAATAGCGGACGAGACACCTCGACTGTGTTCCGACTCGCACGAGGCCAGCTCGACGGGACGCCTCGACTACGTTCTGACTCGTACGAGGCACCCTCGACGGGACGCCTCGACCGTGTTCCGACTCGCACGAGGCTCGTTCGACTATCGGCAAATCTCTGACTCGCACGACCCCGGGTCGAACCGCTCGACCCACCATATTCACCTACTCTGAGACAAAATTCAGAGCATTTAATGCAACTACCTGCTACTTTCCTACCGCCATGGCTACAGCTGTGACCAATGTGGAAGCAGTGTCGGTGTCGTATCTCACTTTTTACTGCCCACCCTAGGATGGGGGGTGAAAACCTGTCACTATACACGCCATACCGCGCACTATTTGCCATCGACCACCCTCGAGAAAGGATACGATAAGGTCCGTACCCCACGATCTCGGGGATTCAGCCTTATCCGCTCGTCCTCGACCCATCCTCGACCCCGCCTCGACCCAGCCTCGACCCACCATCGGTCAGCAGGGAGGGAAAATCGACGTGGCACAGGACTCGGAGTCTTTTCACCGTCTCATCCCCGACGTCACCATGGTGTCCAGGGATGGCCGACCATTCCTGGGGTACGTCGCTACAGCCACCTCTACAGGGATCGACAAAACTTCACCTCAAGGCACCCCCGGTGCCCCGGCCTCCTCTTACCCTATAAAGGGCAGGCCAGGGCTCTACAATGGGGCATGAAGCAAGACACAAGCCAGAAGCCAAGCGTCAGCAAGCAAAGGCACCCAACCCACAGATCAACATCTCAAGCAATCTCCCTTGTACCCTCACTTTTCCTTTGAGACCTGGGCTCAGTTCCCTCTCTCGTAGCTTGTAACCCCTACGCAAGCACTTAGGTGCAAGGAAATACAATACTCCCCCCTCCCCGCTGGACGTAGGGCCTTCTTTTGCCCGAACCAGGATAAACCCCCGTGTATCCTCCTTGCATCACCATCCAGATTAGGGACACACAGCACTCGATTCACTCATTGGCCTAGGACCCCCGCGGGACCGAACGCTGACAGTTGGCGCGCCAGGTAGGGGAAGCTGCGTGCTAACATCGTTTTCCCGCCATTTTTCTGGATGGCTGACCCCGAACATCCGCTCCCGTTGGCCACGGTGATCTGGTTTGGGAGTTTAGAGTTCATGTCGCTTGGCCACGGCTACGACATGGTCCTCCTCCCGCCCAGGCACCGACCGACGAGGACCACGAGCTCTCCCAGCCCGGGGGAGCACTGCGCCGGTATCGTCGCTCTCGTCAGACACGAGCCGCCAGACGACGACGAGCCCGGCGCAACCACCGTCGTCGCCTTGCGGAGGACGATGGGATTCCCCGATCCGGCGCCTCTCAGCCGGACGCCAACATAGATTTCCTCACTGAGGATCTGTGTAGGATGAGCTTGGCTAAGGGTAAGATGCCGATAGGGAATTCTGCGGCTCTACCGCCTGGTGTGACACCACCACTACCCGGTTCGACTACACTGACACGAGGAACGACACCTTCATCAGCATTTCCGTTTGGGCTAGACTCGGTTGCCCGGGCGTACGCTTCTTCTGTAAGCACCAGCATGAGTGCTTACGAGGAACTCCCTGGACACCATCTACGCTCCACTCTCGACCTTGTTGCATCCACGCCGGCTTCCGAATACCTGGACTCTACGGAGACCCCAGAAACGGAGCCCCGTGCAACAACTTCTCGACGTTACGACCCTAGAGACAGACGACCTCACATGCACCCATCATACTACTACTTCGGCGCTCCTAACTCCGACTCTACCGATGACACCTACGACCCGACCCACGAATGCGTCCACATCGATGGAATTAGCGCGTCGAATTCGGAGGATGAGGCACCCGTTGAAGGAAGGAACACGCCACCTCAGGTCAAGCTCCCTGCCGAGCGGGATGAAGCTCAATTCCTTGCGGATCAGGGAATGTAGCTCGAGCAAATCCACGAGTTGCAGGATAGGCTCGACGAGGAATGAGAAAACCTGCGTCTACTACAGCAAACCCTCGGGCAAGAGCACGCGGCACACGCACATGGCAGTGGAGCTCGAGAAAGAGCTCGCGACTTTAATCATCGCATTGTCGAGGATCGGGCGGTCGACCCCTCGGTTTTCGGCCGAGCCAGCCAGAACGTGGTCGCCGCCATGCTCCTTCGTAACATGCCCGAGCCATCGAACCCCGACGCCCATTGAGCCTGAGATGAGATCCGAGGACTCCTCGAGACCACTACCATGCAGCAGGCCGAGAGTTCCGCCTCGAGGCGACGCGGGCCTGCCTCAGAGCAGCCTGCCGAGCCCTCCCGATAGGAGAGAGAGGCCTCGGTTCATCCTGAGCACGCCCAACGGAATAGGGCGGCCCCTGTCCCTGAGCACATCGTCGACGACCGTGAACCTTGAGATACCCATGGCAACATCGTTGAGCGCCGGAGGCACAAACACAGTGACGGTGAGGCTCGAGGCTACCACGTGCACAGAGGCAGGCGCTACGACAACTCAGAAGATCGAAGCCCTTCACCCGAGCCACCGGGTCCTCGGGTCTTTAGCAAGGCCATTCGTGAAACAATACTCCCGGCTCGGTTTCGCTCCCCATGACTCTTACCAAGTACAATGGCGAGACCAAACCCGAACTTTGGCTCGCTGACTTCCGCTTGCATGTCAGTTGGGTGGGGCCACCGACGATCGGGTCATCATCCGGAAACTTCCCCTGTTCCTGTCGGACACCGCTCGAGCCTGGCTTGAGGATCTCCCACCTCGACAGATCCACGACTGGGACGACCTCGTGAGGGTGTTCGAGGGAAACTTCAAGGGAACCTACATGCGCCCCGGCAACTCATGGGACCTCCGAAGTTGCAAGCAGAAGCCGGGTGAATCCCTTTGGGATTACATCCGGTGTTTCTCCAAGCAACGCACCAAGCTCCCCAACATCACCGACTCCGACGTTATCATGGCCTTCCTCTCTGGCACCACCTGCAAAGAGTTGGTCCGAGAGTTGGGCCGCAACTCCCCCATCACTACCAACGGTTTGATGGACATCATCACCAACTTCGCTGTCGGCGAGGAGGCGATTGGTGCCATCTTTGGTGGTGATCAGGACAAAGGGAAGCACAAGGTGGATGATCCCGTGAGCTCTAGCCGGGGCTCAAAGAGGAACAACAGAAAGAAGAAGAACCAGCAGGGCAAGCTCGAGGCCCCGACCGACGACCTTGTTGCTGCTGCTGAACGCAAGAAACCTCGAGGGCCCCCCGACGGGGGCATCTTCAACAAAATGCTCAAAGAGCCATGTCCTTACCACAAGGGGCCCACGAACCACAACCTCGAGGACTGCCACATGCTCCGAAGATATTTTGAAGGCATAGGTGTCAAGAAAGACTACAAGAAGGAAGATCCCAAGGGAGACGACAAGGACGAGGGGTTCCCCGAGATCCACGACTGCTTCATGATATACGGAGGACCCTCGACGCGCCTCTCGGCGCGCCAGCGCAAGCAAGAACGTCGATGGGTCTTCTCCGTGCAGCCGGCAACCACCCTCTTCCTTGACTGGTCTGAGGTGGTCATCACTTTCGACCGTGATGATCACCCTGACTACGTCCCCAATCCTGGGGTCTACCCGCTTGTTGTCGATCCCATCATCGCCAACACACGCCTCACCAAGGTGCTCATGGATGGTGGCAGCAGCCTTAACATCATCTACGCCCAGACCCTCGACCTCTTGGGGATTGCGAGGACGCGCCTCCAACCCAACGTCGGGGGCTTTCATGGAGTTGTGCCAGGAAAGCGAGCAGAGCCCGTCGGCCGGGTCGACCTGCCTATCTGTTTTGGCACTCCCACCAACTTCAGAAAGGAAACTCTCACTTTCGAAGTGGTCGGATTCCGTGGAACGTACCACGCCATCCATGGGCGCCCATGCTATGCCCGGTTCATGGCGGTCCCAAACTACACTTACCTCAAGCTCAAGATGCTAGGCCCCAATGGTGTCATAACTGTCAGGCCCTCATACGAGCACGCCTACGAGTGCGACGTCGAGTGCGTCGAGCACGGAGAAGCCGTCTTGGAGTCGGCAACCTTGGCGACGGACCTCGAAGGTCTGGCCAACGAGATCCCTGACCCCAAGCACCACGCCGCCAGCTTTGAGCCCGCAGAAGACGTCAAGCTTGTGCCCCTCGACCCCGCCGACCCAAAGGGAAAGGCGTTGAGCATCAGCACCACCCTCGATCCCAAATAGGAAACAGTGCTCGTCGACTTTCTCCGCGCAAACAACGACATCTTTGCGTGGAGTCCCTCGGATATGCCGGACATACCCAGGGAAGTCACCGAGCACGCATTAGAGATCCGAGCCGGCTCCAAACCGGTGAAGCAATGCTTGCGCCGCTTCGACGAGGAGAAGCGCAAGGTCATTGGTGAGGAGATACACAAACTGTTGGAGGCCATCAAGGAGGTTCATCATCCCGAGTGGCTAGCTAATCCCGTGTTAGTTAAGAAAAAGAGTGGGAAGTGGAGGGTGTGTGTAGACTATACTAGTTTAAATAAAGTATGTCCAAAAGTTCCTTTTCCTTTGCCATGCATTGATCAAATCGTTGATTCCACTGCGGGATGTGAAACTCTGTCATTCTTAGATGCATATTCCGGCTACCACCAGATCAAAATGAAGGAGTCCGAACAGCTCGCAACTTCGTTCATCACCCCATTCGGCATGTATTGCTATGTTACTATGCTCTTCGGTCTCCGAAACGTGGGGGCTACGTACCAGCGATGCATGCAGCACGTTCTGGGGAACATATCGGACCAACCGTCGAGGCTTACGTCGATGACATCGTTGTCAAAACCAAAAAGGCCGATAATTTGATAAACGACCTCAACGTTGCGTTCAAGTGCCTCCAGGCAAAGAACATTAAGCTCAACCCCGAGAAATGTGTTTTTGGCGTTCCCCGAGGCATGCTTCTAGGGTTCATCGTTTTCGAGTGTGGCATCGAGGCCAACCCGGAAAAGATCGCCGCAATAACCAAGATGGGCCCTATCCGAGATCTGAAGGGCATACAGAGACTCACGGGCTGCCTAGCAGCCCTTAGTCGCTTCATTTCGCGCCTCGGCGAAAAAGCGCTCCCACTGTATCGTCTCCTGAAGAAATCGGAACACATCTCGTGGACCCTCGAGGCCGAGGAAGCCCTTGCAAAGCTCAAAGCTACGCTCTCCAACTCACCGATCCTCGTCCCTCCGACCCCAGGGGAACCCCTCCTACTTTATGTCGCCGCAACGACACAAGTAGTCAGTGCGGTCTTGGTTGTCGAGAGGGCAGAGGAAGGACATACCTTGCTCGTCCAGAGACCGGTCTACTTCATTAGCGAGGTGCTCTCGGAAACTAAGGTTTGCTACTCGCAGATCCAAAAGCTATTGTATGCCATCGTCTTAACGCAGCGCAAGCTCCGTCACTACTTCGAGGGCCACCCGGTGACTGTGGTCTCCTCTTTCCCTCTGGGAGAGATAGCCCAGAACCGGGAAGCCTCAGGTAGGATAGCTAAGTGGGCGGTCGAGCTCATGGGTGAGATAGTCTCTTATGCACCACGCAAAGCCATTAAATCCCAAGTACTAGCAGATTTCCTGGTAGAGTGGACCGACACTCAACTTCCTCCAGTTCAGCTCCAGGCTGAGCTCTGGACCATGTACTTCGACGGGTCACTGATGAAAACGGGAGCAGGCGTGGGTTTGCTCTTCATCTCACCCCTCGGAGTCCATATGCGCTATATCATCCGGCTTCATTGTCCTGCCTCCAACAATGTTGCCGAATACGAGGCGCTAGTCACGGGCTTGCGAATCGCCATCGAACTAGGGGTCCGACACCTCGATGTTTGAGGTGACTCTCAGCTCATGATCGACCAGGTCATGAAGAGCTCGAGCTGCCATGATCCCAAGATGGAGGCCTATTGTGAGGAGGTACGACGCCTTGAGGACAAGTTTCACGGCCTCGAGCTCAACCACATCGCACGCAGGTACAATGAGGCTGCTGATGAACTCACAAAAATCACGTCCAGTCGAACTACAGTTCCACCGGATGTTTTCGCAAGAGATCTCCACCAACCATCCGTTAACATTAGGGCAGGCGGAGGGGTCGACGGGCCATCACTCGACCCCCACCTGAGGCGGAAGCCCCCTCGACCGGGGCTGAGGCCATGCAGGTGGAAGGCTCGACCCCACCAGCCAACCCCGAGCCTGACTGGTGTATTCCGTACCTCAACCATCTTATTCGAGGGGATCTCCCCTCGGATAAGATCGAGGCTCGACGGATCGCTCGCCGGGCCAAATCCTTTGTGATATTTGGTGACAGTAAAGAGCTGAATCGTCGCAGCCCTACTGGCGTCCTCCAATGCTGTATCACAAATGAGGAAGGCAGAAACCTGCTCAATGATCTACACTCGGGGGCTTGTGGTCACCACGTGGCACCTCGAACCCTCGTCGAAAACGCTTTCCGACAAGGTTTCTATTGGCCGACCACAGTCTTCGACGTTGTCAAGCTACTATGCAAGACAAACCCATCTCCCGGCTCATGCCCTACAAACTATTCCCATCACGTGGTCATTCGCTGTTTAGGGGCTCGACCTAGTCGGACCCTTGAAAAGGACAATTGGCGGCTTCACCCACTTGCTCATCGCCATTGACAAATTTTCCAAGTGGATCGAGACCCGTCCTATCACCAGCATCAGGTCTGAGCAAGCTGTGCTCTTTTTTTACCGACATCGTCCACCGCTTTGGAGTTCCCAACTGCATCATCACAGAAAATGGCACCCAATTCACTGGTAAAAAGTTTCTGGATTTCTACGACAACCACCACATTCGTGTGCTCTGGTCGGCCGTAGCTCATCCAAAAACAAATGGCCAAGTAGAATGTGCCAACGGCATGGTCCTGCAAGGCCTGAAACCCAGAATTTTTTACAAGCTAAACAAACACGGCAAGAAATGGGCTGCCGAGCTCCCCTCGGTCCTGTGGAGCCTAAGAACAACGCCGAGTCGAGCCACGGGGTTCACTCCATTCTTCTTAGTCTACGGATCCGAGGCTATGCTCCCAACTGATGTAGAATACGGATCCCCGAGGTTGAAGGCCTACAACGAGAAAAATAATGATGCCACAAGAGAGGACGCCCTCGACTAGCTCGAGGAAGCCCGCGATGTGGCTTTGTTGCATTCTGCCAGGTATCAACAGAGTCTCCAACGCTACCACGACAGACATGTCCGTAGGCGGGACCTCAATGTTGGCGACCTGGTGCTACGGCGAAGCCAGAATACCAAGGGACGGCACAAGCTCACACCGCCGTGGGAAGGGCCATACATCGTCGCAGAAGTATTGAAGCCCAACACCTACAAGCTATCAAACGCTTGGAACATTGAACAACTACGTCGCTTTTTTCCTTAAAAAGCCTCGAGGTTCTGTAAATTGTTTTCAATCTCATCAATAAAGAATACAGCGGTGTTCAAAACTTTGTTTTCATAACAATCAGGAAGGATCAACCCTGTTCTTTCAGAGTCAACCCTCCCTCGGGGGCTGCAAGGGGGGAACCCCCTGTCCTCGAAAAAACTCATACTCTTTTTCAAAAAAGAGCTGTCACTTAAGTCGACAAGGCCGCGAGAACACCCTAAGGCTCAAAGGGCCGTCGAGCCGTGAAGTCACTTACGCCTCCGAGGCTACGGTACTTCCACTCACCCCTCACGCCTAGGGGTGCGACCGCGCGCTAAGTAGACCTAGTAACAGTTCATGACTTTACAAAAGCTCACACCCTGTTCGCTTCAAATCAAGTTCTTACACGATCCGCGAGGCCGCAAACGCACCTTGAAGCTTGAGGGCAGTCGAGCCACAAGGTCACTTATGCCTCCAAGGCTACGGTACCTCCACTCACTTCCTTACACTAAGGGGTACGACCACGCGCTAAGTAAATCATGCGAGAACGTGATTCAAGCGATAAAGGGAAAACTTGAACGAAACTTAATGATCAGTACAAGTTTATACTTAAACGTTTCAAGGCCTCCGAGGCCGCCACGATCAAATTTACAAAGACTAACTTATTACACGGGCCTCCATGCCCAGTTCCGGCTCACAGGGCCTCGTCATCGGTGGGCGGGACCACCTCAACCTCGAAGAGCTTGGTGAGGCGACTCCCAGGCTCCTCAGCGGCTTCGATCAGGCCCAGGCAGGCGGTTTCATTCTCCTCGTCCGTCCGATCCAGATCTATGATGAAGCCATCAACAATGAGGTCCATGTCATACACGAACCCGGACCAAACGACCCCCAGAGCCCTCTTCACGCCGTGATGCAGCCCGCCTCGTATCCTCTTGCAGACGAGGCGGCCCAGCGCCACCATTTGACGGATGAAGGAGTTCCCCGGGGCGTCCTCCTCGGTGTCGGCGTCGGGCTCGACCCCTAGGCCGTCGCATACGGAGGTGATGGCACCCTGAAGCAACTAAGTCCGCCTGGCCTCGGCCTCGAAGAGGTTCTGGAATGAGGTGGTCATCGCCTAAGCCGCCTGCTGCTCCTTCTCCAACTCTAGAACACAAGCATCAAGTTAGCATGAGCCTGGGACCTCGACACCAAGGCCACTGCATGGCAAGAAACTTACCCTCGGAATGGGTCTACCAACCCACGACCTCGTCGCGTAGTTCCCCGCACGTCTTCTCGGACGCCTGAAGGGCCTCATCCCTGTCACGGACGATCGTCCTCAATGTCTCGATCTCTCGGCTGGCGTCTGAGAGAGCCTCGTCCCTCTCCCGGATGACTCCACTCAGCGTCGCGACCTCGTCCTTCAAGGTCCCAATGCGAGTGGACACCTCCCCGATCTGGACGTTGAGGGCGTCACGATGCCTGCTGACAAGGGCGACGTCCTCCTCAAGCTCCTTCACCCGTACTGATAACGGCGCAAGGTCCTCACGGGCTTTGGTGGCCTCTTCCCGAGCCCTCGCCGCATCTTCACGCGCCTTGGCCTCGGCCTCCCGGGCCTGCGCCGCCTCCTCCTTAACCGCCGCATAGGCGACGCGGAGCTCGGCCGTCTCGTTGCTTTGCTAGGAGAGCCGCTTATTGGCTTCCTTGACCAAGGCCCGTTGATGGGCGAGTGCCGCCCACACGCCACTCTCATAACGGATGAAGAGTGACTTGCGATGGGAACGCTCCTTGAGCTCCTGACCACGGGTAAAACCTAAAAATCAGAACCAAGGAAAAGGGAGGGATAAAGCACAAACAAAAAACTACCGAATCCGGCTTACCTCGAAGGCCTCCGACATGCCCTGTGCCAGGGTCTCCGAAACCACACGCAGGGACTGCATCGTGTGCTTCCGGAGTCCCTCGAGGTACTCCCAGTGGTGCACCTCGTCCTTGTCGTTGAGCGGGAAGAAGGGCTCGGCGCTAGGGTTGGACCCGTCCCTAAATTCAAGGGTCGATCTCCTCCAGCGCGGAAGCTCCTCCTCGGCTCACCCGAGTGCCAACCTGGCAAAGTTCGGCCACCCGGGCGACGCCTCGGCCTGGTCACCCCCCATTGCGGCAGAGGTACCGGTCCCATCCAAGGCCTCGACCGCCTCGACGTCCGCCACCTGCTTCCCTTTGTCGGCAGGGGAGTCATCGAGGCTGAGGTCGATCAGGGTTGAGGTCGACCCTTCCGGCGGGACTGGCACCTCGGCCACCGGCACCACCGCCTGGACGATGGGTGGTGGCTCGACTGCTGGCTCCGCCGGCCGGTCTTGCTGTGGCTGCGGCTCCTTCGGTTGCGCCGCCTCCTGCCCTGCCTCCGGCAGGGCCTCCACCACCTCCTTTTCTTCTTCAGCATCCACCCACTCCGTGTCGCGGACGAATGTTTCAGCCTCGGTGGCCTCGACGGTCGCCTGGGTGGTCGCTGTCGACCCAGGCTCTGGCCCACCAGTGTCGGGCGCCTCGAGCCTGGCACCGCTGGGGACCACCGCTCCCACCGGCCCCAACCCCCGCGTGGCGGGGTCAGAACCGGTGACCTCCTAGGCACCCGCCTTCGCCTGGGCAGCTGCCTCCCGCTGCTTTAACCGCTCCATCGCAGCCTGGAGCCTCGCGACCCAGGTAGCGTCGTCGGCCGCCGTCCACATTATTACGACGGTGCCCGACCGGAGCGCCTTCACAGGAGTCGGACCCGCGAGCTCTGCCTTGCGCTTATGCCTGAACAACAAACAAGCGCGTTAGAATAAAAAACGGGATCACCAAACGTAAAAATAGGGCCGAAAGCTTACCCAGATAAGGGAACCAGGGGCCTAGGCCCCGGCAAGCCAGAGCCACCCGACGGCGCCTGCGATGGCCCTACCGTCGAGCCTCCTGCTGGCCGGGTGCTCCTCGGAGCCCTAGCTAGCGGAGCATCCAGGGTCCTCTACGCTGCCGAGGCTAGCTGGCCTGGGGTCCTCACGCCCATTGACGGTGCCCCGGATGTTGACACCGACACCGCTGCCTTGGCCACCGTCTGAGCCCGAGGTGCTTGGACTCGTGGGGGCGGCTCCGCCGACCCTTCTTGCGGGGCCCCAGACGAGGCGGCTCCTCCAGCTGAGGGACCCACTCCGGCCCCTTTCTCTCCTGGCTCCTCCTCCCCCTCAACGGGCACCGAGGACGCCCTTGACGCCTAGAGGTCGACCCCCCAATGGGCTCCAAAAAGGGGCGCACATCAGGGAGGTCCGCTAGAGAAGTCGCGACTTCATACCGCGACTAGGCGTCATCGTCCTCGTCGTCATTGTCGTTCTCCCCCAAGACCGTCTCGGAGGGAGACTCCTCGAGTGGGAGCCCGTCGAGGCTCTGCTGATGTTGGCACTTCTTCAGCGCCTCCTGCTCCTGGGCCTTGCAGACTTGACGCTTCTTGGCGGCATCTTTCTCCTCTTTCTTCTGGGCCGCCAAGAGGCATCGAGCCTCCTGAGCAACTCGATCTTGCGGAAGCGGCGGCCGCGTTTCCTTAACCGCCGACAGATCCTTTACACAGACCTCAACTAGGTTAGTGGAAGGAATCCAGAAAGTAAAAGAACTCAAGAACGCCAAGGACGGCACTTACCAGGGGCTCAAATCCCTGGGTGGGGCGCATCGGGACCCGGTCGATCTCCTCCTACCGGAAGCTCCCCACCATCCGTCGCGCACATCGAGCGACCTCGTCGAGGGGGAGGGACTCGTGCGACATCCTACTCCCCTCCAACGACACCTCCGGCGTCATCTCGTCCAGCTGGAGCCGACGCTGCGTCAGCGGCATCACCCTCCGACGATGAAACGCCACGGCCACCATCCCCACCGTCAGCCCACGCTGGCGGAGCCTCCACAGCGTGTCGAGGAGCGGCTCCAGCTTCGGTTTGTCGTCTTCAACGACGTCATAACCCCAGTTCTCCTCCCGAGCCATCAGCACTTGACCGGAATACCTCGACAGCTGGTCGCCATCGTTGCGGAGGTAAAACCAGTCGTCGTGCCAGCCGCTGTTCGAGGAGATCAGCTACGCTGGGATGTACTAGTCACCTCGACCAGACCGGACTTGGAGGACGCAGCTCCCCCTCGCGCACCGCGCGCCACGCCCCTCGCTCGCCCGCCTTCTTGGCGAAGTGCTCCGCTGAAAGGTCTTGATGGCTAGAGGGGGGTGAATAGCCTTTTAAAATTTTCTACAAAGACAAGCTAAACAAGTTTATCAAAACAACAAATAGTGAGATGCGAGTTTTGCTTAGCCTATGGGGTGTTTGCAAGCCACCTATCCAATTCACAATTCTAGTATAATGGCACTCACCGCACAAGTCAAATCGAGAAGGTAACTACAACTACAACTAGCAAGCTACATAAAAGAGCTACTCTAGCAAAGCTAACTAGCTAGCAAAGATAACTAAGAAAGTAATGCGGAGTTGAGTTAGGAGAGTTTCACCGAGGGGCGAAGTATTGAGCCAACCAATATGATCAACAATGAATACCAAGACAACCGAACACCGAGATCAATCAATCACAATATGAAAGTGATGACACGAAGATTTATCCCGAGGTTCACGTGCTTGCCGGCACGCTAGTCCTCGTTGTGTCCCTCTTCACCACGTGGTTCGGTGGCTAATCGGTCTCACACCGAGCCTCTCAAAAGGCGCCACAAGAACCTACCAAATGGCAAAAGGTTGCAATGACACGAGCAACTTACTAATGTTTCCTTTGGCGCTTCGCCGAGGTAGGCACAAACCCCTCACAATCACCGGAGGTGGCCAAGAACAATCACCAACTCTTGCCAATGTCTCCAAGCTGCTCTAAGCCGTCTAGGTGGCGGCAACCACCAAGAGAAACAAGAATCCCGCAGCAAATCAACCACCAAGTGCCAACTAGATGCTATCTCACAATGCAAATGCACTTGGATCACTCAATCTCACTTTGAATATGCAAAGAGGCAAGAGAGATGAGTGGGGGGAGTTGCTTAGCTCAAAGTGCTCACAAGTATGTCAAAAAGTCCAAGAGAGAGAGCCTTGAGCCGGCCAACGAGTATTTATCGACGCACCCCTTCGAATATAGCCGTTACTCACTTGAAACAGCTGCAGTCGCGCTGACCGGACGCGCTAGTCCAACTGACCGGACGCGCCGATCAAACAACGGCTACTCGTGAAGTACCGACTAGACGCGCTCTACGCAACAACCAGACGCGCTGGTCTCGTAACTGACCGGACGCGCTGGTCAAGCCTGAGCAGCGCACAACGAAACAGCGACCGGACGCGCTGGAGAACTGACTGGACGCCACAGTGCCCGTGTCCGGTTGGAGTCCAGTAAGCTCCCTCAACGATCGGACGCGTCCGGTCGATAGTGATCGGACGCGCTACGCGTCCGATCAACAAACTGAAACTCGCGCAGACGCTGAACGCTGACCGGACGCGTCCGGTCAAACAGAGACCGCGTCCGGTCCAGCGTCCGGTCACCATTGTGACCTCCGTTCACTTCCGTTTGATTTCCGACTTCTGGCGTAGTGGAAAATAGGCGTTTCAATTCCTCGAAAACGCCTGAATCCCGCCAGAGGACCCCAAACCCTCTCTACCGCTCAAACTCCACTGCCTTCGCAAACATGCTAACATCACCAAGTGATCATCACCATGTGCATGTGTGTTAGCATTTTCACAATCATTTTTTGAGGCGTTATTAGTTTTATCCAAATGCATATGACATGAAATGCACACCTAGAGGCACTTAGGAGTTCAATAGCCACGTCATTCTCCTCTTTATAGTACAACTATCTATCCTATAATGTAACCACACCCACTAGGTGTCTTGGTTACTAAAACACAACCCTTAAGCATATACCTTTGCCTTGATCACGTAGGGTTGCGTCCAAATCCAAGTGTGGCCATCATGATCACCATGTCCATCTTGCCACCAACCTTGGAATGTACTAATCCTCATATGCTACATACAACTTAGGCATAGGATTAGTATTTAGGCATTGTCACTAATTACCAACACCAAACATAGGACTTTCATCTGCCTTGAAGAGATGAAACCACAGGTTCCATTGTGGCTCCATCCCCAGGTATCCCTCGTAGACCGTCGTGAAAATGGCGACCTGCGAGATGGCGTTGGGGGCGAGGTGGTGCAGCTCCACCCTGTAGTAGTGGAGGAGCGCCCGCATGAAGGGGCTGGCCGGCACGCCGAACCCTCTCTCATGGAAGGCGATGAAACTCACCACATCACCTTCTGGGGGCGCCAGCTCCCGGTGGTCGGACGGCGGCACCCTCCATTCCGGCTGGGTCCGACTCGTCCTCGGCTGCAAATGCCCGTCGCGGACCAGATCCTCCAGCTTCTTCTCCGTTACTGAGGAGCGGGCCCAAGCGTCGGCATGGAGGAGCTGGCTCTTGCCTACCATTGTTGCCGAGGAAACTGCGTGGGTGGAGAAACGGTGGCGGCGCTGGACAGAGGCTGAAGGGCGCAAGATGGCGAACACGGCGAAGAGAGGCAGGGAAGGCGAGAATGCAAAGGGCCTATAAGGGAAAACGGAACCCCGGATCTTGCTCTTATACCCCGATGGAAGTTCAACGGGCGGGCGAAAAGGTAGAAGCAATTTTTGCATTCAATGACCTCACCTAACCGCTCCCTCAAAAGCCACAGATATGAGCACGTGTCCACTGTGCACGCCGTAACCGTCGCACCACACCGCCCACTACCGCGCCGATCTCGCTTCTCCTCCTGAAAAGACGCGCCCTAAATGGGTAGGAGAAGGATCCGCGGACGGACATTCCTAGACGCTTGGGTAACGGGCTCCGAGCCCGATATGAACCTCGAGGGATCGAACGCTGGCCCTTGACCAGGGTTCGACAGCTGCCCTCGAGTAATGGAGTCAGGGACGACTAGGGATGCGCCCATACAAGTCCAGGGCTTGAGCCACGCTCTCGAGGCACCCAAGACGTATTCGAGGCTAAAAGAGAAGGTCGACGGAGGAATCCCCTCAGAGGGAGGCACCAAGCCCTCGAATCCTATCGCGAGGAAGCGAGATCCACAAGACCACTCTTTGGCATTTTTGAGAGGGCCTCCGCGGCCACTAGCCGACTCCTATCGAATGGAGCACGGGCTCCCACTCGAATCCCCCGTTAGTAGCTCACCGGAGACCGTTGGAACTCGCCCAAACGAGGGTAGTACGACGTTCCCCACCCCTTCTCCCTTTTTTCGAAAAAGGGAGCGTGAGGGTCGAACAATAAAAGACAGCCAAGACTCTGATCGACCTCACGAACGAGGCTCGGGGGCTCGACCGCACAAAGCCAATCCTCGAGCATACAAAAGACCTCGGAGGAGTCAAAACACTCCACCAAGGCCTCGGGGGCTACACCCGGCGGGTGCGCTCGCGCGCCCCCACTGGAAAAAGTTACAACGCTACGACTCCAGTTCATGAACCACTAAGCCTCTATGAGAGTGACCCTCACTCACCCAAAGGCTCGGGGGCTACTGTCGGTACCTACAATTAGGGGTACCTACAATCGACGATTAAGAAAGACAAAACGCTTCCCGCAAACAAGACGAGCCAAAATAGCGGACGAGACACCTCGACTGCATTCCGACTCGCACGAGGCTAGCTCGACGGGACGTCTCGACTACGTTCCAACTCGTACGAGGCACCCTCGACGGGACGCCTCGACCGCGTTCTGACTCGCCCGAGGCTCGTTCGACTATCGGTAAATCTCTGACTCGCACGACCCCGGGTCGAACCGCTCGACCCACCTAATTCACCTACTCTCAGACAAAAGTCAGAGCATTTAATGCGACTACCTGCTAGTTCCTACCGCCATGGCTACAGCTGTGACCAACGTGGAAGCAGTGTCGGTGTCGTATCTCACTTTTTACTGCCCACCCCAGGATGGGGGGTGAAAACCTGTCACTATACACGCCATACCGGGCATTGTTTGCCATTGACCACCCTCGAGAAAGGATACGACAAGGTCCGTACCCCACGATCTCGAGGATTCGGCCTTATCCGTCCGTCCTCGACCCATCCTCGACCCCGCCTCGACCCAGCCTCGACCCACCATCGGTCAGTAGGGAGGGAAAACCGACGTGGCACAGGACTCGGGGTCTTTTCATCGTCTCATCTCCGACGTCACCATGGTGTCCAGGGATGGTCGGCCATTCCTGGGGCACGTCGCTACAGCCACCTCTACAGGGATCGACAAAACTTCACCTCAAGGCACCCCCGGCACCCCGGCCTCCTCTTACCCTATAAAAGGGCAGGCCGGGGCTCTACAGCAGGGCATGAAGCAAGACACAAGCCAAAAGCCAAGCGCCAACAAGCAAAGGCACACAACCCACAGATCAACATCTTAAGGAATCTCCCTTGTACCCTCACTTTTCCTTTGAGATCTGGGCTCAGTTCCCTCTCTCGCAGCTTGTAACCCCTACGCAAGCACTTAGGTGCAAGGAAATACAATACGCCCCCTCCCCGCTGGACGTAGAGCCTTCTTTTACCCGAACCAGGATAAACCTCCGTGTATCCTCCTTGCATCACCATCCAGATTAGGGACACGTAGCACTCGATTCACTCGTTGGCCTAGGACCCCCGCGGGACCGAACGTCGACAGATTGGGACCAAAAACTCACCCACAAAAAATATATCTAGAGGTCATGAAAATATCTCTAGAAGCTTAAAAAAATTACATTTAACACTAGAAAAATGGAAAATACCCAAAAATAATCGAGAAAACTTCCAAACCATTCTAACGGATATCTAAGCATGTTTTTAGCTTCTTAAACTGTCATCATGTCTGATTTTTCTCCTCGAACAGACATCTTACCCACGATCTCTAAAAACATTCAATTTTACCTCCCTGGTTTGGATTGAAGTGGTTTTGAAGATGGTTTCATCCTTTGTAGCTAATAAAAATCTAATAAATACTTGATAAGATTTTTAAACCATGAAAAAAATGCCTCTAACAATCTAAAATTTTTGAGAAAGATCCTAGAGACAGATTGGGACCAGAAACCCACCTGCAAAAAAAAATATCCAGAGGTCATGAAAATATCTCTAGAAGCTTAAAAAAATTACATTTAACACTAGGGAAATGGAAAATACCAAAAAATAATCGAGAAAACTTCCAAAAAATTCTAATGGATATCTAAGCATGTTTTTAGAATCTTTCCCAGAAAAAATATCAGTTTGTTGTGAGTTTCTCTTTTTAATAGCATTTTTAGACATCAATTATAGTGATTTGTGATCTTTCTAGATGTTTTCTACATATTTTCCCCATTTTCTAGAGCTAAATCTAAAACTTACAACTGTCCTTAAAACCACTTCAAATCAGGTTAAGGACGACTCAAACGGTTTTGGGAAAAAGTCTAATTGACCCCCCAAATATAGGGGTGGTCTAGTTTACCCCCGAACTATGAAATGGTCTAATTTATCCCCTAAACTTTGCAAAACCGGCCAAATCACCCCCTCGGGCGGTTTTAGGCGATGATTTTGCTACAGTGTCAACGGTTTTGCTACAGTAACAGTGGTTTTGTCTTTTTCTTTTTTATTTATTTCGTCTGAATCTTTGAAAAATCATAGTAAATCATAGAAAAATCATAAAATGGAAAATCTAATTTTGTTGGACTCCACATGAGTAGATCTACACAATGAATATATAATATAGTATGCTTTAGTACAAAATTTTTGTTGTATGAATTATTCAAATTAATTACAGAAAAAAATAGATCAAAATTTACAGCAAAAACTTTGCACTAAAGCATACTATATTATATATTCACTGTGTAGATCTACAACAAAATTGGATTTTCCATTTTATGATTTTTCTGTGAGTTACTATGATTTTTCAAAGATTCAGACGAAATAAATAAAAAAGAAAAAGACAAAACTGCTGAAACTGTAGCAAAACCGCTGACACTGTAGCAAAACCACCGCCCAAAACCGCCCGAGGGGGTGATTTGGCCGGTTTTGCAAAGTTCATGGAATAAATTAGACCATTTCATAGTTCGGGGGTAAACTAGCCCACCCCTTATAGTTGGGGGGTCAATTAGACTTTTTCCAACGGTTCTGAGTGGTCATAGGCTCATAGGATAAGAGTAAGACGTGATTTTTTTGAAGTTTAAAAAGGAAAAACCAAAGTAGGACGATACACTACAACTTCAACTTCATGAACCAGCGAAAGAGGCCTAGCGCGTCACTCTGCACTGCAATCGGCCGCCAAACAGTCGGTCCATTCAGGCCCGGCCCAAGTAGCCACATGCGTGCGTGCGTGCGCGGTGCGCCAGACGCACGCCTCATCATCAAAATGCCAAATTGGGAACCGGAATCGCAGGCGCCTTTCCAAATTCTCCGTCTGCCGCGCGGAAACCCACCCGCCCAGCCAAAACGAATTAAAATTTTCCTCGCCCCCGCCCAACGCGAGATCCCCGCGCGCCCGCCCGCTCCCCGATCCGACGGCCCTCGCCTCCTCCACGTCAGCGATCCGCGGCCCGCCCGCTCCGCCAATCCTCCACCGCGGCCTCTACATAACCCCCGCCTCCGCCCCCATTCCACTTCCACCCCAAAATCCCAAATCCACCGCCGGCGCCACACCACCGATTCCGTCGAGTAGACCACACGAGGGGAGAGACTAGTCTCGGAAGAGAAGAGGCGAGCGAGGATGAGTTCCGGCGGCGGCAGGGGCAAGCCCAAGGGCACCAAGTCCGTGACGCGGTCGACCAAGGCCGGCCTGCAGTTCCCCGTCGGCCGCATCGCGCGCTACCTCAAGGCGGGCAAGTACGCCGAGCGCGTCGGCGGTGGCGCGCCCGTCTACCTCTCCGCCGTCCTCGAGTACCTCGCCGCGGAGGTAACCGACTCGTCTCCGTTCCCCTGCTCCCCCTCCATTCCTCTCTCCCCCTCCTCCCTTCCGCGAATCCGTTTGGATGTTTGCTGAATCCTCGCTGTGCGCCCGTAAATCCGTAAGCGATTGTTTGCAGGTGCTGGAGCTGGCGGGCAACGCGGCGCGCGACAACAAGAAGAACCGCATCGTGCCGCGCCACATCCAGCTCGCCGTGCGCAACGACGAGGAGCTCAGCAAGCTGCTCGGCGCCGTCACCATCGCCGCCGGCGGGGTGCTGCCCAACATCCACCAGACGCTGCTGCCCAAGAAGGCCGGCGGCAAGGGCAAGGCTGACATCGGATCCGCGTCCCAGGAGTTCTAGGCGGCGGTGGCCGCGGCGGTTGCAGGCTTCGAACAATGCCCGCTCAAGCTTCGTCGATTAGTAGCAGTATTAGCGTCTTGTCTATGTTTGGTTAGGTTTGGGCAGGTTCTGTGATGGATGGTTTGTCAGGTGAAGTTTGTGGTGAATGGAAGCTGACTGTATGTATCAATCAATCTTGCTGGAATGGATGAAATGGTCGGCTGCTGTTACTTGCTGTGGTCCTATCTCTGATTTTTGTTCTTGATTTTTGTTTCTATTGAGTTGAAGTTGCTACTGATTGTATCTGTGGTCTGAAATGGCCGGTTGCTGTTACTTGCTGTTTCTTGGTTGTGATCACTGCAGTCTGAAATTCATTTGTTCGATTCAATACCTGTGATCCCCAAATCCATGTGCTCAATTATGCTGTGAACAATGACAGACCTAAATGTTCTGTCTGTCTGAATCTACTGTAATTTTCAGGAGTCTACCTTTTATAGATTTTTCTGCTGCTGTAAGGTTCCTTAGTCTAATGTTGTGAAGATTCAGTTTTGCAGAAACTTGCAGGCTGCAGTTCTTTACGGTAGTACCAATTTAGCCACCAATTGTGGTGACTGTAATCTGAATAGTTTAGTCACCGTTACTTTCAGTTTCAGTTGCCGGCCAGCTTGCATGAACCTTGTGTAGTTGTGTCATGCACTCATGCTCAATGTATTACATTGGTGGGTGAATTAACCTGCTTAATGCGCAACGGTATGAGTTTGGATCTGAATTTATTCCTTGTTTTCGCTGCTATTATGAGTCTCCTTTTATTCATTCTCATGCTGGAAAAACTTACCATTACTAAAACCTACTCTTTTGTTACAAATGTGTTAGAATATTTATTTGTATATGGAGTACTCCCTCTGTCCTAAAATTAGTATTGTTTTCGCTTTCTGAGGAGTTTTTTTTAACTTTGACCAAATATATACAAAAATTATTAATATTTAAAGTATATATAATTAGTATCGTTAGATAGATCCGTTGAATCTATTTTCATAATAATTGACACCGGAAATGATCAAATTAAGAATATTGTCTGAGGGTTTTATTTGGAAGAAAATGGTTGGCATCTTGGTAATGATCAAATTAAGAATATAGGAAGCTTTATACAACTCAAGTATCTGAAAATCAATTGTTCTAGTGTTACTATGCTCCCAGATGACATTGGAAATCTTTATAATCTGCAAACAGTAAATACATGTGGCTGTAGAATACAAATGTTGCCACCATCCACTGGCAGGTTGCAGAATTTGGTGCGCCTACTTGTTGATTTTCTTTGGGAAGTAAGGCCTGGTTTAGTTCCTAAAATTTTTTGCCTCAACTCATCACATCGAATGTTTGGACACATATATGGAGTACTAAACGTAGACGAAAAAAAACTAATTGCACAGTTCTCGGGAAAATCGCGAGACGAATCTTTTAAGCCTAAGTAGTCCATGAAAGTTCTTAAGTGCTACAATAACCAACATGAGTATCATTAGATTCGTCTCGCAGTTTCCTGATAGGTTCTGTAATTTGTTTTTTTATTAGTATCCGAAAACCCCTTCTGACACATCCGATGTGACACCCAAAAATTTTCTTTTCGCGAACTAAACGCAGCCTAACCTTGCCTGATGAGGTTGGAGATCTGCAGAGCTTAGAGGTGTTGATGAGGCTGGACTGTTGGAGATTTGCAGAGCTTAGAGGTGTTGTCATATCTTGCCTCAAGGGCATATGCCCCCACACGGCTCACCAGAAAAGCTTAGGCCCTGTTTAGTTGCCAAAAAATTTTGCAAAATTTTTCAAATTCCCCACATCGAATCTTTGGACACATGCATGAAACATTAAATATAGATAAAATATAAAACTAACTACACAGTTTAGACGAAATTTACGAGATGAATCTTTTAAGCCTAGTAAGTCCATGATTGGATAATATTTGTTAAATAACAACGAAATTGCTACAGTAGCATTTCCCAAAATTTTTTGGGAACTAAACAGGTCCTTATTGGAAGCCAACAATTTTTTTGCCTGAAGGAGTTTGAAATTGGCGGCTGGGGTGAAGATGGGCTGAGATTTCTCTGTGAGCAAGATGCTATGCAAAGTCTCAGACATTTAATTGTTGGTTTTAAGGCAAGGTTTTGACTTCAAGTTCAATCACCTTGTAAGTCTAGAGCGTCTCCAGGTTGCGAGTCATTGTGATGGCGAAAAGCAATGTGGAGGCAGCAGAAGCTGCCATCCTGAACGTAGTCAGTATCCATCATGCATGGCCCTGTTCATCCGGCTTATAATCCGTCTTTTTTAGCTTGTTTTTTCAGCCGGAACAGTATTTTTCTCTCACAACAAATCAGCCAACAGTGTTTTTCAGCCGGCTTATCAGCACAGCACGTCCCACAGTTGAACTCTCCAAATACAATTATGACTTAGTGGTCAAAGATAAAGGTAGGAAGGGAGCACAGCTGAAAGACGGTGGATTGGACAAGGGGGAAGATCATCAAGAGAAGCCATAGTAATTCTCACTTGTTGGAATTACCAGGTACTACAGATTCTTTTACATTGGATCTCCTCTTGGTAAGGAAAATGAGGAATGGATAATTGATGAATTTAGACTTGCATAGTGTCGTGCTGCTTATCGAAATTGACATTTCATTTGCATGAGCGCAGATCTTGAAGTAATTATTGATTAGGAATGGAATAAGTACTGCTAATTATAAACATGTATTGATTACCACCGAATGTTATATTTTGTATGTTATATCAATAGCACTAATTTGGTTCTGTAGCTTCCTTCTGCTAATAGTTAAACGTTAATGTTTTAAGTTGTGTACGAGCGCTGGTTGCCTAAATGGTATGATATGGTGGATGTTTAGCAGTATGTGTCTACTTCCCGGTTCTTCGGTCTAGACTTAAGGGGCCAAAGGGTAGAGAAGAAATAGGCAAAAGAGAAAAAAAAATTTCTTCCTAGCAGGTGTGTTTTATATAAACATTTTGAAAGAAAATGATTACAGGATTAAACACTGAGCTTGGAAAAAAATATCAGTTGAGCTCCATGGAAACTGTCAAGTACATCTGAAAAATGTTAAATAGACATTTTCAGTTTCTGTTGTCAACTTTTCAGCTGTGACAATCTTTTGGCAGTGGAATGGACTTTTAAAGAACTCGAGATGATAGAAACTAATTTGATTTACAAAAGTGATATCGATAGACTTGACTGAATAACGTGATGCGGTCACTCTATGCATTACCAGTGCTTTCCCTGTTCCATTGCTACTTCTGTCTTTTAGCTTACAATCCAGCAAGGCCGAGTTAACCTGGCAATCAGGACCAGATAGGTTTATTTGGCAGTGTTTGTCTATAATCTAGATAGTTGTAGCCTGCCACATGCTTGCTAATATATTTGTGCCGCATGCTAGATTGTATATGTCAGGATCTTTATAATGGCCCTGTTCGACAGACTGTTTTTTGGCTTATAAGCCGACTGTGGCTGATTTGCTGTGAGAGAAAAACACTGTTCCACGGCTGATAAGCCGTGCTGATAAGCTCAGCCGAACAGGGGGAATGTACTAGCACTTATCCTGTTTCTTTAGATTCAGAGTTGGCCAAATATTTTTGAAAGTGTGACTAGATATATTTGGAAACTACATAGGTCTCTAGCGTATCATTTATTTTCTACATTGATGAGAAAAAATAGTTTGGAAGATGCATGAGTTGTACTGTGTAACCGAAAAAAATGTATGAGTTGTACTGTGTAACCAAAAAAAAAGGTAAGGTACTAATCTTGAATTCAATTATGAAGTTTTGGGTGCTATGACTTTTTGAGATTGGTTTGTTTGTTTTTCTAGTTTTTTATGGCAGCCCCTTCTTATTTCTCTTTTGGGATTAAGGAGGTTGGTTTATACGGGATCATTCTTTCTCTCTTCAATACAAAGGCAGCTCTCTTGCCAGCTTGAGAAAAAAATGACTGCAATATGCGCATTTACTTTTGCTGCTGCAGTTCTGCTGATTTGTTGTATTGGTCACAGCTGTAGCTGCATTCAGATTTTTGTGCTTGTTCGACTGCATCATGGTACATCATATAATTTGAAGTGAACTTTCCCTTGAGCATTCCGCTTAGATTGTCAAATAATAATGTGGAATAGGAATTGATGACAAGGATGAATTTCAGACCTTATACCAAACAACTTATACCATGTTTGTAATTCTTAAAAAATGTATGATGAACTTTCTGACATTAAGTGTTGTGCTGATAAAAGTTGACCTTTTGACCTGTGCAACAATAGAGCGCAGATCGTGGAATTTCTTTTCGTATTTTCTATTTTGAGTGTTTTTTTTTCCAGCAGCATCGTGTAGAGCAAGCAGCAATGTTTTGTGATAGATTTTAATAATTTTTTTTACCTATATTAAAAAAGTATACCGTGTCTCATCTAAATAATTGCAGCTGTTGTCATTTTACAAGAAAAAGACTTTACAAAGTCGTTCAGTGGAAGAGCAATTTTCAGTGAAGTTGTTCTACGGGGTAAATGACCTTGGCTAAAATCATTCTCCAGTGAGGGCCAATTTGAATTCTCACGTCTAAAGCTTAGTTGGCTAAACTTTAGACCACTTTAGTTTGCTTGTGTTGTCTAAAATTTTTATGAGGTTAGCTAAATTTTAAATAACACTAGGCCTCTTGTTTGAACCTCACCATAAGGTCCAAAACAGGCTCTAACTCAATTGCACACGAAACTCAGGCGTTTGGAGCTTCGAAGAGGCATCCCCTCCCCCGAGCGCTCCAACGGGCGGCTCGGGGGCGCATCGCCGGCACCGCCGGAGGCCACCCCTTCCTGCCACTTCCCCGGCCACCGCCGCCACTCTCCGGCGAGCGGCCCGCGGCGGCGCCCGAGTGGAGCCCCGTCTGCAGTCCCGCCTCCCTCCCCAGTCCACCTCCCACCACCCCTCCTCTTCTCCTGCTCATCCAGTGGTTAGCGTCGCCGGCGAGGCAGATCCTGGCCCTCTTTGGCCAGATCTTGTGCCTCCTTTGCCGAATCTGGCGGCACGATGGTGTCTCCCCACTCCCTTCCATGTGCGTGGGTGTCTCCCCACTCCCTTCCATGTGCGTGGGTGGCAATGACCACGGGCACCCGCCCCTCGGCGGTGACCGGCCCCTCGGCTACCGGCACCTCTGGAGCTGGCGCCTCCGCCGTCGACGCCTCCGGGGCCGGTACCTCGCCCGTTGGCGGCTCGGAAACCCGCGCTCCGGCCAACGGTGCCCCCGCAACCGGCACCTCGACCTCCGGCGCCACTTCTTTCGGGGCTCCGGTAGAGGGCTCGACGACCTCGCCCTCCGCCGTGCCTACCGGCCGCGCCGGCAGGTCTTGCTGTGGTTGCAGCCCCCTCGCTGGTGCCACCTCTTGCTCCGGTGCCGGTGCAGCCCCCTCCACGGTCGCATCGGCACCCGCCCTTTCCACGGCCGCTTCAACGGTGGCCTCGGCCGAGGGCAGCGCCCTGGGCTCCGCCTCGACCGGACCAGGCGCCACTGCCCTCGCCGGGTCTGACCTCGCCGCGGCGGGGCCGGCGGCCGTCGAAGCACCTGCAGCCGCTTGCTGCTGTCGAAGGCGCTCCTTCGCGGCCTCGACCTCGCGGACCCAGGCCACATCCTGTTCCGCTGATCGGTTGAGGACGGCGGCACTGGCCCGAAGGGACTTCACAGGGGTGGGCCCCATGAGCTCCGCCTTCCGCTTCAGCCTGCAAGGTAAAAAATAAGGTCAGCTGACGAATTCGAAAAAGGGCAAATCCCCTAAGCCCGAAAACTCACCCGGAGATCGGCACCAAAGGCCTCGACCCCGCACGGTCCGAGCCGCCCGAGGCGGCAGGCGGCGGCCTCGCGGCAGCCCCACCCGCAGACCGGGCGCTCCGTGGGGCCCTCGCCGGCGCACCACTGCGCGTCTTCTGCGCTTCCGAGGCCAGCTGGCCTCGGGTTCTCACGCCCGACGGTGGCGCCGCCGACGACGATGTCGGCGCCCCTGCCCCGGTCCCCGCCCGAGCTTGCGGGGCCTGGGCTGGGGCAGGCGCCCCCGTCGACCCCACTTGCTGGGTCCGGGGCAAGGCAGCCCCTCCCGCCGAGGGGCCCGCCTCCTTCTTCTCTTCCTTCTTCTTCTTCTTCTTCTTCTTCTTCTTCTTCTTCTTCTCCTCTTCCTCGTCGTCCTCCTCAACCTCCTCGACCACGACGACCGAGGAGGATGACCCTGCGATGGGCTCCAGCAGGGGGCGGATATCGGGGAGGCTCTCCAGCCCGGTCGCGGCCTCGTACCGCGACAAGGCATCATCATCCTCGCCGCTGCTGTCGTCGTCCTCCCCCGAGATGGTCTCGGAGGGCGACGGCTCCAAAGGAAGCCCGTCGAGGGCCTGCTGGCGCCGGAGTTTCTTCTGCGCCTCCGCCTCCTTGGCCTTGCGGGCCGCCCGCTTCTTGGTCGACTCCTTGACCTCCTTCTGCTTCGAGGCGTGCTGCCGTTGAGCCTCCCGGGCAGGCTGGTCCTCCGGTACCGGCGGTCGCGTCTCCCGCAGCGCCGATAAGTCCTGCACACCGGCATCGACCGGGTTAAGGGGATCCAAGAAACGAACAAAACCAAAACGAGCGTACCAACTCAAAGAACTTACCACGGGCTCGAACCCCTTAGTGGGCCTCATGGGGAGCCGGTCAACTTCCTCCGCCTTGAAGGTCCCGACCATCCGCCGGGCTCGACGAAGTACCTCCTCGAGGGTGAGGGCCTCGTGGGACATCCGGCTCCCCTCCAGAGGCGCCTCCGGAGTCATCTGGTCGAGGCGCAGGCGACGCCGGCACAGCGGCATCACCCTGCGGCGATGGAACGCCGTCGCTACCACCGCCGCCATCAAGCCTCGAGCGCGAAGCTGCTGCAGCGCCGCCAGCAACGGATCCAGGCGCGGCTTCTCGGCATCCGGCACTCCGTATGTCCAGTGGTCCTCCCGGGCGGCCAGCACGCGGCCGGTGTACTTCGGCAACTGGTTGTTGTCGTTGCGGAAGTAGAACCAGCCCTCGTGCCACCCGCTGTTCGAGGAGATGAGGCGAGCCGGGATGTACTGATCCGCCCGGCTCGACCTCAACTGCAGGACGCAGCTCCCTACCCGCGCCACGTAGAGGACTCCCTTCTCCCCCGCTCTCTTCGCGAAGAGTTCGCCCTTGAAGAGGTGAAGTCACAGGTTCCACTGTGGCTCCACCCCGAGGTACCCCTCACAGACCGCCGCGAAGATGGCGGCCTGTGCGACGGCGTTGGGGGCAAGGTGATGAAGCTCCACCCGGTAGTAGTGGAGAAGCGCGCGCATGAAGACCGACCGAACCCCCGCTCGTGGAAGCACACGAAGCTCACCACGTATCCTTCCGGGGGCGCCGGCTCCCGGTGGGCCGGCGGCGGCGCTATCCACTCCGGCCGCGACCGGTTCGTCCTCGGCCGCAGCAACCTGTCTTCGACCAGCTCCTCTAACTTCCTCTCCGTCACCGAGGAAGTAGCCCAGTCCTCGGCGGGGAGAATTTGGCTCTTTCCAGCCATTGACGCTGTCAGGAGGGGAATGAGCGAAGGAGGAGGCGGCGGCGGCAGCAGCGGTGTGGGCGGAAGGCGCGAGAAGGCTAGGGTTTCCTGAGGCTAAGGGATGGCAGGAGCGCAAAGAACCGGAGGGGAGCACAGACCCCTGGGTCTCGCCTTTATAGGCCAGGAGGAAGTCCAACGGCCGCGCGAAAAGGTAGGAACAGTTTCCCGCAATAAATGCGCTCACCTAACCGTCCCCCATGTCTTACAGGAGCAAGGCACGTGGCCGTCCCCCACGCTGTAACCGAACGCCACGTCGCCCACTACCGCGCCGATCTCGCCCTAAAAAGGCGCGCTTGGCTAACGGGCAGGGCGAGATCCACGGACGGATATTCCTAGATTCCTATAACGGGCTCCGAGCCCACTTTAAGTCTCAAGGGAACGAAAGCTGGCCCTCGACCCAGGTTCGACAGCTGCCCTCGAGCAACAGAGCAAGGGACGACCAGGAATGCGCCCGTACATGGCCAGGGCTCGAGCCACGCTCTCGAGGCATCCCAAGACGTATTCGAGGCCAAAGGACGAGGTCGAAGCAGGAATCCCCTCGGGGGAGGCATCGAGCCCTCGGATCCTGTCGCAGGGAACCGACATCCGCACGACCACTCCTTGGCAGCTTTGAAGAGCGCCTCCGGGCCACAAGCCGACTCCTAACGACTGGAGCACGGACTCTCACTCGAATCTCCCCGCTAGCAGCTCACCGGAGATCACCGGACTCGCCCAAACGGGGTAGTACGACGTTCCCCACCCCTCCTCCTCCTCTCCGAAGGAAGAGCGTGAGGGCCGGACAACGAAAGACGGCAGGGACTCCGATCGACCTCGTGCGCGCGAGGCTCGGGGGCTCAGCCGCATCAACTACTCCCTGATAAACCACGAATAAGACCTCGGAGGAGATTTTCTCAATACTCCACCGAGGCCTCGGGGGCTACACCCGGCGGGTGCGCTCGCGCGCCCCCACCGGAGAAGTCCTGAGGGCGCTCGGACGCCCCTACTGGAAAAGCACACGGCGCTATGATTCCAGTTCATCTCCAGTTCATCGGCAAAAAGCCTCTAGGAGAGTGAACATACACTCACCTAAAGGCTCGGGGGCTACTGTCGGTACCAATAATATAGGGGTACCCACATTTAACGATAATAAAAACTAAAACGACTAAGCCACGATAAAACACAGCCTACTTCAGAACGCGCGACAGGTCCGCCTCGTACGAGGCTGGCTCGACGGAATGCCTCGACCGCATCTCGTCTCCGACTCGTACGAGGCCCCCTTGACGGGAGGCCTCGACCGCGCTCCGACCCGCACGAGGCTCGATCGCCCACCGGGAGCGCTCCGACTCGCGTGAGCCCAGGTCGAGACGCTCGATCCCCTCTTTCTCCACCTACCACGGGACAAAAGTCATGGCATTTAATACAACCACCAACTACCACCTACCGGCATGGCCGCAGCCTGGGTCGACGTGGGAACAATACCAGTGTCAGTCCTCACTGTTTTACCGCCCATCCCGTGATAGGAGGTGAAAAACGTCACTGTGCCCACCGTACCTCACCCTATGCATCACTATTAACCCTCGAGGGAGGATACGACAAAGCCCGTACGCCGCGATTCCAGGGATTCGGACTCATCCGATCGGCCTCGACCCGGTCTCGACCCGGCCTCGACGCCTAACACAACACAACAGGGACAGAAGGACGGCATGGCACGGCGCTCCGGGTCATTTCGGCGTCTCGTCCGCTGTAACTCCATGGCGTCCAGGGATGGCCTCCCATTTCTAGGGCACGTCGCTACAGTCACCTCGACAGTGATAGACAAAACATCATCTCAAGGCATCCGTTGCCCCGGCCTCCTCTCGCCCTATAAAAGGGTAGGCCAGGGCTCTGGAGAGGACAACGGACAAAAAAGCAAGCACCAGATAGCGATCAACATCTCAAGCAATCATCTTGTATTTCTTTTTTCTCTTTTGAGACCTGGGCTCATCACCCTCTCTCACAAGCTTGTAACCCCCTACACAAGCACCTCGGTGCAAGGAAATACAAATTTCTCCCCCCCGCTGGATGTAGGGCCTTCTCTTGCCTGAACCAGGATAAATCCCCGTGTGTTCTCCTTGCATCACCACCCAGGAAAGGGACACGCAGCATTTACTCGTCGGTTTAGGACCCCCTCGGGTCCAAACACCGACAATTAGTATCCGAAAACCCCTTCTGACACATCCGATGTGACACCCAAAAATTTTCTTTTCGCGAACTAAACGCAGCCTAACCTTGCCTGATGAGGTTGGAGATCTGCAGAGCTTAGAGGTGCTGATGAGGCTGGACTGTTGGAGATTTGCAGAGCTTAGAGGTGTTGTCATATCTTGCCTCAAGGGCATATGCCCCCACACGGCTCACCAGAAAAGCTTAGGCCCTGTTTAGTTGCCAAAAAATTTTGCAAAATTTTTCAAATTCCCCACATCGAATCTTTGGACACATGCATGAAACATTAAATATAGATAAAATATAAAACTAACTACACAGTTTAGACGAAATTTACGAGATGAATCTTTTAAGCCTAGTAAGTCCATGATTGGATAATATTTGTTAAATAACAACGAAATTACTACAGTAGCATTTCCCAAAATTTTTTGGGAACTAAACAGGCCCTTATTGGAAGCCAACAATTTTTTTGCCTGAAGGAGTTTGAAATTGGCGGCTGGGGTGAAGATGGGCTGAGATTTCTCTGTGAGCAAGATGCTATGCAAAGTCTCAGACATTTAATTGTTGGTTTTAAGGCAAGGTTTTGACTTCAAGTTCAATCACCTTGTAAGTCTAGAGCGTCTCCAGGTTGCGAGTCATTGTGATGGCGAAAAGCAATGTGGAGGCAGCAGAAGCTGCCATCCTGAACGTAGTCAGTATCCATCATGCATGGCCCTGTTCATCCGGCTTATAATCCGTCTTTTTTAGCTTGTTTTTTCAGCCGGAACAGTATTTTTCTCTCACAACAAATCAGCCAACAGTGTTTTTCAGCCGGCTTATCAGCACAGCACGTCCCACAGTTGAACTCTCCAAATACAATTATGACTTAGTGGTCAAAGATAAAGGTAGGAAGGGAGCACAGCTGAAAGACGGTGGATTGGACAAGGGGGAAGATCATCAAGAGAAGCCATAGTAATTCTCACTTGTTGGAATTACCAGGTACTACAGATTCTTTTACATTGGATCTCCTCTTGGTAAGGAAAATGAGGAATGGATAATTGATGAATTTAGACTTGCATAGTGTCGTGCTGCTTATCGAAATTGACATTTCATTTGCATGAGCGCAGATCTTGAAGTAATTATTGATTAGGAATGGAATAAGTACTGCTAATTATAAACATGTATTGATTACCACCGAATGTTATATTTTGTATGTTATATCAATAGCACTAATTTGGTTCTGTAGCTTCCTTCTGCTAATAGTTAAACGTTAATGTTTTAAGTTGTGTACGAGCGCTGGTTGCCTAAATGGTATGATATGGTGGATGTTTAGCAGTATGTGTCTACTTCCTGGTTCTTCGGTCTAGACTTAAGGGGCCAAAGGGTAGAGAAGAAATAGGCAAAAGAGAAAAAAAATTTCTTCCTAGCAGGTGTGTTTTATATAAACATTTTGAAAGAAAATGATTACAGGATTAAACACTGAGCTTGGAAAAAAATATCAGTTGAGCTCCATGGAAACTGTCAAGTACATCTGAAAAATGTTAAATAGACATTTTCAGTTTCTGTTGTCAACTTTTCAGCTGTGACAATCTTTTGGCAGTGGAATGGACTTTTAAAGAACTCGAGATGATAGAAACTAATTTGATTTACAAAAGTGATATCGATAGACTTGACTGAATAACGTGATGCGGTCACTCTATGCATTACCAGTGCTTTCCCTGTTCCATTGCTACTTCTGTCTTTTAGCTTACAATCCAGCAAGGCCGAGTTAACCTGGCAATCAGGACCAGATAGGTTTATTTGGCAGTGTTTGTCTATAATCTAGATAGTTGTAGCCTGCCACATGCTTGCTAATATATTTGTGCCGCATGCTAGATTGTATATGTCAGGATCTTTATAATGGCCCTGTTCGGCAGACTGTTTTTTGGCTTATAAGCCGACTGTGGCTGATTTGCTGTGAGAGAAAAACACTGTTCCACGGCTGATAAGCCGTGCTGATAAGCTCAGCCGAACAGGGGGAATGTACTAGCACTTATCCTGTTTCTTTAGATTCAGAGTTGGCCAAATATTTTTGAAAGTGTGACTAGATATATTTGGAAACTACATAGGTCTCTAGCGTATCATTTATTTTCTACATTGATGAGAAAAAATAGTTTGGAAGATGCATGAGTTGTACTGTGTAACCGAAAAAAATGTATGAGTTGTACTGTGTAACCAAAAAAAAAAGGTAAGGTACTAATCTTGAATTCAATTATGAAGTTTTGGGTGCTATGACTTTTTGAGATTGGTTTGTTTGTTTTTCTAGTTTTTTATGGCAGCCCCTTCTTATTTCTCTTTTGGGATTAAGGAGGTTGGTTTATACGGGATCATTCTTTCTCTCTTCAATACAAAGGCAGCTCTCTTGCCAGCTTGAGAAAAAAATGACTGCAATATGCGCATTTACTTTTGCTGCTGCAGTTCTGCTGATTTGTTGTATTGGTCACAGCTGTAGCTGCATTCAGATTTTTGTGCTTGTTCGACTGCATCATGGTACATCATATAATTTGAAGTGAACTTTCCCTTGAGCATTCCGCTTAGATTGTCAAATAATAATGTGGAATAGGAATTGATGACAAGGATGAATTTCAGACCTTATACCAAACAACTTATACCATGTTTGTAATTCTTAAAAAATGTATGATGAACTTTCTGACATTAAGTGTTGTGCTGATAAAAGTTGACCTTTTGACCTGTGCAACAATAGAGCGCAGATCGTGGAATTTCTTTTCTTATTTTCTATTTTGAGTGTTTTTTTCCAGCAGCATCGTGTAGAGCAAGCAGCAATGTTTTGTGATAGATTTTAATAATTTTTTTACCTATATTAAAAAAGTATACCGTGTCTCATCTAAATAATTGCAGCTGTTGTCATTTTACAAGAAAAAGACTTTACAAAGTCGTTCAGTGGAAGAGCAATTTTCAGTGAAGTTGTTCTACGGGGTAAATGACCTTGGCTAAAATCATTCTCCAGTGAGGGCCAATTTGAATTCTCACGTCTAAAGCTTAGTTGGCTAAACTTTAGACCACTTTAGTTTGCTTGTGTTGTCTAAAATTTTTATGAGGTTAGCTAAATTTTAAATAACACTAGGCCTCTTGTTTGAACCTCACCATAAGGTCCAAAACAGGCTCTAACTCAATTGCACACGAAACTCAGGCGTTTGGAGCTTCGAAGAGGCATCCCCTCCCCCGAGCGCTCCAACGGGCGGCTCGGGGGGCGCATCGCCGGCACCGCCGGAGGCCACCCCTTCCTGCCACTTCCCCGGCCACCGCCGCCACTCTCCGGCGAGCGGCCCGCGGCGGCGCCCGAGTGGAGCCCCGTCTGCAGTCCCGCCTCCCTCCCCAGTCCACCTCCCACCACCCCTCCTCTTCTCCTGCTCATCCGGTGGTTAGCGTCGCCGGCGAGGCAGATCCTGGCCCTCTTTGGTCAGATCTTGTGCCTCCTTTGCCGAATCTGGCGGCACGATGGTGTCTCCCCACTCCCTTCCATGTGCGTGGGTGGCTGCGTGGGTGCCGTGGTGGCGTCCGTGCCTCGCCTGCGTTCCACGTTGGCGTTGTGGGCCGAGCCCAGTCAGGCAGTGGGTCACCGATGGCCGCGGGTGGCCGCATGGGTGCTGTGGTGGCGTCCGCGCCACGCCTGCTTCCTGCCTTCGTGGCGTTGGCCGAGCCCGCGTCGAGCCGCGGGTCACCGGTGGCCGCGCTGGGGCCACGTCGTCTGGTTTGGCGCTACGGCTCCGCGCTTGGGGGCTGACGGCGCTGCTCAATTCCCGTGTCAGAGGGTGTAATGCCATGGTGGCGGCCTGACACCAGTCGGCTTTGTGGGCCCACGGCTGGTGTTTGTTGCGGCGGCACTCAAGTCTCTGTGCTGGTGGCTTGGGCCCTGCGCAGGTGGTGCTGGTGTGCTGGCTACTTGCTGCTCGCGCTCCGGGTGCCACAGGTGGCCTTGTCTCGAACCTGCGCATTCTACGAATAGACCTTGGGCGAAAGCCCTGCCCTGCTTCTTGCTTGGGCCGGCGGCGGTGGCACAGCATGTGTCATTCACCTTCTTGGAGGCGTCGTCGAATCTTCTATCCGTCACGCAGGTCGCCGGGCCAGGTTCTAGGATGAAAATCTCACTGTGTGCCTCTTTCAACGATGATGGCGTCTATGGATGTTAGTCCCTTTATGAAGGCTTCGTTGAAGCACTCCTGCTGTCGTGCTGATCCATCTCCCGCTTCGCTGGCCAGAGTTGCTCCTTGCTGTACTGTGCCTGCGTGTGCTTCAAGTTACTCTACGCTTTGGTCTGTTCAATTGGGTAGGATGATGTTTTCACAACCGTCGCTTCTCCCTAGTGGATGCTTTGCAGCTAGCGATATCTTTGGCGGATGCTTTGCCGTTGTTGCTGCTTGGGCGGATACTTTGCCGCCGATGCCGTTCCGGTCTCCCCTCATGCAAATGCTTTGCTGCTGAGTGCATGATGGCCCCCAACAGCCTGTGGATACTTTGCCGCTCCCTGCCTGGGCGGATGCTTTGCCGCCGTAGTCGCTACCAGCCCACGGATACTTTGCCGTGTTGTGCTTGTGGATACTTTGCCCGTTGTCTCTGGCGGATGCTTTGCTGCCGCGGTTCTTGTTCGGGCGGATGCTTCGCCGCCATAGTCACCTCTTCTCGGTGGATGCTTTGCCACCGCGGCTTCATCTCTCTTGTTGGCAGCCTTCTTTTTTTTTACTTGCAGGTCCAATCGGTTAGGTTGTGGCGGAGGGCCCTCCCCTGCCGCGCTTCTTGCTTTCATTTGTGTTTTTCTTCCTAAACTACTCGCTTTGTGGTTTTGTTTCCTGCCCTATGAGTTCTCCCATAGTTGCGTCGTGTACGCCATTCTTTCAACATTCTTACTTCTTAATGAAATACATGTGAAGTCGTGTTCTAGAAAAAAAGAAACTCGGACGTTTGCACATGAAACTCTGCTAAGTTCCACTTGAAATCACAGAACATTCACGTGATTGAAATACAGTATTTGTCATGCGATCAAAAGCTGGATTTACAACCGGTACGTATTTAACGTACACTTGGTACGGAGATCGCCCGAACCAGTAGTCAGTACAAGAGTTCGGACGTAAGTGATTATAGCACTATAATTTGCCAGACAGAGTTCACGGATCACGTACAGTCAGCGAAGACTACAGATGCATAAAAATGGAAAAAGAGATCATGGAAAGTAACGAGGTGTTCATCCATTCCACCATCAAGTACATGGAATCATCTATCACCCACCAAAACGCTCCAGCAAGTACTGAAGAGCTGCACCTTTATGGCTTTATCCCACTTCCTCACCCACACTTCACCTCTGTCTCAATTTCTTCTTTACCGCACTCCATCCCTTGTCGCCCCTCCTCCTTCCATCTTCCTCATCTACACTTCATCCTCTCAGTCCTTTCTTTCTTCCACATTGTGTGTGTGTGTGTGTGTGTGTGTGTATATATATATATATATATATATATATATATATATATATATATATATATATATATATATATATATATAGGGAGAGTATACTCTATAGCCAGGTACAAAATAAGTTATTTTGTAGCCACCTCTATTTACGATAATTTTATATACTAATTTACGACAATGTCAGTATATATTTACGATAGTTGAATTACTATAACACATGGAGATATTTACCATAATATTATAGTAAATCACATAGTAAGGAGTTACTACAATCTCGTAAATTAGCATAACAATTATCATAACTCCAAGTGGCTACAGAATAAGTTATTCTGTAGCCAGCTATAGGGTAGTAGTTCTATATATATATATATATATATATATATATATATATATATATATATATATATATATATATATATATATATATATATATATATATATATATATATACCCCAGAGCAGCTGCATCGATCAGGGTCAGTGGCAGAAAGAAGACGGATCAGCAGTGAACGTCTCTTCTGCCTATCCAAGTATATATCTGGACGAGCGTGACAACAGCAGGCATAACCACTTTAGTTTGCTTGTGTTGTCTAAAATTTTCACGAGGTTAGCTAAATTTTAGATAACGGTAGGCCTCTTGTTTGGAACCTCACCATAAGGTCCAAAACAGGCTCTAACTCAATTGCACACGAAACTCGGGCGTCTGCACATGAAACTCTGCTAAGTTCCACTTGAAATTACAGAACATTCACGTGATCGAAATACAGTATTTGTCATGCGATCAAAAGCTGGATTTACAACCGGTACGTACTTAACGTACACTTGGTACGGAGATCGACCCGAACCAGTAGCCAGTAGAAGAGTTCGGACGTGATTAGCACTAAAAGTTTCCGGACAGAGTTCACGGATCACGTACAGCAAAGACTACATAAGCACAAAAATGGAAAAAAAAGGTGATGGAAAGTAACGAGGCGTTCATCCAGTGCATCAAGTACATGGAATCATCAATCACCCACCCCAGCAAGTACTGACGAGCTCCTCCTTTATCCCACTTCCTCACCCACACTTCATCCTCTGTCCCCATTTCTTCTTTACCGCACTCCATCTCCATCCCTTGTCCCCATTTCTTCTTTACCGCAGTCCATGTCCATCCCTTGTCCTCATCTGCACTTCATCCTCTGAGTCCTTTTTTCTTCCACATTGTAGCCCTATATATATATATTCACCCATCCCTTGGCAGCTGCATCGATCAGGGTCAGTGGCAGGAAGAAGACGGATCAGCAGCAAACGTCTCTTCTGCCTCTCCAAGTATATATCTGAACGATCGAACGTGACAACGGCAGGCAGGACATGGCGTCGTGGTTTGCAGGTGCGCCAAGACATGCATCGATATCATCTTTCTTTGTTCAATTTTCTCCCTACAACTTGGACGTAGCATGTATGCATGCATGCATGCATGGTCCAGTGCTTTTTCTCTCCTCTACTCTAAATCTCTAATACCCACACTCTAAACAATGAGCTGCAGATCTCTTCACGGATGAGAGAGTGAAGACACTGTCCGACCAGGTCTCGACACTTCGGGACAAGGTGTGGGACTCGGAGCGCAAAAGCGCCCAGCTGCTCCGCGAGAAGGGTAAACTGGAGAAGCAATTGGAGGAGACAAACAAGGCGGCTCAGGTGCTCGCTGGTGAGAAGGAAGAGGTGAAGAGGAGCTTGAAGGGTGAAAATGATAAACTTCGCTTGGAGGTTTCGGCGGCTGAGGAAAAATATAGCCAGTCCCAAGCGGAGGTTATGAAGCTCAAGATGGAACTAGATGCACTGGCAGAGGAGAAAGAGGCAGCTACAAAGGCATTTGATGCTAAGAAGGCTGAAATGATGCTAGAATTAGAGGATCTCAAGAGGAGGATGGAGGAAATTCAGGCCAACAAGGATTTGGTGGACACTGAAAATGTTAAGCTTAGGTCAGAGGTTCTGACCATAGAGCAAAAACATAGATTGTCGGAGGCAGAGGTTGAGAGGCTCAAGGTGGAATTGAGCACACTGGTGGAGGCGAAGCAGGAAGCTGCCAAGGCATTTGAAGCTGAGAAGCTTGAGATCATGAAGGAACTGGAGGACCTCAAATGGAAGGCGGAGGAAATCCAAACCAGTAAAGATTTGGTGATTGGTGAAAATGATAAGCTTCGATCAGAGGTTGTGACCACAGAGCAGAAGCTTAGCCTATCTGAAAAAGAGGTTGAGAGGCTCAAGGTGGAACTAGATGCCCTAGCAGCGGTGAAGGAGGCAGCCGCCATGGAGTTCGATGCTAAAAAGACAGAAATCATGAAGGAACTAGAGGACCTCAACAAAAAAGTTGAGGAAATCAAGGCCAGCAAAGATTTGGTGATGGGTGAGAATGATAAGCTTCGGTTAGATGTCTTGACCGCAGAGCTAAAATATAGACAATTTGAAGAAGAGATTGAGAGGCTCAAGATGGAACTAGGTGCACAATTAGAGTCAAAGGAGGCAACCGCCAAAGCATTTAATGCTGAAAAGGCGCAAATCATGAAGGAATTGGAGGACCTTAAGAGGGAGGTGTTGGAAATTCAGGCCATCAAGGATTTGGTTGTAGGTGAAAATGATAAGCTTCGGTTGGAGGTTCTAATCATGCAACAGAAACATAGTCTATATGAAGTAGAGGCTAAGGAGCTCCAGATGGAATTGGATGCACTAGCAGAGGCGAAGGAGGAAGCTGCCAAGGCATTTGATGTTGAGAAGGAAGAAATTACAAAGGAATTGGTAGACCTCAGGAGGAAGGTGGAAGAAATCCAAGCTAGCAAGGAGTTGGTGATGGTTGAAAATGATAAGCTTCGGTCAGATGTTCTCACTATAGAGCAAAAACATAGCTTGTTTGAAATAGAGATTGAGAAGCTCAAGATGGAATTGGTTGCATTGACTAAGGCAAAGGAGGAAGCTGCAATGGTATTTGATGCCGAGAAGACAAAGATCATGAAGGAATTAGAGGATCTTAAGAGAGAGGCAGAGCGAAGCCAAGCTAACTTGGAATTAGCTGAGGAAGCAGTACACAACAAAGATGCCTTGGTCAATAACATGAGAGCTGAGTTAGAGGAGCTTGATGAAACTGTGTCAAAGCTGCAAGCAGCCTATGACAGACTTGATGCCAAGCATTCACGCTTGACTGATGAGAAGAATTCAGTCCAGAAAGTAATGGACAATAGGAGGGCTTTGGCAGCCCTCCTGGAGTCAAAAATTAAGGTACTTGAGAACGACAATGCTGAAAAGGATGGGGAGATTGGAAAACTGAAAGCGGCACTAGAGAAGAAGAAGAAACGTGGCATTCGGGCTATATTTTCATCAGCAATTAGGTGCCTGCCATCATGTGTCTCCAAATGATCAGGTTGCTAACATGTTCATGTTGCATTACTATGTAATGGTGATCGACTGGTACTATGCAATGAAATAAAAGATTTGCTTCCTATATGTGACATCTCATTGCTGCACAACGGGGCTTTAGTCCCGGTCCAAAAGGACCTCTAGTCCCGGGCTACGAGCCGGGACTAAGGTTTCGGGACTAAATGGCCCACCTTTAGTCCCGGTTCTCAGGCCCGGGACTAAAGGGAGACTAAAGGGAGACCTTTAGTCCCGGTTGGTAACCGGGACTAAAGGTGCTGCCAGGCATCGACATGGCGCAACACCTTTTAGTTCCGATTGGTATTACCAACCGGGACTAAATGTTCTTTTTTCTTTTTCCTTTTTATTTCCAATTCATTATTGATTTTGGTTTTCAGTTATATTGTTTTCCAATTTATTCTTCGCTGCTATTATCCGTATACGTTGCACCTATACGAGAGCGTTATTATTGCACACAAATAAAGTATGAAACTACACACATATATATATATATATATATTATAGAGCTATACATATACGTACATACACATTACATTTACAATAATATACAAGTAATCAAGTGTTCGACCGCCGGTTAATGAGTTACATAAATGTTTGCCCGCCTCTCAAAGCTCATACAAGTGTTCGTTCTTGTTTGGACTCTTCAAATCAACCTAGGGTTGTGGTGGAACTCGCCGTCTTCCGGGATGACATGATCATTGATGAAACTTGCGATCGTCTCCTGGATTGCGACGAGTATTGTGTGCTTGAACACTTGTTCTTTCAATTCCCACTCCTTCCATTTGCATTAATTAAAGGAAAAGATATTAATATACATAAGATTTATTTAGTTTCAACAAATAAATAAGATATGAATTTACTATATACACATGTTACTTACTTTTAGCATCTCTTTAGCAGGTGTAAATTTGCTACACCGCATGTACTCGCAAACGTAGTATCCACATAAATTGGTTTCGTACGGTTGTCTGGACACCCACTTATGTAGAATAGGAGGGGGGAGTGGCACTTTCAGATCCGTACGATATCTTTGTTGTAGCCAAGTCCAAGCCCTGCCCAATAAGTCGGTCGTTGATTAGGTATAGCATAGTAAATTAAAGGAGCAGGCAATGATAATTAACGAATGATAGAACTTACCTCTGGATCATGTCTATCATGTCTTGGTACATTGCCAGCTCTTTTCTCATTGAGTCCCACGCATTTATAGTTTGTTCCTTGATCTTAATCTCAATGAGTATCCAGTGATCCCTGCATTTGTTTATAGAGTCAACTTATATCTATATATATTAATGTTGGATTGACTAAGACATGATATAACACAACACTTTACCCCATATTGTAAGGGAAGAGTATCAACTCCTTATGCCTTTGGTTATAAAAGAACCTCCAGAGGTTTTTCTCCATTTCCTTGATCTTCAGATTGAATGGATCTTTAGTCTTTGTGTCCTTGTATACGACATACGGATCGATAAAACCAATTCGATCGTCTTGTTTCAATCTGAGTTCTCTCATCATGTGTCTGCACATCGTGAGCATAGTTATTACGAATACGTACATATGCTAGAGTGGGATTATTGATTAAAAGGAAGAATCACTTACAGACAGTAGCAGCTTATGAGAGATTTGTCAAGAGCATCCATATAGAGAAGCTTGTGTACTTCACTAAACTGTACCCAGATGACATCATCTCCACGAAAGTAGTGACGGTCTCTGACTTGGACGCCCAGATATTGTTCACTTTGATGTTGTGCACACAATCTTAAGTAGTACTCGTGCAGCTTGTACTTTTGTGTACCAAGATTTTTTACCTTTGCAGGGTCGCATAGACTCCTGCCATATATGTACTTCCTCCGCCATTCATCAACAACTTCGGCCTCTTTAACAGTTGTCAGTTCCTCCCGACCGAGAAGTTGTTCTAAGGAAAGCCCAGTCACATTCATCCAATTGGCGAGTTCATCTAAGTCCACATCATCAGGTACCGACATTTGCATCAAGTTCATGTTGGAACCATATTGATTCTCAACCACTAGTGGTGGCACTGATTGCTGCGCTTGTTGGCCGAGCTGTGCAACATCTTTCCTGGCCGTCCTCCTTGATTTTCATTGTGATAGTATGCTCATAGTCTGATAGTGGCGGCGCTGGTTTTTACTAGCGGCACACTTCTCGTCTTGCATAGCCTGCACCACTTGATGTAGCTTTACACGAGGATACATTAGGTATGGCTTCTCTTGCTTTGCTCGTGCGTTAGCTTTGGTCTTTTTGAAGACGCTTTCACTTCTGCCTTGACTGAAGCATTAAGTTCTTCATCAGTCTTCTCGTATGAAAGCTTGGTCATCTTCGGGATCCTTGTGACCACAACTTGTTTCTTTGGCAGAGGTGGTGGGACCGATCTCTGTGAGCCAACGGGCCTCTTGTTCCTCGATGGACCAGCTGGTGCCGATGAGGCGGCCATTGTCGGCATTGGCGGAGGCGGCGGTGGCGCAGTTGGAGCTTGCTGTTGTGGAGGAGATTGGGCCACTGGCGGCGTTAGAGTATGTCATGGAGGAGATACGGCCAGCGGTGGGGATGCAGCCTTGTCTTGTATGAAATCGTCGTCGTTGTCGTGTCCCACGGCACTGTGGTCATGTGGTGAATGGATAGACGGACTTGGGGAGGTCCTGGATTTGGAAAAAATGAACAAGGTATATACATGAGTGAACCGTAATTAGATACAGTACATAATTATTGAAAAGCAATTGCATTCACAATCATCCACACCTAGGGTTCGGTTGTGGTGGCGGCGCCCCAGGAATAATGATGTACCGTTTCTTCCAACATATGAATGTCTTCTCCGCTTCACCTAGGGTCTTCTCCCCATCACCACCTTCAATATCCAGAGCCACATTTTCATGGCCTTTGACCACTCTATCCACTGAGACACTAACATATCCGGGTGGTATTGCGACCGAGTGGATCCTTGATGTCTTGGTGGGGTCGATAGGAGATATAACACTAGTAGCCACCTTGACTGTGGCATTCCCCTCCGGAATATGCAGCTCACAGGATGTCAACGGAGCGGTGACGTCATCCACTGAGAAGCGCATCCCTGCGTCATCATCTTGCCTCACAAGCACCTCCATAGAAGCACAACTGCTTTTCAACTAAGCTGAGCCGGGGCTGATGTTGGCGGCCGGCTGTGACAAGCTCTGGAGGCGGGAACTTACAACTTCCTCCATGGCCTTTGTAATTTGTTCATTCATAGTGGCCTTAAGCGCTCCCTCCCGCTCTAGTGCCTTACGAGCCACTTCACTGGTCTTCATAACAGCCTCCTCCAACTGGCGTAGCCGTTCCCTGTCCTCTTCCTTCTTTCTCTGGCGGCTTCTATAAGTTTCTCTGTCCTGAGGGAAGGCATGCTCCCACGACACGGAGCCATAGCCTCTCATCCGTCCACCGTGCTCAGGGTTCCCCAGGGCGTATGTCAGCTCATCTTTATCTCTGTTCGGCTGCCACTCTCCACTTTGAGCGATGGAGCGGGCTTGATGAAATCTTTCTGCTACAGCTTGGATGCGTTCCCCATACACGACCTTTTTGGTCTCTAGGTCCAGGCGGCCTCCGTGAGCGAAAAACCAGTGCTTGGCGTGCTCAGGCCAGTCGAGGGATTCTGGCACCAACCCCCTGTCAATTAGCTCTTGCTCGGCTTTTTTTCACTTATGAATGGTAGTAGGGTAGCCACCTGATCCCATCGTATGGTGGTAGGTCTTGTGTTGGGCATTCTCTTGGTTCCTTCTCGCCCGTTGTTGACCCTCTTCTGACGTCTTGAACTGTACAAACTCGTCCCAAAACGGCCGCAGCTTGACAAAGTGCTTACAGTTGAAATCCAGAGTCTTGTTCTTCTTGATATAGTCGTTATATAGATTCTTCTTATAGCACTGGAATTGTGTAGCCATCTTCTTCATAGACCAATCCCGAACTCTTTCCTTCAACTGTTTATCATTTGTGTCTAGCGTGAAATGTTGCAACACGTCACCCCAAACTAGTTCCTTGTCACGGTCGGAGACATAACTAATTTCTGTGCGTTGCTTATTTTTCTTTCATTCACGAACATTGATCAGGATCCTATCTCGGGCAAGGTACCCTAAGTGGTTGACAAAGGCCCTTGCATGGGGTCCACGTGGCTGGCCTGTTCCCTCGTCGAAATCCGTGATAACCAACCGGCCCTCCATCGGCTTCTTCGGGCCTCGTACTTTTCTGCTGGTCCCCGTGGTTGTCGTTGAGATAGAGGGCTATGTAGGCAGAAATAAGACAATTAATAAAGGATTTTTTTTTGAATTTCATGTATATAAACATAGGAGGCTGCATATATTACAGACCTCGCCAACATTGTCTTGGTCATTCGGGTCGACCAAGTACTGAGAACCGTCATCGATGCCCTCAGGGTTCTCATCGCCTTCACGATCGTCATAACGACCTTCTTCAGTGCTACCGCGGATTATGTTCAACAATATTTCTTCGTCTTCTCTCGGGTCGGCCATTTCTGCAAAAATATTTAGGGTTTAGGGTTTAGGGTTTAGGGTTTACAGTTTAGGGTTTAGGGTTTACAGTTTAGGGTTTAGGCATTACTAAGCATAAGAGATCGACTTACACATATTAGTAGGATATCATCTGGATATAAGTGTAGATCAAGGTAATCATGCAGTAACTGTATCGACCAACTCCTACTAACTTAATACATCTAATAACAAGTAACTGGAGAGTCTACATCATAGAGAGTCTAAATAAATTTTTTCGTAATTTTATTACACTCCTAAAATCTTGTACAAAAATAACAAAAAGCAACCGGAATATCTCTCTCTCTCTCTCTCTCTCTCTATATATATATATATATATATATATATATATATATATATATATATATATATATATATATATATATATATATGCAGGTAATGAGGAAGAGTGAAGAAGGGCTAAAAATGATAACGTCAACGACACAATTATTATGCAAAATTAAGTGCTAAGGTTGAGGCTTCCAAAATGTACACAACATGTATATTAACTTAAATTCTTAAAAACATATTAAATTTTTTTGTCTTACATAGTCATAAATAATCTAAGACTATAAATTGATAAGAGTGTCGTATTCTTTTCATAGAAGATAAAGTAAGATGAAAGAAACCGTTCATTCTTTAATGTTAGTTATACATATCGTTCATGAATAATCGATGCAAATATATTTGAAAAGACTATGAATTAATTAATATCACCCATTAATATGAATAGTTTCCTAGTGCCGTATATATATATATATATATGTATATATATATATATATGTATATATATATGTATATATATCCGCTGCCCACGCAGCAGCGCTCCGAACTGCGCCGCCCTCGCTGCTTCGTTTAGGCCGGGAAGCTCCGGCAATGGCGCACCGCTGCCATGGTCCAGCGCCGTCGGGGCCGTACCGGCGCGTCCGGCCTTGGGGCAGCAGCAGCCCAACGTTGCCGAGAGGAGCAGAGGAAAGACCTGGCGGTGGACGCGGACGCGGACAATGACGAGGGCGGCGCGCAGCGGTTCTCGGGGCGCTGCTCGGGCGGCGGTGCTCGATCGGGAGACGGCGGCGGTTGTGTCTGCGCGCAGGTGTGGAGGAGGAGGAAGAAAGCCGGGCTTTATAGGCCAGGAACCTTTAGTCCCGGGTCTGGCCACCGCCCGGGACTAAAGGGGCTTTAGTCTCGGTTCCAGCCACGAACCGGGACCCGGTTCGTGGATGGAACCGGGACTAAAGCCCCTTTAGTCCTGGGCGGTGGCCTGACCCGGGACTAAAGGTCCTTCCACCAAATTCTGGCGCCTGTTTAGGCGCCAGAATTTGGTGAATTTTATTTTTTTTACTTTTTTTCCTTTTATCTTTCTAAATGCATAGTAAATTAAATATTTATCATAATTTTTTTCAAAAATACACATTAGTTTAGTTTGACTCTATTGTGCATTACATAAATTGTAAACACTATTTTTTTCAAATATTTCATATTATCTAAAATAAATGTTATTTATAATGAATATTGTGTTAATGCAAAAATATAATGGGCAATTAAAATATATAAAATTGTTGGCTTTCGACAGGAAATTTGTTTTTGGGTCATTTAGACGTTAAACTTTTGTTTCTTCAATAATAATTATCCAAATGTACGACATTAATTGTCTAAATTTGAAAATTTAAAATTTTCAGAGATACACGTCGGTTTTTGAAACCCTGGATGATCTCGAATGGAAAACTCATGAATACAAAGTTTTTTCCACTCATCAAGACCTACATTTGGTCTAATGGTCAACTTTTCATTTGTAAAAGTTTGAACCACTCAATATTGAATTTTGAAAGAATTCATAGCCAAACGACGGTTTTCGGAACCCTGGATGGTCTCGACCGGAAAAGTCATGAATACCAATATTGTTCCACTCATCAAGATCTACATTTCATACATAGACCATTTTTGCATTTGACAAAGTGTTGGCAAAGTGTAGTTGAAAATCCACAATTCCCACATATAGTTTCATATAGTTTGTGTGAGATTCAAGATTTGGTGAGTATTGTTTATTTAAACCTTTTCAAATAGAAAAATAGTCTATATAAAAAGTTTGGATCTTGATGAGCTCTAACAATTTAGTATTCCAAAGTTTTTTATTTCAAGTCATTTAGTCTGTCATTTGACCAAGTCTGACCAAAATCCGTCTTCGATTTTGAAAACATATACCTGGGACTTGCTAAAATTTATCCAGATGAAAATATGGTCCATGTATCAAATGTAGATCTTGATGAGCTCTAACAACTTGGTACTCAAATTTTTTTCATTTGAAGTCATCAAATAGGTCATTTGACCAAGTTTGACCAAAGTCAAAACATTGGTTTTTAGAAAAACACACTTTGACCGAACCCTGGATGGTCTCGAATGGAAAACTCATGAATACAAAGTTTGTTCCACTCATCAAGACCTACATTTGGTCTAATGGTCAACTTTTCATTTGTAAAAGTTTGAACCACTCAATTTTGGATTTTTAAAGAATTCATAGCCAAACGCTGGTTTTCGGAACCCTGGATGGTCTCGACTGGAAAAGTCATGAATACCAATATTGTTCCACTCATCAAGATCTACATTTGATACATAGACCATTTTTGCATTTGACAAAGTGTTGGCAAAGTGTAGTTGAGAATCCACAATTCCCACATATAGCAAAGATTGAACCACTCAAATTTGAATTTTCAACACATAATGTTACAATTATATTACACAAGATGTCAAATACACATTATTAATTTGAGTTCACTACCTATATATATACAATCTCTCTGTGCGTACATCACCAAGAGCATCGTCATCTTCAGCGATACTGTTTTCTGCATCCGCCTCTTCTTCAACTTCCTCCATCGTGAAGTCACAGTATTGAGGAAAAACATCGTCAGGGTCCGCTCGTTCTTCTTCACCTTCTTCCATCATAACCCCGGTCTCTCCGTGCTTGGTCAAACAAATATAGTTTGTCATGAAACCCGACTTGAACAAGTGTAAGTGAATACTTCTTGAGCTACAAAATTCTTTCAAATTCATACACATGACAAATGGGCAGCACATAAAACCATCCCGCTTGTTTTCCTCTGCCACTCTGCAGAATTCTCGCACGCCCTCAATGAACTCTCGTTGGAGCAGCGATCGGCATTGTATATCCAATGGCGTGTCATTATCTGTATTATATGGCATCACATAATGAAAAGTCCAGCATGAGAAAAGAGCGTGGCACAACCTTGTCTAATTGAGTTCAAAATTTTATAAGTGGTTCATCATTTTATAAAATTAATTTGTGGACATTAATAAAAAGATAGTAAAATCATAAAATTTTTATTTTTCTATTAAAAGGTGTAATTTTATCTCTAAATAAAATTAATTTGAAGAATTTTTAAAGTTAAAATAAATTTGTTTCAAAATTACAAAGAATCAACATTATTTAATATTTTAAAATGAGAACATGAACAAATTAAAGTAAAAAGTATCCTAAAAAGTCTATAATAGAACTAAACATTATTCCCTCCATCCGTGAATATAGGGCATAACTACTTTTTTTCTTAGTCCGGGAATACAAGGCGGCGGCGTCTCGGTGGCTGTTCACGCCCGCATGCAGCATTTAGCGCTGTGTCGCCCGTCTCCTGGGCTCCCACGCTGGCCATTACTCACAGCGCATGCATGTTGTTCTCAAGCGAGACTAGTACTCTAATACGACACTGATGGCGGTTAATGCATGCATAACATCTAGTTAATTAGATGCGGAGCCGAAGGGCTATCCTTGCAAGGCACAACAATAAACTTGTTTCTTGGTCTTTGTGAAAATGGAGTTACGCCTTGTATTCACGGACGGAGGGAGTATATGTGTATACTACTTTCTAGGTACTATAATTAGCATTATTCATAAAAATTCAAACATGAAATGTGATTGGAGCTAGCAATATGAAATAAAATAGCCATATACAACATGGATTTACATATGATGCTGCTAAAACATAGGAGGATGAAGCTAGCAACCTTTCAAACAAATCGACGATGGCGTAGAAGCATTTGAAGTGGATTGATCGCCGGAGATGAGACAAGCAAGAACAATGGAAGAACAAGCAACAAGAACATGAACAAGGAAGGGCTCGGGTAGGGAGAAAGAAGAGGGAGGTTCAATTTATAGGGGGAGGTTTTAATCCCGGTTGGTAATACCAACCGGGACTAAACCCAGTCCTATAGTCCCGGTCGGTGCCATGGACCAGGACAAAAGCTGTAGTCCCGGTCCGTGGCACCGACTGGGACTAACGGCCCCTCCCGACAGCGCCTGACAACAGAGCCATTGGCGAGGGACCTTTAGTCCCGGTTGATAACACCAACCGAAACTAAAGGTCTATTTAGTCCCGGCCGCCGAAATCGCCGAGACTAAAAGCATTTTGGGTGATCGACGAAAGGTCAGTTGTGTAGTAGTGTCTCCTGATTCTATTAATATGGATGCATTTTATGACGACCTGCATTTTCAGCACATTGGGATTTTGTGGTGACACCATCACCGGAAACTCTAAGTTAGCGAACAGCTACTCAGAGCTTGGCCGCTTTCTCCAGTGTCCTTAGTGAGACACCACCAGACATTTTTGGTGATGGCTGAAACAAAATCGTTTTCAAGTATACTAAGCCCCAAATGTTGTATAACATGACAACACCTCCTTTAGCACTAAGTTATCATTTTCAAAGGTTTTGATCTTGTTCCTTTTCACACCACTTAATCTAAATTCATCGCGAGTTAGATCTCACCTGGTGACACTAGGTAACTGATTAGCCAACAAGAATGCCCCTCTCGATAATACGGCTATCTATCCTAAACCCAGTTAAGCTCTTCTCTACTCAACCTTAGACCAGCAGAATAAAATGCCCTACAAATATACATTTGTCCTATGCATTCTATTCCATCTCCATGTCGGTGATGCCACACAAGCATGCAACCTCCATCTTCATCAAATGATTAACAATGGCCATCCATCAAATGTATCCAACCAAGCTACATTGACCATTGTCCACAACATGAAGCTCCTTCATCATCACTCCATCAAGCCACTTGATCATCAACACAAATCAACACTCGGCTTAATTCCATGGATGATATGATCCACTTCATAACTTCACATGGCCTTATTGGTCCATCAATTGTTCTTCACCATTGCCTCGATCTATAGGCGCCAAGCCATCTACTTGCACTTCACCACCTTGAAGATTCATCGAACTAGAGCCTCTAGCTTGTCCTGCATACCGGTCCTTCATTGTCAATCCTTGCCTTGAGCTTCTCCACCTAACCATATGAGACTATGTCATGTCTCTTATTCAATAAGCTCCTTCTTCATTAGTTGAGCACTTGCATCAAATTCATAAGCCATCAACTGCATGCACAGGCCAGGGTTCCCAATGTACCATGTCTTTTTGTTTCTGAAGCATTATTCTGGCTATGGGTGAAAATGGACGTCCAAAAATCCGAATTATCCGAATTCGTAACCGTTAAAACTTGTAGTAGGATATCCATATTCATATTCATTTCTAACACGGATACTAAATGGATGTATTCAAATTTGTTTTTTTAGTATTTATCTCTATCTAGTTTCAGTTCCATATTCGACAAAAATATAGACAATCTGACATTTATCCGTATCCATGAAGAACAAGGTATAATGAATCTACTTAAAAGTTTTCTTTCCTTGACTAGTGACTAACTATTTAGTTTCAATATTATTAATGATGCATTGAAACTATTTAGTAGTATATCTATAAGTAACTTTTAATATTAATTTAATTCTATTAATAATACATAAATATTAAATTAACTATTTAATATATTTGTTGTTACAAATTATTTTAATACATTTAATTTATTTTTTGCTGGTGTAAATTATTTTATATCTATTCTATCCTCCTTACTATAAAAGAGCGAGTTTTTTAAGGGGCCTCTCCCTCTATAGTAACCGTTCGATCTAGACGTTGTGCTATATGGGCCATCCGTCATCCATGATCTTACATCTTATATGTAAGACTCCTAGCATGATACGTAAAGAAAAGATTCGAATTTGTTTGAGTCCTCGTCAGTCATCTATGCCATACTGGTTCATGAGTCAGGAATCCTCTCTTTTTTCCCTTCCTGTAAACTATCATGCGTTCGATACGGTTTCGTACGTTCGGTCATGTGGAGAGAGAAACAGAGTTCGTTGCGGTGTCAAGTGCGGTGGATTGGAAAAGTTTATGATTGCATCATCCGACTCTGCATGCATGTGCTAGAGAGAGAGAGGAGGAGCATGTTAACCTTAGGCATGGCATGGCAATGTGCACTGCACCATGTTTAAAAGATTGGGGAAATTTGAGAAAGAAGGATGTTCCTCAAATAACCCACATCTGCATAGTCTCAGGAGGATGAGAGAGCGACAGGGCGTTGTGTGGTGTGTGTGCGTGAGTTTATCAGCAAGATCACGAACCTTCAGCTACAGCGACGGGTTGCTCTCAAGCAAGTTAGCAATCATCTATATATATATATAGAGAGAGAGAGGAGTATGTATCTCATTAATTAACAGACATACGAGAGCGAGACCTCCTCGGTCGGTGCCCTGGTACCATCCTCGTTTGCGCAAGGGAAAAAGGGACCTCATGAACCCTCGTCCGTCACGTGTCCTTAAAAGATTTTGAAGCTGATATTTTCCTTGCTGGTTGCCATCTTTCTTCATTTTCATGTCTTCTGTGCTCTTTTTGCTTCGCTGGAATTTTTTTGTTTGACGGTAATCCTTAGAATATTGTGCCGGCCTTTATTGTATTTGTTTTCAAATGACGCCCGTCCGCCAGGACCTGTGCTCCCGCATACGCCACTGAGGACGGCCATGGTACGTCTGGGAGCTCAGGTGCACGATCAAGTTTCGAGTCCAGGCCCAAGGCTGCCATGCAGACCAGGCTCTATCTGCTACGTACAAGGCGCTAGATGATGCCAAATTGTACTGCCTGCAATGAGTTTCCTGTGGCACGCATGAGTAACGTAAATGAGCTAACCTAGTAGGTCGTAGATTATTTATTTGTCTATCTATGCACGTATCCTATACTTAATATATGTGGTTCTATTGTCACATATCGATGTTGATGGCGTCAATTTGAGTAAGAGATAATTAGTTCATAGTTTCATATTCATATATAATTTGGACAATATATTATTAATAAAAACTATAAACACGTGCGTGTCGCACGTGCATATTTGCTAGTACTATAAAAGAGCGAAGGAATTGAAAATAGCCTCTCACCTGATGCCTTCTATCCATCTTAATTCTTATCCCTTAAATCTACTTTAAAATCAGATCCAACGCGTCTAAATCTCTCGGCCTGAACTGACGAGGGACCCGGCTGGAAAACTCTCTGATGTTTACGCGTGTTTATACTATTTCTGCCGTCTATGTGTGCTATACCCACATGCCACATACGTGACCCTTGCCGCCGCCGCCGTAGAAAAAGGGAAAAAACTTAGACCTCTCCGTCTCGTGCCCTGGCTGCCACCGCCGCGGCGCCGCCATGTCGTCGTCCTCGTGCGCACCCCACGGCGGCTGCGAGGGTCGAGAACGGGGTCGGGGCTATCGGCGGCAGCGAGCCATGGCGGCGAAGATGATGGACGGCGTCGGGAGTGTGGCCGGATGGTCCTTGGAGAGCGACCAGATGCGGCTCTTGGATGGGCAGGCCAAGGCCATGCGAGGGCTGAACAACGACCTCCGTACCTAAAAGCGCGTGCACTTGAGGAGAACATGCAGGGAGACGACCCAGAAGATCGCGTAGGAGGAGCTGGAGATCCAGCATGCACTCGACCATCTCATGCACAACTTCCAATCCATACTGGAAGCTTAGGACTCAGGTACGTACGGTCCTCTCCTCTCCATCTTCTTTCTTCTTCGCAAGTCCCTCCCAACTCTAGCTGTGCTACGACTAGGACGAGTATCTCTCTCAAGTCTCAACTCTCATACACACAACCTTAAAATTTGCACATGCAGGAAGAGTTCAGAGCGATGCAGGCCAACATCTCTTTTGCACTGTAAAACGTTCTCCACAATGTCATCTTCGAGGAGTCCCGGTGCGGCAGTGCCAACTCTTCATGACCTTCTACTACTTTAGCATCGCCTTCCTCCTGTACATGCTCACCAGAGCCAAGCAAACGTTCTACATCAGGGGGGCAGCTCTATGCCTCTATCTTGGTGCGATTCAGACACCATTCAGCTATGCGTGCTGTTTAAACACCACTCAGTTAGCAGACATGTTTCTAATCTGATATGCGTGCGTGCTCACCTGCTGCGATATGCATGTGCATGATTCTTTCCTTCCAGGTCTCTGTGCTACGATAATGCTGGAGGCTGGAGTCATCAAACTCGGAGGTGACGACGACTACAACACTCAGTTGTTCTGGCTCCTGTGTCCAAGGTGTTGCTGCTCAGATTAGTGTTCCTCGCCGCCACCGCCCTTCACATCCTGCACTCATGTTCACATACAAGTACAGCACTAGCTCTCACTGTCATCGGACAAGATGTGGAAGCAATATATACATGACATTAAAATAACCTCTCACCCTGATAACGTTCTAGAATAGACTATGTTGGATAATATTTGCATTCATCTATATAAAAAAAACATAGACACGTGCGTGCCGCGTGTGCATGGCCACTAGTAATTTATAATTTGATGATATATTAATAATTCATTAGTTGGTATATTTAATTATTATAAATACTTATTGATAACTATATTTTTATGATATATTCATGTCTATGTTACATACTTTATTCTGTACTTGGGTAATAATTTTTTTTTGATAAAGCAAAATAACTACTTGTTGCCTACCATTCTTATTTAATTCTTCTCTTAACCTATCATTTTGTTAAATATTATCCATTATAATTTGGTAGTTCACTTCGATATTGGAGATCATTAGAAGTGTACTTTGTTTTTATTTTACTTTGGTTATCGACTTAGTAGCAAAATTCTATTCATCCATGTTAAATTTAACAATATACGCTTTGAGTTGAATTGAGTACATATCCGAATAGAAATTCAAATCCGAGACATTCTGTATTCAAATCTGAATTAAAATATGGTAAAGGGTAGCATTCAGATCTGATTCCATGCGAATCCGATCCGTTCCATCCCGGCCTCATTCTGGCACGGGACCAGAAAGCAGATTCTTAGACAGGTCAAGGAAGGAGATATTGATCTTTCAAAAAAAAAGAAGGAGATTTTGGTCTTAGCACCTTTGTATACCTTCGGTGGGATCTCCCCTCTGAGCTGGTTACTCGACAGATTTATTTCGGTGAGGGTATGAAGCGACGTGATGCGGTCCGGTGTCTCACCAGGCAGCATGGCACATGTCATGACACCCATGATCAATACGATTACGAGGAGCAATCTATATAAAAACAATAAATTAGTGATACAAATATTAACTTTGAAATTTTGAACGTAGAAAGCGGATAGTAAAATACTATTTTTTGAGGGAAAGGATAGTAAAATACTATTGAGTCCTTTTAGGCACTAATAACAAACGACGATCTTTAATTTATTTCTTCAAACCGCTTTATGAATTTTTAATTAATAATGCTTCTAAAATTTTCATTGGTCGAGCATTTAATAATTACTAGCAAATATGCACGTGCGACACGCACGTGTTTATTATTTTGATTAATAATATATTATCCAAGTGATGTATGAATATGAAATTATGAACTAATTATCTCTTGTTTTTGAGCAAGTGTTTTAAATGGGGGCATCGCACGTGTTTTTTCTTTGACAATTCTTTTCTATCTAGTAGCATTGACATTCTTCTTTTTTAGACATTGAGAGATAGACTTTGCCACATGCAAATGTAGGGTATTTGCCTAATTTATATGGACACTTTCATATGAGCATCACCTAACACACATGAACATTATTTTAATATTAAGTCCCGATACTACAAAAATAGATTAAATCCTAGCATTGCATATCTTAGAATAATTATTAGATGTGTAAATTTAACAAGTAAGTTTTTTATGAATTCTACAGTATACTGACTATTGAGTGATCATATCTGAAAACCATGATTGACATGAAAAAATATATAATAGCCCTATTAGTATTGATGGTCCTGGTGGTCCACATGGGGCAGGTTAATTCATGGTTAAAACATGTTAAACAGCAGACATGCAACGCCCGGCTGGCCTCAGATGCTCGCAGGCATATAGTAGGACCTGAGTCCGGCGTCCCATCCCAACAGATCGATCTCTCTTTTATTCATGCAAAAGGCCGCCGTATCTTTTAATTTTATTCGTTAGTGGCAACTTCATTAATTAACAGAAGAGTTGGTTTTTCATCACGGAATCAAAACGCAGCATGAAGAAATAAGTGGGCAGCGACACAGGCGTACATTGGCGACGTTGTGGACGACGCCGGAGGAGTTGGTGGAGCCGAAGGCGTCAATGACGTCGTTCGCAATTAATTCTACGGGGTCTACTGTGGTTGGAGGAGAACATGATAATTTAGTTTGTACGGACATTGGAGTCTTTATTATTTTCCTTTTTCGAGATTCAGGAGGAATCTTAGTTAAGGAGTCTTACATCTTACACATGTAAGATCTCAGACGGCGGAGGGCTCATATAGCACGAAGTCTAGATCCAACGGTTATTATGCAGGGAGAGCCTCTAACGAAAAACTCGCTCTTTCATAGTAGGATAAATCTTATATATACTTAAATACTTAATCATACACCAGCAAGGAAGCAAGTAGCGGATTAAATAGGGCAAAAAAAAAAGAGAAGCCAATGAAAGATTACTCAGCTCTCAGTTCTCTGTCTCTCTGTATCTGGTGTCTAGTCGCCTGCTGGAGTGCCCTGCCTGGCCGCTCAGTCGCTGGGACATAGGCTGACCGGCGGCCCCTGGCCCTGCTGTCCAACCGCGCTGGCCCTTGTGCCTTGTCGCACTGGCCGCTGGGATCTTGCCGGCTGGTGCCGGCTGCCCCTTGCCGCCGTCGCTTGGCAGCCTTGACGGCTCCGCCCAGGGCCGGCCCTGAGTTTTTGAGGTCCGGGGCGAAACAAAAATCCGGTGCCCTTTGTACATACATGTAGTTGATAGTACTAACTGTAAATACATATATATTTTTATCAATACTTAACTGCATATGCAAAACAATATTCATATGCAACAACTGATAAATATAAAATTACCTTAAAAATTCCATCTAACATTCCTCGATGCGAAGTCATTGATGATGGTATTAATATCGATCTCATCCAACAATCGCTTCTCAATGCATAATGTTGCCAAACCATTTAACCTCTCCTGAGACATTGTAGATCTCAGATAGTTCTTCAACAATTTTAGTTTTGAGAAGCTTCTTTCAGCTGATGCCACTGTCATAGGTATAGTAAACAAGATCTGATAAGCAATGGAAGCATTAGGATAACAATCAGCTTTTGTAACAAACTCAAAAATCTCCATAGCTGTCATCGGTGTATCTGGCAAAGTGAACTGTAGAACACTTAGCTCAGAAATTAGATCATTTAAATCAAAGTCACATAAACCCCCTTGAGAGAAAACTGCTGCCAGTGTTGTGCAACACACTTTTAGCTCAGGACCATCCAATGCTTTCAAGCTTGTTGAAGTCATTAAAAATCCAAATAATTCTCTGAATGATTCTAATTAGTCAAATCTAGCCTTCAATGAACGGATTGCCATATCAATTATAACCATAAAATAGAAAATTTTAAATTGCTTCTCACTATCCAAGATTGCTTCTTCATTATTATTTTCATCAAAATGCTTCTTTCTAATAGCACGGCACTTTACTGGGAACGATGGCTCAACTCCCATTTCAAATGCAATTTCCTTTGCATTAATCATACTAGAAGCAAACCCATCATTTCTATAGGTTTCAAAGTAATCCATTATGCCTTGTATTTGCTGCATGGTAGACTCAAAGCACATAGATGGTGACTGCAACTTCTTGCTTATTTTATTGACAACAAATAAAACATCATGCCAAATAACCATGCCAAATATAAATTCAAAGCTGCCAAGTACTTTAAATAAATTCTTTGCATCACTCCTGTCCTTTGCTTCTGCATCTTTATCTTTACTCAATGCAATTAAAGCCGTCCGCAGCTGAGGAGCTTGATATCTAATTGCTGCAACACTTTTAATACGACTCTCCCAACATGTGTTGCACAAAGATTTCACAGTCAAACCTTCAACATGATCAAGCAAAAACTTCCATCTTTTAGTAGAACCAGCAAATAAAACATATATCCGTTGCACAATCCCAAAAAAGGAATCAGCTTTGCTACAAGACTTAGCCATATCACAAAGAGTAAGATTAGGACTGTGGTAAGCACATGGCATATACAAAGCTCTTGGATTTATAGCACGCAAGCGACTTTGAACACCCTTGTATTTTCCTTTCATATTGGAACCATTATCATAACCTTGTCCCCCTAATGTCATCAATATTAAGACCAAAGGACTTAATGGAATCAACCAAAACCTTGAACAACCCAGAACCACATGCGTCATCTACCTTCAGGAAACCAAGAAAGTACTCCTCTATTTTAATTTTACCTTCACTCATGTTAACACATCGAACCAACAAAGTCATTTGTTCTTGATGACTAACATCTGGGGTGCAATCAAGAATAACTGAGAAATATTTGGCCTCTTTAATAATCTTGATGATAGAATTTGTAATGTCAGAAGCCATAAGAGAAATCAACTCATTCTGAATTTTATGGCTGAGATAATGATAATGAATGTCATTATTTTGAAAACGTCTAAGATAGTCTTGCATTACAAAATCAAATTCTACAACCATCTTGGCACAAGCTAAGAAATTACCATTTTGGTCATTATAAAGCTGCTCGTTAGACCCTCTGAAAGCCAAATTACGCCTATCAAGGAACTTTACAATGGCAACTATTCTCATCAGTACTTGCCTTATGCGCTCTTTCTCCTTGGAGATTTGCTGTTGTAACTCTTTATCAATTGTCTTTTGTTTGCCCAATCTAGTTCTCAATTCATTCCATGAGTTCATACCGGTAATATGCTCAACACTAATTTCATGTTCCTTCAGCCTCTCATTGATATGTTTCCAGTCTCTATACCCATCATTCCCAATGAACTCTTGCATTTTTTAGAATTAAAAAGCTAACAGCAAAAGCAAAATACTTTATTCAAGTGTTTGGAATAAACTAGCCATTTTCTATCACGGAGCTCTCCATTACTCATTTTCTATGATAATAAGAATATGCAAAATGCCTTAAATCATCATCGAAGGGGAATACAATATTCTCTTCTCTTATGGGCCCCTTTTCAACTAATATATCCCTTGCTTTGTTATCAAGATTATCCCAATTTCTTGGATCATAAATATCTATGTGACACACTGGTTCCTCATCAATACTAGTATTTTCTGTAGCATTTGAATGAAATACGTGCTCATCAGTACTCACATTGTTTTCTCCCATTTCAATGCCAACATTGTCATCACAAGGAGAAGGACCTTCATCTTCTGGAACAATATGTGCCGGCTCCTTCCAGACAACTGTCGCCAACTGATTTGGATCTCTTGAAGTGTTCGAATCCTTCTTGAGAAACTTATGGATAGAACCCCTCTGTGATTGTTTTAACTCATCTACTCATGCTTTCTTTTTCCTTTTCTCACTGCTAGAAGCATACTTTCTTGTTCTTGATGTCATGATGCTGTTAAAATTTCAGAAAATTAGTTCAAAAAAATAACTCATCTACTCTACTCGTGCTGCACAGCTGCTGGATTGTGGCTCTGCTCATCGTCACCGCTGATTGTCGATTCGTCATCGTTCGTCACTTCGTCACGGTCGGGCGGAGTAGGCGAGTCGCAGAGATCGCAGCGCGTCACGTCGTCGACTCGTCGTCGAGTCTAGCGTCGTGGGTATCGCCGTCGGCCGTCGCGCAATAGCCATGTGCCGCGCGCTCGCGATGCTGGTCGCCGTCGCCGCAACGCCGCCGATCCGCGATTCCGCATCGCCGCGGACAAAGACTGTGAAGTCTGAGTCGTGTATTTGCGTGTGCATGTGGCTTCTCTCGGAGGCCAGTACTTTTTCTCCTTTTTCAATCTACAAACTCATGGAAGCCATGAATTGCAGGCCGGCAACGATTCATTACTGGGCCAAATACTAATACTACCTAGTGTTTACATACCTGGGGTGGGGCCCTGCCTAATAGGGGGCCTGGGGCGGCCGCCCCGCTTGCCCACGTCCAGGGCCGGGCCTGGCTCCGCCCTCCATCGACTGCTAGAGGTTCTTTCTGGTGGAAAGTCATACTTAAGTTGAATGTTCAGTTCAGAAACATTGCTCACTGTCTTTCTGGTATAGGTGATTCAGTTGGTCTTTGGGAGGATAACATCACACAGCAACCCTTTTCAGTTAGGTTCCCAAACCTCTATGATTATGCTATCAACAAGAAGATGTCACTCAAGACTGGTTTAGCAGCTTCTAATCTGCTAGATATTTTTAGGTTACCAATATCTAGAGTGGCTTATAATGAGTACCTTATATTCAAGGAAGATTTAGACTCACTCAGATCTGATACTAACCAAACTGATGTGTGGATTTGTAACTGGAACGGTGGATTGTACAGCTCCAGACGATATTATAAACATCAGTTCTTGCAGGTCATACCTCCTCCTCCTTTTTATTGGATTTGGAAAGCAAAGTGCATGCCAAGAATAAAATTTTTTGCTTGGTTATTATTGGCTGATCGGCTTAACACAAGGGATATTCTCAGAAGAAGGCACAAACATCTTGAGGAGGGCTACCACTGTGTCTTATGCCATGATCAGGTTGATGAGACCTCCCTGCACCTGTTCTTTGACTGCTCGTCAAGCATCACCAGATGGTACTCCATTGGTATACAATGGGGACATGCAGATAGCATTTTTGACTTACTACAACATCAGCACGACACCTTTACTGGTTCATACTTCATGGATTTGTTCATGATCGGTGCCTGGTGCATATGGAAGGAAAGGAATGATCTCATTTTCAATCATAAAGTGCCATCTCTAGGGAATTGGAAGCATTTGTTCAAGAATGAAGTTAAGCTTCATCTCTTTAGGTTACCCTTTGCCAAACGTGGTTTAGTCATGAATTGGTTAAACGCTTTGTAATCCTCCCTGTCCCTTTGGCCCGTTGGCCTGTCTCTGTCTTTGGTAGGTAGTACTAGGTGAGTTTTGTTTTCCTTTCTGCTTTGCCTCCGTTAGCACCCTGCTAACTTTCCTGTTCTTTCTCTTTCGTTTTAATATATTCTACTGGGGAGCAAAGCTCCACAGTTTTTCTTCAAAAAAAAAACTATTTAGGGTGGTCTACTTCACCTCTCAAACTATAAAACTGGATTTTCTACTCCCTGAACTTTCTAAAATCAGTCAAATAACCCTTCAAGCGGTTTTGGACGGTGGTTTTGGTACAGTGATGGTGGTTTTGCTACAGTAATGGTTGTTTTGTCTTTTTCTTTTTTATTTATTTCGGCTGAATCTTTGAAAAATCATAGTAAATCATAGAAAAAATCATAAAAATAGAAAATCTAATTTTGTTGGACTCCACATGAGTAGATTTATACAGTGAACATATAATATGGTATGCTTTAGTACAAAATTTTTGCTGTAGATTTTGATCTATTCTTTTCTGTAATTAATTAAAATAATTTATAACTGCAGTTTCTATGGTCCAATTGTGGTGAAATCTTTATGGTGTCCTAATTATTGTATACTTGAACTGTAGTAGAAATTTCATACTCACTGGATCATGTATAACTTAGTTATAGATTTAACTTAGTTATAGATTTAGTTAGATTTAACAAGCATAAAACTTAAATAAATCTATAACTAAGTTATACATGATCCAATGAGTATGAAAATTTTACTGTAGTTCAAACATACAATAATTAGACCATCATAAAAATTTTACCACAATTAAACCATAGAAACTACAATTATGAATTATTCTATTTAATTACAAAAAAATAGATCAAAATCTATAGCAAAAACGTTGTACTAAAGCATACCATATTATATATTCACTGTGTAGATATACTCATGTGGAGTCCAACAAAATTCATTTTTCTATTTTATGATTTTTCTGTGATTTACTATAATTTTTCAAAGATTCAGCCGAAATAAATAAAAAGAAAAAGACAAAACCATCGTCATTGGGGCAAAACCACCGTCCAAAACCGCTTGGGGGGGTTATTTGACCGGTTTTGAAAAGTTCAAAGGGTAGAAAATCTAGTTTTATAGTTGGGGGGTGAAGTAGACCGCCCTGAATAGTGGGGGGGGGGTGAAGTACTCTATGCGCTCTGCTTCTGCTAGTGTTGTGGATTTTGGATTGGGCGTCGGGTGTGAAGCCATGAAGCTATCAAGAGGTACGAGGCTGCTAGTCGATGCAGATGAACGAAAAAAGGCAAGGGGGGAGGATTTACTTAGCGGCCTAGTGGGCCAGGCCAATTAAGAAAATAAACCAGTTCCCACTCGCCCGATGGGCCCAAAGTCATGATTTCTTTGTCATCTTTAGCCTTCTGGCATCTCAGCGTAGGAACTTGCAGGGGAGCTCAAGGGGACTCCATGGGCATAGTGACGGTTGGGGTCTTGAGCACCCTCCCACCCTCGCCCTAGTGCTAGATCCGTACAGAGTAAAACTAATAACAAGATAATTACCTTTGACTGGGTGTAGAGTTGGGGTGGGATCGGGCCATTAAATTGTTTTCCCCTGTGAGAAGATGCTTAAGATTGCTACTGTTGCCTAGTTCAGCCGGGATATGGGCAGTGAATCTGTTGAATGGCAATGCGAACGACACTAACCCCGGAAAAGAGCCCCTGAAAGATTCCAGTCCACTACTGAAATAGTTAAGACTCTAAGTAAATGAACTTGATGTTGATCAAGTTACCAAAGTTTTCAAGGCACTTGACCTGTTAGCCTATTGTTTGCTGAGATCAAGGGCAATAAGATTCTCAAGGTATCCAAGCTGAGGTGGGATACTCCCGAAGAGATAGTTACTATATAGCTTTAGAGCACGAAGCTAGCGTAGCTTGTTGAGTTCTCGTGGAATTGAGCTTGTGAGGTTGCAGTCCTAGATGCCAAGCCTTGTTAGGGATTTGAAGTTTCCAAATGTTGGTGGTATCTCACAACAACGACGTTCATTGCGAGATTCATCAAACATTGTTTCCTGAGGCGACTTAGATATGTTGGAAGTCTCCCAAATAGTGAATTGTTATGGAGGTCAAGAAACACCATGGCTCCCATCTCACCATAATTATATGTGGTATCATGATCTTCCAAATAAGAGTAGGTCCACCGTGGGGATTAAGGGTTTGGGGCCATAAGCTCCCCTACCCCCATCTGAACAATGGATCGCTCCTCTCACCACACTCGAGTACAAGCAATATATAACCGTTGTGTGTCTCCCAATTTGCTAGGGCATGGGAGTGAGCAGAGGAGGGAACAAGAACAAGCTTAATCTTTTTTTAGAGCGTAGGCATCCATTTGTGGTGAGTCGAAAGGAGGGGTGGGAGAGGTGCTGGGGAGTGTGGGCATTAGTAATGTCGACGCAGCATATGCGTTTCACTCGGGCTTGGAATGCATGGAAACTACAGTGATGAAGAACAAGAGTGAAGCCATTTGTCGTAGGCTCATAATGCTGGGCACAGACAACATGTGTACTTCATCTTGTGTTTGCTGCATGCCCCTCTATTCATGGGATTGCAAACAAATCCCAACTATAACGACTTTCTGCACATTGAAGAAAAACAATTAGAGTTAGAATCAATAAGGTCATAGCTATCTTGGATGTATCTCACCATAACTATGTGGTATCGTGATCTTCCAAACAAGAGTAGGTCCATCGTGGGGATTGAGGGTTGTGGGGCATAAGCCTCCTACCCCCATCCGAACAATGGATCACTCCTCAATAAACACACCAAAAAAAATCATTTTTCATGCATGGTTAGAGAAGAGGAATGGAAAATAGGAGTTAATAAGGATGGATTTGGAGAAGGGACGAAACAGATTGTTCAATGAGAGGTTAAGGACGTGGAGCATTGTGAGTGAAGAAAGGGAGGATGGGATCGTGTTGGTGATCGTGCAGTTGGCAATGGTAAGGTTTTGGAGTGCTTGAAGCAATGCAAGCGCGGTGGGGAGGGAGCCCCCGCTGAGAAGCAGAGAGACAAAATTGATAGAAATGACATGGCCACTGTGTGCGCACACCACACTCGAGTACAAACAATAACCGTTGTGTGACTCCCAGTGTGCTAAGGCATCAGAGTGAGCAGAGGAGGGAGCAAGAACAGGCTTCAACTTTTTTAGAGCATGGACATCCATTTGTGGCGAGTCTGAAAGGAGGGGAGTGTGGGCAAAAGTAATGTCGATGCAGCATATGCGTTCCACTCGGACTTGGAATGCATGGAAACTACAGCGATGAAGAAAAAGAGTGAAGCCATTTGTCTTTGGCTCATAATGCTGGACACAGACAGCATGTACTTCATCTTGTTTTGCTGCATGGCCCTCTCCTTACGAGATTGCAAATAAATCCCAACTGTGAGGACTATATATCTGCACATTGAAGAAAAACAATCAGAGTTAGGATCAATAAGGTCATAGCTATCTTGGAATAAACATGTACTGGAACCAGTGTTGTGCACCTAGACAAAATAAAGTAGTACTAGAAGTCATCTCGGATTTTTGAGCTATACCTCCACCGGTCCTGGCCGCCGTCCCTGTGCGCTCGCTGCCTGACTACCTCTCCCGTCCCGGCCCTTGTCCTCCTTGTCCTCAGGAATGCCCACAATCCAATCCAAGCAGTGATCAAGTGAAGCCATGGAAGAAGTGAGCGACAGAAGTGGTGCCTATTCGCATGTGGTATCCATCTGTCTCGTCGTGTATCAACATCCAAACCACTACATACAACCTATCATGAAGTCACTTCTATTCGCATGTGGTATCTAGCACATGCACCGTGTATGAAAACTTTATTTGCTTTAGTGTCTGTAATCATTAATATACTTTTGTTGATTCAGGGACGTGCGCACCATTTTCGTCAGGTGGCTAGCTACTCTAGGTCGCCACAGACAAAACGCTAAGGTTGTGCCCCCTCTTTTCATTTTTTTTCCAATCTATGTAAGTTTATAATATATTTATGTGCTCATGTATATAGGGGCTGGTCTAGTATTCTTTATAGCCTATAAATTTGCAAATAATGTCAGTATCAAATCAACAACTTTTGTGAAAGCTTGCCTATGAGAGAAGCGGAGCAATGGAGAGCCAGATTGCCAAGAAGGAAGAAGTGTATAGCGGATCAATGGTGCGTGATCTTTCGCGACGCGCTAGGACGCTAAGCTGGCCTAGGAGTGGCCTGTAAACTCCATTTCTCTCAAAATGAACATCTTGTAAACATTACCGCGGGCCACGAGGGCCCAATAAAATTCAGGTGGGGAATACTCCCCCGGTGACAGTAAAAAAAACAACTGTAGTGAAAATAATCCTGTGATATTATATGCGTACGAGTTAATGTCTAAGGGGCCGGGTATGTACGTAGGATTTATTTGTTCGGACGCCCGGACCCCGCGCAGCCGCACCGTCGCAGCATCCATGCGTCTGGACGACTCACCTCGCATGCGCAGCTCTCCTTGTCCACCTCGATTCGAGGCCGTTCGCCCCACTTTGCACGCGCACCCCGCCCCAGTTGCGCCCTAACCGCCGGCCCCGGCCCCTAGCTCGCTGCACCCCATTCTCAGCACTCATGGCATGACACCATCACTCCGCGCGCGCCCCTGACTCTCCAAACAACCTGAAACACATACAACATGAAACACGTGAATGCAACATACGTATGAAATAGATGAAAACATATGAAACATACAGTTGCAACATGTGTGAAACATATGCAATAACCAGATAAAACACTGCAACTTGCAATATGAAAACACTTACTGCAACATAAGACTGAAACAACTGAAACATTTGGAATATACTGTTGTAACATATGTCTGAAATATATGCAATATCTAGATCTGAACGCTTGCAACATACGTCTAGAACAAATGAAACATTTTGAACAAACCTCTGAAACACTTGCAACATGCCTCTGAAACACTTGCAAAATATGCAACATGTGTAACATCCCCGATCTACTTTTGCAATATCCATATGAAACAATTGCAACATATCTCTGAAACATCTGAAACACTTGAAACATACACTTTCATTGCAACATCTCCTTGCTAAGGTCGTGCGTTGCGACGGCCACGACCTTCATCTAATGGGGAATGGCGGCGTCGGTAGCACCTCGGCGCACGCAGGGGACGGGGCACGGCGCGCAGCAGCGATGGTGCGGCGTGCAGCGGGCTAGAGCCGGCGCAGCAGGGGATGGAGCGCAGCTAGAGGTGGGACTTGGGCCGTGCCGTGCTAGCGCGGCACGACCCTATCATGCTTTGTGCCGCTTCGGGTCATGCTCTCTAAGCACGGGAGGCACGTCGGGCCGTGCTGATATGGCACGGCGAATCTTTTCTTCGGTCAAGCACGGCCCGTGGCACGTCGCACGTCTTTGGGTTGTGCTGGCCCAAGCATGGCCCTCAAAATACATTTGCTATTTTTTTTTATTTTTTCATTCGTGATATGAAATATATATATTTTGTGTGTACTATCTTAATAAAAGTTTAATGATTTTTATAATCTATTCAAGAATTAGATAAGAGGTAGTATAGTAAATGCTAGAAAATTACATCGTATAGTTGTAGAAATGTCCACGTGCCATTTTTGTGCCGTGCTGGCCCAAGCACGGCCCAAGATGCGGGCAGGGCCATGTAGCCCGCCGTACCAAGATCCTGGACACGACACAGCCCTCGTGTTCGTGTCATGCCGGCACGACCCAAAATATTTCGTGCCGTGCCATGCTTCGGGTCATGCCAAAAGACCGTGACATGACCGTCCTCAAATAGCACGACCCAAATCCCAGCTCTAAGCGTGGCGTGGCGATGGAGGGGGCACGACGCAGGATGGGGGAGGCGCGCGGCACGGGATGGGGTGCTCTGCGGGGTACACGACAGTAGCGAGCACACGGCGTAGTAGCACACGCGGGTGAGCACGGGAGTGGGAGATATTTCTGAGAGATAGATGGGGAGACATATAGAGGAAGCATGCCTGTTAGGTTGGTAGTGCACAGGCCCAAAAGGTGGCGTCCGGATGGACGGACGTTCGCTCGTTAACGTTATCGTTTATCTATTTATAGTTAAAATTAACAAGGTGGATTTCTTTTTTCAAGGAAACTATCTTACTTTTACTAATTTGATCCTTCAATAAAGCATCAACATTATTTTTCGCCAGACACGCTAAGAAAGAAGATAAAACCAGAAATTCATATTTTGACCCAAACATTTATGTCGCATCAAAATTGGTAATTTGATTATTTTGCACTTCATGCTTTATAAAACCATTTTACTACACATATAATTACGTAATATATCAAATTAAACATGCTAAGTACATGGTGCAAGCTAAAACGACTATTTATGCCATTATAAGAACATGAGGACAACCTAGGACCTATAATATTTTTCAATAAAATAAAAATAAAAATTTGAATAAGAGAGCCTTCACGTTAATTCTCATCAGACGGGCTAAGAAAAAAGATAAATTCTAGAAATTATCTCAATAATTAGAAACATCAAGCCATTAGATCGACTCCATTCCTTAAAAAATTACCCACATTTGTCATTATAAAAAATCTGGAAAATAACCACCTAATACTACATATAAATTACTCATCACTTCCATTATAAAAATTTAAAATAAACACCCACCCAAATTTGCATAATATATTATTATTATTTAATTAAGTAATAAAGCTGCATCTTAATTGGACATTGAAATATATATCCTTCATCCGATACATCCTCTTTGCCCTCTCGCACGTGCGTGGAACCCTATCGCCGTCGCCGTCGCCGTCGCCGCCTCCTGCAACCACACGAAGTTTTCAATCTACAAAAAGTGAAGTCAAAACTTTGGGTCGCTCTTTCTTTCAATCAATGGCAAGGATGGGCTTTTCCATGCATATGCTGTACGTAGATCCGTTTGTCGCCTGACCTTCTGTTCGCGAGTAGTAGCAATCTGATTGTTGCTTGATCTTCTATTCCAGATCTCAAAGAGGTGGCGTTCCGCTACCACAACGTCGTCGACGAGCAGACGCGGAAACGCAACCCGCGGTTGAGCCTGCTGTCCTTCGTCAGCATGTAGATGGAGCCTCCGTCAACAAGAACTACGTAGATATGCATGGACCATTGACGAGCACCCGTTTGCCTTGTCATGTACCCGAGCCACTACCATGACAAGCAGTCGGCGATAATGATGAGTTCCTGAGTGCTGAAGGTGCTGTTGGGAGATGCCGCGCGTCATGACTCCAAACAGGTCAGAGCTCAATTCTGAATGCAAAAGTCCTTTCCAGCACCATTTAGTCTACGACTACCTTATTTGTACCTAAAGTATCTAGTTCACAGCCTATCAGAAACAATCAAAAGCCAAATTCCTCAAGGATGAACTACAAATAAAAAAAGTGTTAATAGAACATTCATTCTTATATAGTTATATCCAAGAACACGAGTTACACACTATCTCTAAAATTGGCATTATTATATGCCCTTAATAGAAACATGGTATTTAAAGAAGAGAAATTTTACAGAAACCCAAAATGTTAGTCAAGTATGGTGGTAGATTAATATTGTGAGTCGAGTGTTTTTTTTCATAGGTTGTTATTATACGGCCGTCTATTTGATAGACTATAATCATCATTGACAATGATAGTTATTAGACCTGTTCCATTTTTAAAAAGTTACACAACTTTATCATTATAAAAATAATCTATAGTAAACCCCGAAGCCTCAATCATAATTATCTACCATTGCCATTATGTAAGAATAACCTAAACTAGGCCACGAATATTATCTGAATTACCACATACTATGGAAAAATAATATAAAGTAATCCATAAAATTGTATCTAAATTGTCCATCTGAACTATATCATTAACAATAATGTAAAGTACCTACAAATCTAAATTATCTACAACATTCATTATAAAAAAGTTTCCAAAAATGCTTATATAACGATTTTAAATTACTCACTCATGTTATATTGTTAACATATAAATGCATGGCGTAGTGTCTCTATGCATATATGTATGCATGTATGTATGTACATGAAGCGATGAGCATGTCGATTTTCAAGCCAAATACATAGCTAGGGTTTCAACTAAACATATTTCAATCACATATGAAGGTACAATCCAAAGGTGAAAAGTATGACTAGGGACCAAAACGTATACGAAGGTAACTCAACTCTATAATAACATGCATAAGAAAAATATTTATAAGAGTATGAACACATGGGAGATCAACTATAACAGACATCAAACACAAACAGAGGTGTGGTGAAATATGAATGCGGATGGAAAAGTAGATAAACTAATAGTTGTATTAAAGCCTACCAAAGCACGATAAGAAAATAAAATTACATTGGTTTTAGATTCTAGAGAAACTTTACTATGGTTGTAGAAATTTAGACTGTTGGTGAGGAGGGGAGGCACCAGGTGCATACTAAATTGGTGGGATCAGCCCCAAAAAAAAGTCTTATTATTTTTAGAATTTTTATGTAGTTAAGGATAAAATAGTAAATTTATGTTAGAAGGATAATGTTTTGAGTAGTATAGTAGCGGTGGATGATTCGAGTAGTATAGTTTGATATTCTTCCGACCACACCAACCCTGTCCCCTCTCTATTCTTCATTTGCTCTAGGCCTCCCCGCTCATGGCGACAGCTTTGCCGGCGGCGATTGCGGCGGTGTGCGTGGGAGAGGGCGAGGGCAGGGCTGCGGTGGAGGCGATGGTGAGGCATGTAGACCCCTCCTCAACAGTCCCCAATGAAGGTGAAGGTGGTGGAGGAGGCGAGATCTGGGCCTGACCCCTCCTCACCAGCTCTCAGCTCTCTTTTTGCCCATAGGCGAATGGGGTAACGCTGGACTTCACCAAGCCAGAGCCACCGGTCGTGAGCAAGGCGGCTCCACCGGCCTAGCATCATGAAGATTCCGCAGAGATCCGATGGGGTCCATCTCTATTCGTCACTGCCGCAGGCTCCATCTCTTGCTGTGTTCGTTGGAGACTGGATTCGCGTCAACCCTATGTCGGTGCGTGGCTCCAGCTCCGGCGTGTGTAGCATGCATTGGGATGGGATGCTCAGCGTGTCACTCTACTCTTTTTTTTTTGCGACGGCGTGTCACTCTACTCAGGTATGTGCTGTCTTGCCTACTCAGCGTGTCTGCACTGGGATTTGTAATTGGAAACCAGTTCGAACATGTCTTGAACTGCTGATTGTCTTGGATCCGTCGTAGGTGAGGTAGGCCTTGTTCAAACATAGGAACTTACTGATATGAGGATGTCTATTTGTTTGATGAGGATGAAGTTTGGTGCTGCCTACCTGCGCTGTCCTAGATGGGAACCCAAACCCCTCTGCCGAAGAGTTGAGAGCCACTTGCAGTCAGGTAATTTCAGTTTACTACCAATTCAAGGAGTGCGTCACATCCGACGCTTAACTTTTGTTACTTTGAACTCTGATTAATTGGCCTTATGGACTTCGATCCCATGTGGAAGTGGTGGTGTGGTTGTCGTGGCAGGTGTCCCTGCTGTTGGCGAGGCATCTCCTGCAGCTGAGGCGAAGAAAGAAGACAAGGTGGCAGAGAAGGAAGAAAATGCTGATGTAAGGTACTAAGTTCGTTGTTCTCCCATGCTGCAATAATTTTTTATTGTATCCATATGTGTGAGTATTGCTTTCGCTTGTGTTAGTTTTTGTTGCTAGTGATGGATGTAGTTTGTTGGTGGAGTTCTTTGGTTATTGTGGTGTGCACAGCACTAATAATGACCTGCTAGTAGCAGTGAATGGATGCTGAATTGAACTGAAGCTAACGTGTGCATAACTGATAGAATTGCCTGAGTGTTCTTAGCCAGTTGTGTACAGGCCGAGTAATAGCTGCATTATGCATAGTTTTTAAATTCTCCACCTAAGCAAGATAGCAGCAGAACCTACTGGTAAATAAGCAAGTACTACAAGCGGGAGCATGTAATGATTAGGCTGCTGCAACATTTTAGCTATTGAGCTGGTGCTAGATGCAACACATTTAGCGGGTATAGCGGGGTAAACTCATCTATCTTAGCAAATGTTAAAACTGGTAATGCTCGTTTGGTCCGCGAATTGGAACAAAGACCCAAATTCAATAAATTTAGTCTGCTTAAGCTAAACATATTACATAATAGATCAATAATTTAGAAATGAACTCTAAGTTTGCTTGTAAAGGCTGATCTGGTGTCGCCCTAGAGTGATGACCCTTTTGTCTCTGGCTCAAATTTGTTTAGCGATAGCATCGGTGCTGAATTGGTCTATGACAGTTGGAGTTGTAGTTTTAGGAGTATTGTCAACTTTCTTTGGCCGTCCTCTTTTCCTCCTTTCGTGCTAGCCACAGGGGTTGTTGGAGTTCTAGTTGGAGGTGGTACTATTTGCACATTGTTGTCCATAGCCTGTTCGTGCTAGAGTTCTTCCTCTGGATTGTTTGCAAAGTAACATTGCTCTTAAGTATCATCAAGATAAATGTTAGACAGACCCCTTTTTTTTGTACAATCTAGATTAAGTTGTTCCAACTGAAAGATTGTTAATATGCAGTAGAAGTATAAACTGTCATAGGATTTTGGTATGAGTATGTTGCGATTAGAATGAAGCAGCCTCGTGCATATTTTCTAGCTGAACATGAGGATTAGTACCTATAAGTGAAAGTAGTGCACGTCATATAGAAATTATTGTTTTAGTCTGTAGCAATTTGGAATTGACAAGAATTCTATGATTAACCTTTGTGAAATGCTAGGACATTTGTTCTCCATCCCATGCCAACATATATTTTAGTATGTACACCCCACATGTATGACTGCAACAGAACATAAATGTAAGTTGTTGGAGTAGAAAATTAATATAGGATGAACAAAGAATGTCTGTCTTCTTGTTGCGGTATGTTATGATAGAGAACTATTTTCCAGTCGCGCAAGTTATTTGGTTTTTCAATTATTGTAACAAAGCCATTCTCGACCGAAGAGTCAATGTATGATTGTATGCCCTTCCACATAGTGTATGGTGAGATACATGTTAAGTTTGATCAAACTGTAGTTGAATAGGTGGCACATGTTATGTAGAGGATCTGTACTTACTAATGTCTTTTCTTGGCCTTCATCTCGCATTGCTGGATTGGAGGCTAAAGAGTTAAGGATATGTACCTTTGTCTTTATAAAATTCAAGGAGAGCCCATTGGTTGTTGTTGTTAATATTCATTGGCACAAAACCTTGGAACAAATAAGTAAATGAATTTATTTTGATATCGAGTAGCTAGTAGTTGTAACCATTATAGTATAATATTACGTTCTAAATCCCTTCCTACACATTGTTAGCAATTGGCTTCTTGAATGTCATGCATTGGTTATTCAGGACCTAGATTATTCGCAGCCAACTTTCAGGCTTGGAAAATTGTTATGAATGACGCTGAATCAGTCTCCACATCATTGAAATCAGTATAGGCATTTATGACAAGCAAAGGTTTTAGTTAGTACATAGTATGTATTTGTAAGTTTGTATTTTTGACATAGATCTAAAATGACATTACCGCATCTAATATAAATACTGCTTTGACATTTGGACACAATTGTTTTGCTGTAAGAACATTGTCACCTATGTATACCACCTTAGCGTCGTTGTAACTGTATCGTACGAAGGTTATAGTGTCTTTGTTGAGTTGACTCAATTTGTATTTGGTGTCGATAATAGGCTTACTAGTTGTGATATATGTAGAGGATTTGTCTTGTTGTTTGGAGGGGGCATCTTGCTACTACGTGCTCTTTTCCATCTTACTTTCTGTTGTAGTGAGTTCTGTAGCAAATATTTTTAGTTGTACATGGGACAACCACTATGTGTGATGGTTCCTGTGTCTGGTATTTTTTGGTAAATTCTAAAATATTGATTTTAGCGTTAGAAACGAGCTGAAGCCATGGTTGCAGATGCATAGTTTAAGTGTTGTTATTCTCGTTTAGTAATACCTAAATATGTGAAGATGTAGGCATAGATGACTGAACATGTGAAGATTTAAGCATATATGGTACAATAAGCTGTCACATTTCCTGTTTTTGAGGAAATTTTATTATAGAATGAAGTATGGATAGGTAGGTAAAATGAGTACTCTCACACCGGTTACCTTGATTTCTATTTTCATTTATGTAGTATCATCTTCTATCTTACTCACCCTAGCTTCTAGACTTCCCTCCCTTCTAACCTTGGTTAACTCCTCATTTTGTGCTAGTATTTTCTTAGCAAATTTGTGCTCTATATCCATAACTTCTTTGGCCATTTCTAGTCGAAGGTTCATTTAGGTGTTGTTCATTCAGTTTTGAAGGATTTACTTCTATATAAATAGGAAATAATGAATTAGGCACACAAATGAGGTTGCGCTGATGGTCATTGATTGGATGTTGTACTTGTTGGTTGCATACATTATGCTCGCGTATCGGTGTATGAAAATTGAACCCCCCGTGTGCATGTTTGACTTGCTACGCTTGTTGTGACATTGCTATTTTTGTTATTTTTTTTTGTTGGGTGGTATGACAAGCAGTGTGCATGATAATCTACAAAACAAATAAGATAGTTTGATTATGCAAGTAAGAACAACATCATATTGATATTATGTTTGGAAACTTACGGTTCGTCCATTTATTTTGTTCTTTAAAATCTATTGAAGATTAGAATTGGCTATCTCACCTCGCCATCAGTGATCTTGGGATTGCAGAGTAACTAACCCCATGTTTGCTATACGAAATGATGCCCTCCCAGTACTAAAACTATGGACAAAATGCAATACAAAGGCATAAGACTTAAAATAAACATTGTTTATATGTGTTGGTTGTAGCATATAAGACTGACCTATAGCAAAGCCAAATTGCCTTGTAGGGTGACATGTTTCAATGCTCTAAAAATATGAATTGAGGTTAATAAATGGGTCAAAGTGAATTGGCCTTGAAATTCTGAATATCAGATACTTTTTCAACCATGGGTAGATAGTCCAAATGAACATAGCCCTTCATTGTTGGTGCTAGAATGACACCAATTGTGAACAAGACAAAGATTCTTTTATATTGTATTCAGATTGGGGTCAATTCACTCTAACCCATCTATTAACCTCAATTCATACTTTTACTCTTTTAGAGCATTGAAACAAGTCACCCTAGCAATTTGACTTTGCTATAGATCAATCCTATATGCTACAACTAACACATATAAATAATGTTTATTTTTGGTCTTATGCATTTATAATGTATTTTGTTCATAGGTTTGGTACTAGGAGCGGGTCATTTCGTACAACAAGCACATGGTTAATTACTCTCCAATCTCAAGACCACTAATGGCGAGGTGGGATGAAGCCAAATTCTAATCTTCGATGGCAAGGTTTTTTGAAGGACAAAATAGATGGAGGAAATGGAAGTTTCCAAACATAATATCAATATGTTATTGTTCTTACACAGACAATCTATCTTAATTGTTTGCAGCTTATCATGCACACCGCTTGTTAGACCACCCAGCAAACAAATAAAACAACAATATTAGAACAAGCACATCAAGGGAAAGCTGCACACAAGAGGTTTAGTTTTCGTACGCCAGCACACAACTAGAGTGTAAGCAATAAGTAAGTACAGTGTCTAACCAACAACCATCAGCCCAACCTCATTTGTGTGCCTAATTTAGTATTTCCTATTTATGTAGAAGCAATTCTTTCAAGACTGGGCAAACAACAACTGAACGGACCTTGAGAAATGACCAAAGAACTTATGGATATAGAGCACAAATTTGATAAGAAAATTTTAGCACAAAATGATGAGTTAGCTAAGGTTAGAATTGACGGGAGTCTGAAAGCTATGTTGAGTAAGACAGAAGATGATAATATAGAAATGAATATGGATATCAAGGTAACCAGTGTGACGGTACTCATTTTACCTGCCATCCATGCTTCATTCTATAACAAAATTTCTAAAAAAGATCAGGAAATGCTACAACTACTCTAGCTTATTAACCATCTATGCTTAAATCTTCAAATGCTTAGCCATCCATGCCTACATCTTTACATATTTAGGTACTACAAAACAAGAATAACAATGCTTAAACTATGCATGTGCAAATGTGGCTTCAGTTCAATTTTCTGATGCTGAAATTGATATTTTGGAATTTAACAAAAAAAAAATATTGATAGTAAGGACCATCACACATAGTGGTGCAGAAGTCAGCAGCAGGTGTTCTAGTACATTTGTTCCATGTAGAACCAAAAATATATCTTGCAGCACCCACTGCAATAGAAAGTAAGATGGAAAAGAATGCACAACAGCAAGATGCCCCCTCCGCACAACAGCAAGATGCCCCCTCTACATATATCACACCTAGTAAGCCGATTATCGATACAGAATATTGTGTCAACTCGATAGAGACGCTACAACCTTTATACAATGTAGTTACGATGATGCTAAGGTGGTACACATAGGTGACAAATGTTCTTACAGCAAAATGAGTGTGCCCAAATGTCAACGAAGGATTTATATTAGATGAGGTAATATTATTTTAGATCCATTTTGACAATATAAACATACAAATGCCTACTATGTACTAACTCAAACCTTTGTTGGTCATAAATGTCTATTGATTTCAGCGATGTGAACACTGATTCAACATCATTCATAACAACTTTCTAAGCCTAGAATTTGGCAATGAATAATCTAGTTCCTAAACGTAACCAACGCATGACATTCAAGAAGATAATTGCTGACAAATGTGTAGGAAGACATTTGGTACATAATATTATACTATAATGGTTACAATTCTAGCTACTTGATATCAAAATACATTCATTTACTTATTTGTTCTAAGTTTTTGTTCCAATGAATATTAACAACAACCATTGGGCTCTCCAAGTGTTGAATTTATAAATGCAGAGGTACACATTCTTATCTCTTTAGCCTCTGACCCAACAATGCGATACAAAGGCTAAGAAAAGGCATTGGTAAGTACATAACCTCTGCATAACACATACCACATATTAAACTACAGTTCAATCAAACTTAACATGTATCTTGCCATCCACTAGGTGTAAGGCATACAATCATGCATTGACTATTCAGTCAAGGTGCGAGGGTCGTCGTCTCAACCACAAGGCCCTCAGGAGAGTGCCACCAGCACCTCCTCTTTAGGATCTTTGCATTGAGTTACACAAACATACCCGATACAAAGCATACCAATCAAATAAACTATTGAGCAATCAAGTCTCCAACTCATAACTGAAACTTCATTGATGATAAAATAAGTTACAAACATTGTATTCATGAACTGTTATCTTCCTACTAGCTAGGTTCTAGGTTATCTCTTGTCACTTATGAACACATCAGATTTACATGTAGCTCATCTCGGAGGACACCCGTTCCAAGGTATGCTAACCTTGCATTGAGTTGAGCTTGGCTCAGATCAATGTCTTGCATACCTGCAAAACAATTTAACGGTGGCTCCATGAGTACATTTCGTACTCGTATGACTTAATTCCAACATATAAATATTTGGTGGATGCAAAGGGATTGATAGGCATTTGTACATTTGCATAAAAGCATGGCATTTATTAAAAGAATGACATGCTCATGATTCATAATTAAATTAATTAGCAATTATAAGTTCATGACAAGTAGTAATGAATAGCATATATCATCATCAAATTTCATCAGCAACACTACCATGGGTATAGAAAGTTGGAATAACCAAAAGGTTTCGTACCGAGGGACTTTAGGCTTTCAAACTCTGTAGAGGTGTACAGATGTATCCACACGGAAAAATGGGACTAACCACCATACACCGGGTCTGGTAGTAAGGGTTGCCTCATGTTTCCAACCTTTCCCCAATCCAGCCTAAATGTCACATGAAAGGTTCGACTGGTTCCCAATTAATGCTACCACCATCTAACCGGTGGATAGACCGGTCGCAATTAGCTACTCAGCTTGTCGCCCCCATATGCGACATGTGGTCTTTACGAGTGGTTACTCGGACTCACGTATCCCAATACACGGTCCTTAATTGCTCCATGAGCTACGTCACTTTAGGTCCCACACTCATAGTGACCTACCCCTCGCATGAGCAAAAATTACCAAATTGATCATCTAGTTCATGATTCAGATTAAGGTGGGTCCTTAGTCAAGATTAGGGAAGTGGATAAGTTGTAGCCCTCATTCATTTTAGTGATTAGTTAACCCCATGTAGCATCCTACACGCGCAAGCATGAGTTCCCTTCTCATATTCGACTTCTACCGTTACATAAGCAAATAAGCAATTAAATGTTCCAATACCCATTGATTAAATGAAAGGCTGTAATTACTTAATGAGTAATTGTAAGTTAATGAAGCAATATTGAGTTGTTATTCATATTCAAATGAAATGCATAACTCATAATGAGATAAGTATTTAGTATCCAAAATAGGGTTCATAGTAGTGGGGTGCCTGCTTGGTTATGCCGTTTGAACGAATTTGAAGCTGACAATGATGACTTATACATGTTCCCCATGTTACATGATTCCTGAAAGAAACGAACATCGGGATTTGAAGATAATCGATGAATAGTTGAGGATTGAGACTTTGGTTTGGAAATTGGGAAGAGTGGCCTAACATGGCACTACTATTGCATTATTTATAACTGAGCTTAGTCTAGTATTGTTGACCTCTTGGGTAAGCTTACTAAACAAACTCACTCCTCTGTTAACTGACGGATGCTCCGACCTACGTGGCGGACGCTCCATCATGGGTGATGCATACTCCATTACCTTGCGGATGCTTCATGGAACACTCCGGTGGTTTAGGACTTAGGCATTCCTAGGGTTTATATCTTCCATTGGATGGTCCGAGCCATATGTCAGACGCTCCAGCGAGAACTAGGAGGTCTCGGGTTTCATCAGTCCCTGGTTTATAAAGTGGCGGACACTCCGCTGGGAAACATGTGCTCTTGGGTTTCCGGGGTTCAACCTTAACAATTCGATGGACACTCCGCTGCATTCGGCAGACACTTCGTCATAGCACTCCAAAAGGCTAGTTTGATCCCTAGTTTGAGGTTGCAAACATCTATGCGTGTGCCTAGCATTCCTAGGGTAGCTCTAGTGATACTTTAAGTTAAAGCTAGATAGCTTTTGGGTCTTGATTAACTAATGCACCTATTGGTTTTGTGCATGATCCTATCCAGGAGGTCTCAAGGTGAAAACTTAGGATTGGTCCATGGGAACTTAGCTCTGAGATTGAGAACCATGAGATGATCAAGATCATGAAAAGAGACTTGAGCACATCTCGCTTTTCATCCTTGGAGAGGCAAATAAGCCATTTCTTGATATCCTTGCAAAAACCCATAAAATAGCATGAGAGGGATACTGAGAGAGATCTCTTGGGATTAAGCATGCTTAGAGCCTTAATCTTACCTGATGAGGACATGACACCATCGGATACGACCATTGATTATAAGGTGTGATCGTTCCTATATTTGCATAGTAATTTTGGGTACAATTCACTTGGTTCCACATGTACGTGTTGCTATTTAAATGGAGGTACAAATATGTCTCAAAGTGCAAGTCCATCAAAGTTGAACTTGCTGTTTAAATGGAGGTACAAATATGTCTCAAAGTGCAAGTCCATCAAAGTTGAACTTTCAGTTCGTCGGCAGCCCGACAGTGCTTCATTGCGAAGGTCATAACTCATCCATCCGGAGTGT